>JACBWV010000877.1:0-77827 GCA_013435795.1 Chlamydomonas sp. ICE-L
ACATAAAACGCAACGAGCGGGACGGCACACTCACCGTAAGGAAGAAGAATAAATGTGATAGGATTTACAACACGGATCATGCCGTTTCATTGTATGGGCGAGAGCCGGCGAGGCGGACATTTGAGGGGTCTTTGTAGGGTTGCAATGTGGGGCATGATTTGTGTGGTTACCACGTGGTGTTGCGGGTGGGGTGGGCCTCTGGGGTGGGGTTGGCCATGTGGTTGAAATGAGGTCATGGGTTTTGTGGAATTCGGCATGCGGTGTGTGCTATAGGAATAGATGGGCGATGCTTTGTGTGGACCTGGGGCATGCTTTTTGTCCGTGCAATTGTAGTGATTCCAAATCGTGTTGGTGTTCCACGTGCCCCGGTGGGTATTGCTACAAAAGGGGCAAAAAAAGAAGAAAACCGTAAGGTGTGCCGTACACGGGGAGGCTGTTTCATGTTTATGTATTCCGTCGACTGTTATGTAAATACATGGGCGCAGACTTGGTAAAAGAGTTTACGCGTCATAATCGGGCAGTTGTGTATGCAGATGGAGGGGTGATTACCAAGAGCCTGTCGGATACGACATGTTACAAACAGGGACCGTGCATCATCGCATATCAAGGACGATGAAGACATTGTTTCGCATGACTGTAGGTTACACTAAGTATCACTGCGTTTTGAACGCACATTATCCGGTTCATTGGGTGTAAGATCCGGGTTGGTATGCGGGGTCTTGATGATTCATTCCGCCGACGTAGGCCCAGGGCCATGGTCGCGATGTCTGACGAAGGGACTAGCGGCCGTAGCCGCGTAGACGTATGAGGGTCAGCCCGTGGGCCCACACTTGTGAAAACGTTATCCGTGTCTAGGGCTGGGAGAGTAACCGAACGGGGGGGAAAAAAGGGGGAGGTTAGAACTTCCTCGCAAAAGGGCCCTACCCTTGCACCTTGTCACCCCAGCGGTGGTGACGTACATGGTTTGTTGGCATAACTCAGCGCATTTGACACGAACAAAATGGTTGCGAATGGCTGTTTTGTATGGGGACGCTGAATGAGACAAACAGATGATGGAATACTAGCGACTGGCAGGTCCCAAGCAATGCCAACTCCTTTGCGCCGATGGGCGCGGGAACGCGAGTTGCCGAGGATGATAAATAAACAGGCAGGTGGGGATTAGAACAACGCTTGTAAAAGGCCCCTCATCTGAATGGGTGCATTCGCCGATTGATTCCCGCAGATTCCCATTGATATGAGTACTACATCATCTACTGGTGCTCGAATAAGAACTGAGTTGCAGGTTACACGTTTGGCTGAAGCGTTTCATAATGTTTGATTGGTTTTTTCGAGTAGGACACACCTAACGACGAAGCTACAGTGCACGGCATGCATGGCATGCAAGCGCAAGTCGATCCGACCGACAAGATTTAACGTGGCGGTCCGAGTTGTGCACAGATGGGATTTGTGGTAGACCGGGGAGAAATTTGTCGTGATTGGACGTGTAACTAGAGGGAATTTAGCATGTACTAAAGATCAGGGGGAGAGTGTGCCATTAGGGCAACCCAACAAGGCGAGTCATGTAAAATTCTTCACCTGCTGCAAAAGCCTAACTTCTACAAAAAAACTTCTTCAAAAAACGCTCATCCACATAGTCGGGGACACAATAGGGGGCTCCTCTGTAGGCAGTTACCGGGGCCCCCCGGCCAACTCAGAACTCCTCGTCTCTACCGGCCGAGACCAGGCAGAGGCCCCGAACCCAGGGCCCTACGGCGTCCAGTTTTTTACTGTGTTTACGGCATGGGGTTGTCTGGTGCCGGATGAGCGTGGTGATTGATACCATGTAGGGTTGCATGGAAAGAGTGGCAGACTGAGGCCATGGGGTTGCCTGGGAAGGGCGGGTGTGTACCCGGTGAGGGCAGGGTGCTGGGGGTGGGGTTAATTACATATGGAGGCGTTGCATGGGTTGCATGTGGCATGCGGTTTGTGGGCCGAAATGGGGGTGCATTGATGCAAATAAGAAGACGGTGGTGAATCCAGGATAAGAAGGAGGGGTTTGGACGGTATTGTGGACCATGTGGCATCGCTGTTTGTAAAGGGGTGGAGGATAGCGTATAATGAGGGTTGTACAGGCTGGGGGGGAGGGGCGGGGAGAATGGGGGGCATGCGGTGGTGGTGTGCCCTGGTGTAGCATGTGGGCATGGGAGTCGGTTTGTGCGCAATTATGGGGTTTGCGGTTTGTGAACATGGTTGCATAGGCATGGGCATTCGGTGTGGGTGGCCAGTGTGGGGGATAGGAACGGGCGCATGGTTTTCTGCTCGTATTATCTTAATTTGCGTGGTCCAGTTCTTCAGTATCACAAACAGCATTGGCACCAGCAGGGGATCAATAAAAATCCGCGTAGGCTTTGAGTCACCACAATTTAGGTTTATCGAAAATTGGGGTGGCTAGTCACGCTTCCAAGGTAAACACGATCCAATATATTGGACTATCAGTTGTTTCTTCATATTTATGACTACAACAGTTAAGTTCCCGCCGTGTTGTTCCGTCAACCACAACATATCAACATACATTGGATCCGTCCCATATCATGGGATCGGGCGCAACCGAGTGATGGCTACCACTAGCATCCATGTGGACTGGTGTCCCGTAGCGGAGATCCTACAACGCCATTTCCGTGGCGCGTTGAGAAGACCGCTTCCATGCAAAGAGTCAATCGTCGTATACCACAGGTTGGGTTACATCAAGCAGGGATCTGTGGGTGTGACTAGATGCCCTCCATGCGAAGGTTGCATTCGCGTGCACATTCAATCAATTGGAAAAGGGCATGAAGGTGCATGACTCGATAAAATATAGTCCGCGAAGATAACTCTTGATGTCTCGTCCCAAGGGGGTAGCACGCTCTTGCATGCTCAGTGAACTCGGAAGGCGGGGCCCTGGGGACACAGTGACGGGAGCTTTGGACGCGTATGCGGTATGCATGCAATCATCACTGAAGGGGAGGTGCCATCAATTGGCATAGAGGCCTGCGCCAATCAGAAACGCAAACCTCCCAGACATCGTGAGAGGTTGTCCTCATGCCACTGGATACCGACCTTAGGCGTCTCCGATCGGAACTCTTCTGACGACCCTTAAAAACATGATTGCCATGCAAAGGTTTTGGTACCGCTGGGTCGTCAGATCCGACTGGACAGCTAATGCGATATACATAGGACTGGCTACGGAAAAAACGAGGGCCGACGATCACGTGAAAGAATGACCGGACATTCGCCCCGGTCACATTACCGACCATGGCCACATGGCTATTCATAGAGGCCCAATCACTGAAGCATAGAGAAGAGAGGGGAAACTGGCTGGGTGATGGTCGTTAATGCAAGAGAGCGTCATGTAGACAAGTGTCTAACGGAGGCATATCAAATATTGAATACTTTTGATCGGGATAACCTAGTTCGGAAGTCAACGGAACGAGGAAGGGTGATAATGAGGGCCGCAAAAACAACACGTTCGTGAGCGGCTGCGAACTGCAAATGTGTGGGCATGGATCGGACCAAAATCTTGCAGTACGCAATTCACGCCCTGGTCGGAGAAGGCAACAACATGAGTGAAAGACGGCAATAGAATGTTTGTGGTTACCAAAATGGTGGAGTGTGGCGTACTATCATGATGGAAATTGAATGTACCTATAGATCGGCCCAATATGGGTCTGGTAACAAAGTTAGAGCAGCAATGTGGTTACGTAGGGGAGGACATGAACAGTAGTAAGAAAACAAACATTGGACGACATGAACAAGTGAATGAACACTTGGCACTGGGACATGAGAAAAACAAGTTAGAACATTTGGTAAAAAATCTTAATGTCAGCACCAGTACTACGGGAGTCAATTTTTGTAAAGATCTTTAATCCTCAGCACCGGATGCTCTACGGCCAGCCAGAGATTCGATAATGATTTAGAATGTTCCCTGGACGAAAAGGCTGTCGGAAATTTTTTCCGGGGTGGAAAAGTAGGTGTCAGAAGAATTTGCGGGGCTGAAGGTGCAAACAGCCACGCAAACGAGCCATAGAGATTAGTCGATGTAAAGCTGGTGTCTGGGCAGTTGATATGTTAAATTTTGTTATTTCGTTGCATTTTGTTAATTTTCCTGCAATTCGATGCGTTCATGCTGAGCGCGCCCGGCCCCTCGAGCCTTCATCAAGCGTACCGTGTCGGTTTTTGTGCGGAGGCACTCGAGTGTGATAAGGTATAAGGAGCAACTAGTTTCGTAGGGTGTGTGTAATACACCGTTGTCAGGCCTTCTAAAACAGGCATTGTTTCCCATGGTTCGAGAAGCTATATGAAGAAAAATCGCGCCCGTGAGGAGCCTTCCAACGTGGCATCCGTATATGGACATGGCGGCCAGACATAGTGCAATAGCAAGCTCACAGCTGGTGTCAAACCACAACGGGAACGCTTTTGGGGACCGAGAAATTCAGATGTATCGGAGAGGAGGTAAGTTCACACCTGAGATGAGTTTCATAAGATACAACACGATGATAACTAAACCTATTAAGGGGACTTCGCGGGGCGGGTGATAGGCCCGCGACCAAATACACGCGTCTCTTAGTCATAGGAATTGAGAAGGCAAGCTGCTTGTTACAAAAACATAAGCATATGTTTAGGTAAAGTTTGTAAGAATACTGGGGAGGTACAGTCGGAGCGAACAGAGAGAAAGGTGAAAATGTCAACATCCCAATCAACAGGGTATAAAAAGAGAAAGGAGGGTAAAAAGCAAGTCGACAGACGTAAATTGTACGAGTAGGTCCACAAATAGGTCCCGTAAACGGCTGAAGCAAAGAAACCTCCTTTCATGACGCATTGCACATCAACAAAGACCCCGTGTTCTTTTGGGCCACGGTACCGGGCAAGAGGCGATCGCTTAAGTGCGGCTGGTCCTTCAATGGACACTCTCGAAAGTACCGACAAAAGAACGATACGGAGTCTGCAGGATGGAGAGCCGTGATCTAAAAAAGAACCACGATATTCTCGTTAACATCCTGCAATTTGTTGATTCAAAATCGTATTGGTGTTCCACTGCCCCGTGGGTTGCTACGCCATTAGGTTACACCGTAAGGTGTGCCGTACACGAAGCGGTTTCATTTTAGTATTCCGTTGACTGTACACTTCTCAAACTTTTCAGCAATTACTGACAATATTCGCCGTATTCATGGAAAAAATACAGAGAATGGGGTCTAGTTGACGTGGTTTTTAAGTTGCCACGTCTAGTTGACGTGGTTTCGCACGATGAAAGGCACAAGCACGTGACTGACCATGTGATTCCTTTTCCTCTGGAGGTGTTCGCGGTATCGCTCTGCGATCACTCGAACTGCCTTACTGACGCGCAGCCAAGACATGCAAATCTTCTCGAAGAAGACCTCCTGGATTTCTGTATCAAAGTAAGAGATCGTCAGTGTAGCTGTGTCCAAGAAGTCGATGTTGATGTGCTCGAATCCAGGTCGGTTGATGTACAGCCTCTCCATTGTGCGGTAGATGGTTGGATCGTCTTCGGACATAAACAAGGTTTCCAGCGCAAACAACTTGTGTCTGTTTCTTTTGTCCATGTACAATTTGGAGTCAAAGCATTCAGACATGTCCATTCCATAGATCTTGTGGTCCACGAACTTAGAGAACGCTGGGAAGGAAGCGTCTCCGAATGTGAACATCACAGGTGGAAAAGTGTATCTGGTGAATGTGATTAGCGGATCATACGGATCATGTGATTAGTATGCAGCATTAGCAAGTTGCAACCATATTTTCTCACCGACTGTTGACATATTAGTTATTTAACGTTGTGGATAGAGTTTGGTTGTCTTCTTGCTCAGATGGAAATGGTTTGAATTTTTTTAACCCTACAGTCGGCAGATCAGTAAAATGAAACATATATCAGATGGAAATAAATCATGGACATCGCCGTTAGAAAATGCAATTTCCTGATCCTCAAACCTATGAAGTTGTGGTATAATGGGCGTTCCTGCCTCCCGGCCGATTTTTTTAAATTTCTAATCAGGATTTAGAGCCTCTTGAACGACTCGCTAGCTTGAGACATAAGCACCAAGGAATCACAATTCCGCTCCATACCATGTTTCGCAACCAGTCAAAATCGGCCGGGAGGCAGGAACGCCCATTGTATGTCGAATCCCAGCAACGTGCCTTTCATTTGAGCGTTAAATGGGCGTTCCTGCCTCCCGGCCGATTTTGACTAGTTGCGAAACATGGTATGGAGCGGAATTGTGATTCCTTGGTGCTTATGTCTCAAGCTAGCGAGTCGTTCAAGAGGCTCTAAATCCTGATTAGAAATTTAAAAAAATCGGCCGGGAGGCAGGAACGCCCATTGTTACATGTGTCACATGTGTATAGATCCGTCAAACGATCATACATTGACATACGGAAGGTTTATACAGTCAACGGAATACTTAAATGAAACCGCTTCGTGTACGGCACACCTTGCGGTGTAACCTAATGTTGTCGCGACCACAGGAGGGGGACCGAGTGGTGTCTACAACAATACGAGTTTTTATTCATCAACAACAACAGAGCTGTTGTGGGCAAATGGAAGAGGTCGTCCTAGACCCATCAATTCCATGCAGTGCAGCCTTGCGATTGTGAGAGCAGAAGAGCGATCCCGGTCCGAGTAAATGCATGTTTCTGGAGAGAATCGCAGTCCTCGTACCTCTGGGTACCGCTCGATCGATTTTTGAGAATCGACAAGGGAAGTGGCGAAGCCACCCCTCCTGTGCTTCTCTTGTGCGCCTTTACGTTTATTGTACAACCTTACCCCTGAGTGGTCGCAATCAGCGACCTTTGGCATCGTTTTCGATTTCGTGTGACCAAAACGTTCACCACCCAACCTAAGCTTCACGTCTGCTGAACAAACGCTTGGGATCTTGTAAACACGTTCTTTTTCTTTACCCGTCTCCCACGACATAAGAGTCGTTTTGAACTCATCTGTCACAGAAACGTCCTCTTTGAAAATTCTTTTACACGATGCGAACATGGCCCCAGTGGGAACTGCAACTTCTCCCGGTCCAGTAGGCTTCAGTTTCGTGATGGCAGATCCGTAGGCCACGCAAACCTTCATATCAGGAAGTTCTTTCATCATGCACCGCTTGATACCCGCCCAGAAAGAGTCTTTGACCTTTCGTTTTCCGATGTAACGCTGCAAGTTGTCACGGGATTCTCGGCGTCGCAAAGCCAATCTCCACCACTCGTCAGAAAACTTAGCGTAATTTGACAAGTACGCCGAGATCTTATCCGTCCTCGATGTACTCAAAGCTGCTCCATTTTCACGCAGAGACTCCCACATAGGAATCATGTCAGAAAAACGCAGTTCCTTCTGCCTTGTCTGCTTCTTGATACCCGACTTGTGGTAAGATGCACCACGTGTCAGCGTCCATGTCTTATTTTTATCGTCTGCCAAATACGTTACCGTAGCGATGTTGCTCCGTCCTGGGTCCACACCCAGGACGACGATACCCATATCGGGCAATATCGTTTTAAGTGAGCCGTCGTATTTTTCTGCGATCTTGATACCTTCTTCTTTACGAGGCTTCTTACAGGTCTTCTTCAGATCTGAGACAAGGACATGTACTGTCTTGCTGTACTGCATGCTCAAGGAGACTCCGTCAGTACAGATGCTGCTGTCGAAAACCCACCCATTCTTGACAGGTGGTTTTCTGAAGAATGAACCTGCGACTGTTTTTCGGGCGTTCACAAGCGTGTCATACAAACCCTTTGCATGTCTGTACTCGTCAGTAGCCTTGATATCCTTAACATCATCATCGTACTGCTTCAGGACCGACTTGTATGCCTCCCATTCACCAGGACCACATGATTTTTTCTTCTTCTGTGCAGGCCTCTGGGGCAACATGAAGCTGTCGGGATTCTTTACATGTTCCCACTTGGAAAGCTCAACGATGTTCTGGTCATTGGGGAACATGTGCCTGAACAGGTTCACGAGGGTCTTCAGGTCAAGGCGAACATGCACCCGTTGGACATTGAAGATGGGCATCAATCGGATACGACGTGCATCCATATCCTCCAACCGTGTCTGTATCCAATAATTAAACCGGACCATGGTCGGCAAGTCCATGTCTTTGCCATAGTTATCATAAACTCGACTTCCATCTGGAACACTCAGCATCTCCCTAACTTCATTGACGTACTCTTGAACAGACTCTGGCCATCCCTCCATGTTTTGGACTTCTTGCTGAATAGCCCGCATCACGTCGTATCCCCGAATGATCTTCGATGTGTCCAGCGTCTTCGGGGCATTTAATTTATTTAAAGTGGTGGAAGTGAGTCTGGCCAGACGTGGTATCAAAGGAAACTATGCGTTATTTGACACGACAGTGCTCAATGTGTGACCTGCATAGTTCAATACCTGATCGAAATAGATCGGATAAGAATTGATGTAGTCAGCGTCGTCATTACCAATTACATCGCCGATGGAGTCCTTCACAGCTTCGTACGATATCTTGCTTTCCTCATCAGGGAAGATTCCGTCTACCCCGATACGGAGCCAATCCTTCCAGTAGGTATCTTTCATGTTGTACAGGTCTGGAATCTCCAGACCTTTCTCTAAGAGACTCGTGATGTAGAAAGTCAGCACCAGACTGGACCGCCGTAACATGCGGCTCACCACATTGACGAGCTGGTCCACATGCTCCCTAAACTTACCGAATTCTTCATCGTCAAGACTCATTGCCTTCTTCAGGGCGCATTTCACGACACACATCTTTTCCACCGTCTTGTATTCTGGAGGGGGTCTGGCGATGAGACCATTGTCTTCGCATAAACGGACAAGATCGTCCTTGTTGGACTTCGACGAGTATGGTACTTCAGCCAATTTCAGTAGCTCCTTCAATTTCGCGACTGTCGGAGGTTTCGTCGCCATCTTTCATAATCAATACGTCACAGACCGCTTTATACACATAAGTGTTCCAAACGTGTTCAAAACAACCCATAATAATTTTATCAGTGAGGTTGCCGAATGCTAATGAAATCATATCAGACACGTGCGTCTTTGTTTCATTCGGTATGTAGTTCAAACGACGAAAGTCTCTCTTCACCTTAGCGAAGCATAGCTCAATAGCATTGAATTCTGGACTGTAAGGAGGTGTGTAACAAATATTGACTGGGTGACTGAGGACCAATTTCTTATGGATACTGGCATTGTCCATTATTACTACTGAGTTATTGCACAAACTCAATGATTCAATAAATGCAACGAAGTCCGTCTTCTTCACAGATCCTTTCTTCACAACGAACTCTTTCCTACCATCTGAAAAAACTGCCATCAACAAACTGTGGTGTACCCACCCACCAGTAGTTTTAACGATAACAGGTTTTCCTACAGGGGAATACCCATAATGTGGCTTGAGACGCTCACTAAACCCACATTCGTCAACTGATACTAAAATTTTCCCAGCATTGATTGTCTCCTTGTACCTACTACAAAATTCATTGACAAGTGGAACTAAGTCCCCTTTACACTGTCCACGGAGTTTGCTCCTTTTTCTTGTAAAACCAATGAGTTTTATGAAACGATACACTGTTTTAGTTGATAATCGTACATTGTGAGTACTTTTGAAAAAAGCAACAACGCCTCTTGCGGTTGTGCATTGAGTTGACAATAAAAACGATTTTAACAAATCCTTATTCGTCTCAAAAAGGTTGCTTACAAATTCACGTCGTTTTCGATTTACACCAAAGCGTTTCCACCTCCACAGAGTAGAACGACTGATGTTCGTAAACACAGAAGTTTTTAACACACCCAAGTCAGCGACCATTCTTAACGCCAATTTTCTAACGGCGATGTCGTACATTTATTTCCATCTGATATATGTTTCATTTTACTGTTCCGCCGACTGTAGGAGACACGCAAAATGAAGCGATTACAGAGTGGCGCCAACGAATTGCGCAATGGTTGGTAGAGAACCCCAGCTGCAGAACCTGGCCGATACCACACACTATAAGCCCCGAAGGAAATGCCCTAGTTGTCAAAAGATTCACATGGTGCGCCAGATGTGACGGTTATACAGCAGTTTGACTTTTCATGCTACTTTTTGACTTACCTCTTCAACCTGCTGCACCCCCCAACGTTGCCCAAAAGCAACGATCTGCATTTTTATGATTATAAGGTGTGTCCCACTTTATTTGAGAACTACTGTAAGGCTCCACCGACACCTGTATGTTAGTCGAATGCCGGCCTTCATTCCATATCCCCGATCCAGCAGTTCAGGAACGTCCTGAAAGAGTCGCCGTACGTCTTCGGAAGCGCGATCCCGCAGACGCTCAATTTCCGAGGCACGGTCAAACTGCACGGGACGCACTCGGACATTGTGAGGCACTTCATTACTGGAACCCCTTACTTCGTCGACACAATTCAGTCTCGAAACAGAATCCTGTCAGTCGACAACGACAACCAAGGCTGCCACATGTTTCTGACTGCGAAGAAGTACTCCGAACTGTTCGATCGTATCCAAGCGATCCATGGAGCAGATATAAGATCGAACATCGTCGTATGTGTTGAGTACTGCGGTAAAGGTGTGCAGAACAAGGTGGCCCTGTGTAAGCTCGCCAAGATGTTTGTGATATTTGCGATCAGAATCGACTATGAATGGGTTGACATGACCAAGTACAGCACGGTGTTCTGTCAGGAGGAATGGATCTTCAACATCATGAACTTTCCGACGTACGAGGTGGAAGTCGACATGAGCGACACGCAGCCCGCGCAAGACTACATGGCGGATCTCACAAACTCCGTGGATGCAGAGTGTCCGTTCGCGTACCAACTGGCCGGTGTCAAGGGTGGTGGCGAGGGCATCGTGTGGAGGTGCGTGGACCACCCATCGTCTCGTCTGTGGTTCAAGACGAAGGGCGAGACGCATTGCACCGCCGTCACGAAGCAAGCGGTGCCCTCGCAGACAGAGTACATCAAGACTGTGACCGAGTTCGTCGAGTCCGTCACGACCGAGTCTCGGTTGAGCCAAGGCATCGAGTGCCTGGTTGAAAAGGGCGTGGAGTTGCGGATACATAGCGTCTCTGAGTTTTCGTCATGGGTGTGCCGAGACGTGTTCAAGGAGGAACGAGACACGATCGAAGAAAACGGATTCAATGTGAACGACGTTCGTAAGGCGTTGTACAGGAAAGCAGGGAACTGGTACAAGCAACGCTAATGCAAGAGGCAAGTGCCAGCTCAGGAGGGCACTCTGAACACTATATGTGCTGAGTGGTACGATAAACCCTATAAACCCTTGGTTGCACTTGCACTTGCACTTGCACTTGCCTGGCGGTAGCGGTAGCTGTAGCGGGTGCGGTAGCTGTATCTGCAAGCGGTACATAATGGGATTACGGCGGATTTTTTGTACTGAATTTAGAGCCTCATGAACGACTTGTACAGGCGGTTTCAGGATGGCTTTCGAAGCCCAACACTCATCCTCGATCGCTTCAGCACGAAGATAGTTTTCCACACAAGCGATGATCCCACTACGCAACGAATTCACAATGCACAAGTCGACGCCAGAAACTGAGGGAGAATACACAGGAGCCATAAACTCTCCGAAACCAGTCAAAACCCCTCCGCCGATGGAGGCAGGAACAAATGTACTGGTGCAAATTGTCTTTCTTACATTAAGGAATTCAAGTTTCATCAAGGTTCGTAACCGATCTTGTCAATACAGATATTGTCTTCAGTAGATTAATGGATACAAACATTCAAGGACTGTAAAGACAGAAGTTACATCTTCAAAGTAGCATGAAAAGTCAAAGTTCTTTCTCACATCGTGCGCATCAATAATCATTTTCAAAGCGTTCCTGACTCATTATCAAATATTTCTGCTACATATGGAATTATCGGGCACACGCAGCGATATTTTTGCTTCAGCAAACTGAACACATTTCTGAAAATTTTGAGGAGAGTGGATAAATACTTGCTCTACGGTGGCAAGAAACGTGTCTTGCCTAACAGACCTAGCTGCTGTCAATATTCACAATGGCTCTGTACTCAAGTCCAGCCACCTCTGGATCCATCAGCAGCTTGCAGACATCTGCGTGACCTGCAATGGCCGCCACACACAATGCCCTGCTATCGCTAGAGTTCGCCTGGGCCCTATACTCAAGTCCAGCCACCTCTGGATCCAAGAGCAGCTTGCAGACATCTGCGTGACCTGCAGTGGCAGCCGACCACAAGGCCCTGCTATCGCTAGAGTTCGCCCGGGCCCTATACTCAAGTCCAGCCACTGCTGGATCCATGAGCAGCTTGCAAACATCTGCGTGACCTGCCTTGGCAGCTGCCCACAATGCTCTGCTGTCGCTAAAGTTCGCCAGAGCCCTATACTCAATTCCAGCCACCGCTGGATCCATCAGCAGCTTGCAGACATCTGCGTGACCTGCCATGGCAGCCACCAACAAGGCCCTGCTGTCTCTAGAGTTCGCCCTAGCCATGTGCTTGAGTCCAGCCACCGCTGGATCCATCAGCAGCTTGCAGACATCTGCGTGACCTGCAATGGCCGCCACACACAATGCCCTGCTATCGCTAGAGTTCGCCCGGGCCCTATACTCAAGTCCAGCCACTGCTGGATCCATGAGCAGCTTGCAAACATCTGCGTGACCTGCCTTGGCAGCTGCCCACAATGCTCTGCTGTCGCTAAAGTTCGCCAGAGCCCTATACTCAATTCCAGCCACCGCTGGATCCATCAGCAGCTTGCAGACATCTGCGTGACCTGCCATGGCAGCCACCAACAAGGCCCTGCTGTCTCTAGAGTTCGCCCTAGCCATGTGCTTGAGTCCAGCCACCGCTGGATCCATCAGCAGCTTGCAGACATCTGCGTGACCTTCCTTGGCAGCCAGCCACAATGCCCAGCTGTCGATAGAGTTCGCCCGGGCCCTGAACTCAATTCCAGCCACCTCTGGATCCATGAGCAGCTTGCAGACATCTGCGTGACCTGCCTTGGCAGCAGTCCCCAAGGCCCTGCTGATTCTAGAGTTTGCCCGGGCCCTGAACTCAAGTCCAGCCACCTCTGGATCCATCAGCAGCTTGCAGACATCTGCGTGACCTGCCTTGGCAGCACCCCACAAGGCCATGCTTTTGATATGGTTCGCCCTTGCCCTGTACTCAATTCCAGCCACCTCTGGATCCATCAGCAGCTTGCAGACATCGGCGTGACCGGCCTTCGCAGCCACATGGAGAAGCTTGTTCTCATTTTGGTTCGCCCTCAATTGTAGGGCCCCATCAACCTGTACAAGAGGATTGGACACCAAGCATACTGCTAGAAGGTCGGCGCTCCCCCCTTTCGCCATCATCTCTCCAACTCGCTGTGGTGGTTGGATCAGTCGGGCAAGAAGCAATCCTGAAAAAATGTTGTGCAGAGTTTTGCACACTAATACAATCTTGGGGTTGGAAGATAATATGAAAATACGATCAAGAATGTCATCGTGAACCGACGTTAGTAATGGAAACGATGATCGCGTGTGCGAATGCATTTCGATGAACATGTGTGTCTATGCATTTAAGCGCACAGGATTGTATAAATAAATAGTGAGTTGGGATAAACCCTATAAACCCTTGGTTGCACTTGCCTGGCGGTAGCGGTAGCGGTATCTATCTGCAACCAATAGCGGTAGCTGAAAGCGGTAGCGGTATCTATCTGCAAACGATAGCGGTAGTTTTCCGGTCTCCACACCAGCGATGATCGCAAGATTCAACGAATTCACGTTGCACAAGTCGACGCCAGAAACTGAGAATGACCCCGTTGAATTTAAGCTACCCGCATATCCTCGAACCTATGAATTTCTTATTACACATCCGGGGGTCCGGGGGACATGTAGTAAGAAAGACAATGAATTCTCCATAGGGGTATCAAAGGGGTCAACTCCCCCGGGGATGCTGTCCTTTACGAACAGGGATTTTCTGTTCGAACTGCCTTCAGGAAGATGCCAGCTGCCCCCACAATGTCTCTGTCGCAGGTGAATTGACAGTTCTTGCAGGTGTATGTCTCTCCACACTTGTTTAAGAAACCGCACATAGGGCATGTCTGACTTGTGTAATGCTCAAGCACATGCAAGAACACTGTCCCGTACTCTTAATGGGCGTTCCTGCTTCCGAACGGATTTCCAATCTTACGATCACTTTTTGGGGGTCTTTTGATGCTTTCCAAATGCAATCTTACGATAAAAATCGTAAGATTGTAGTCAATTTTGACAAAATATGCTTGAAATGAGCTTGAAAGACGGAGAAACGTACAGATTGCGAATGTTACAACGTTGAAATGCCATATTTTGTAACAAAAGGTGTTAACATCAATTCGTGTCTTACAATTATAATTGTAAGAAATAAAGGGAAAGCGGACGGTTATAAGGCGGCAGGCAGAATTCAGCTTTTACATCTTACAATAAAAATCGTAAGTATAATTCATTAGTAAAAAACGGCTATGTGTCAAACATCTTACTCCTCCTCCTCCCCCCCCTCCTCGTCCTCCTCTTCCTCCTCCTTCTCCTCCTCCATGTCCCCATCCCCATCTTCCTCCTCCTCCATCTCCTCCTCCTCAGCAAT
The DNA here is from genome assembly GCA_013435795.1 of Chlamydomonas sp. ICE-L. Classification (NCBI taxonomy): domain Eukaryota; kingdom Viridiplantae; phylum Chlorophyta; class Chlorophyceae; order Chlamydomonadales; family Chlamydomonadaceae; genus Chlamydomonas; species Chlamydomonas sp. ICE-L. The sequence goes on from JACBWV010000877.1 coordinate 14,567, forward strand.
GTCTGCATTGTCTCCATCCGATTGCACAGCCTCTGCCCTGGTGTCCTTCTCAATGGATTGACAAGCTAGGAGCATGCTTGTGTGGTACTTTCTCTGGATCTTCATACCCTTGGTGGGTTCGCAGCTAAATTGAAATGCGTCAATGGGAATATCGCCCGTCCATGTTGCTTTTCTCCTAACCCCCACGGTAATAGGCACAAGCTTGTGGTCCATCCAATCTTCTGGCCAAGTTGGGTGTTTCAGTGTACACCAACTTCTGAGCCCCAGAGTACAAGGGCTTTAAATACACACATTCCACTTCTCCATTCACTGGTAGTGATTTGACCTCCACCACGTCCCATCCTCTCAATCCGCTAGAGTCATCCATTTGTACCTTGACCACAGCGACATGACCACCAACCAAATCAGTAGTGGGCTCGTAGGCTATTCTTCTATCCGGCTTCGTCCCTTGTGAAGAATATAAGTACAACACATCCTCCTCCTCTGGCCTTTCCATATTAGTCTCCAAAGTGTGTGCAACCTTCTTAGTCTTGGCAATCTCGTTACTTGCAGGTAAAAGGTCTGACACATCCATGGACAAGTCATCCAATGCTGCTATCAAGCGCTTGGCCATTGATTTCTCAGACTGTGTCAGAACACGACTGGTTGCTGACAACTCCGATGGGAAGTCGACAAAATGTTGGTCTTTCGGGTACTCCCCAGTCACAGCATCATCTGCTTGAGTGCTCCAATAACTCTTCTCAACTTTGAAGAAATCAGTCCACCACTTATTGCTGGCTTCCCAAGTTTCACGAAGCATCTCGGCAGTATGTTTGAAGGACTGGGCATGGGATGGGCCATCGGCTGCTGGTTCATCTATCGGCTGCTGGTCATCGGCTGCTGGTTCTAGAACCAGAAGGTCCTCCGCTGCGTGTCGTACACGGACATCAGCTACGGGTCCTGCACGGTCGTCACCGGCGGTTTGTACAGGACCATCGGCCATGTGGCCTGCAAGGACGTCACCTCCGGGCTTCTCCTTATGAATAGTCTTCCAGACAGCCGCCCAGTTTGCCTCGATATTCTCGAGCTCTTCAATCTTGATCTTGGGGGCTTCCTTAAATACTGTTATGGTGTCCACCAGTGGGAAGCCTTGGAGGACGTAAATAGGTTCAGCGTCATTGTCCCACTGTCCTCTCCAAGATCCTGACTCGTCATACTCCTTGTAATAGACCCCTGCAATTGTTGGTGTGCAAACATGTATTGTATATTAGTGAATCATTTAGGACACCCATATTCCTCCCGACTATACTCGGGAGCATCCCTTGGATAATACATCCTAGGTCCTAGGTACAACTTCCTTTGTATCATTTAGTTTCTATTGAAGACTGTACATGTAAATCAATGAGGACATGGCACACCAATATTCCTCCCGAGCATAATCGGGAGCATTGTGCAGACAGTACATACACGCACGGTAGCATTTAATTTGTAAATATCAGTATATCAAGTATTCTTACCGACTCTCCCGTTGGGACCTTTCGTTATCTTGAATGCGTGTAAACAGCGATTAACTCCTTTGACGGTGCTAGTGCCATGTCCGAACAACTTGTAAACGTTGTCTAGGAGGACAGCGGAGAAGTCCCCTATAGAGGTCACGACGTCTTGCCTTGTGTAAGGGCCCATTCTCTTGAATAAGTTACCAACAATGCCCATCAGATGGTCCAGGGTGTACACTTCCATGTTCTTTAACCCTTGCGAGATCACAGAGTACTTTTGGTCAAGATTGCTATGTGTGTGTCCGGGAGGGAGGAAATGGACGTACACCTCCTCAAACCAGTTCATCTCAACCAGCAAGGACAAGTATGCGAACATGAAAGCGTTCTTGTTGTCCTTTGCCGCGTTGTCCATTTGCAAGAAGCAATACGGTGGAAGCTGCCCCTCTTCTTCAAGGACCCGGTTGAAGAAATGTTGGAAGCATGATATAGTCAGATTGATGGACTGCGAGTAGAATGGCAAAGCCCAATAACCAATGAAGCCTCTTCCCTGGGAGAATAATCCTGAGTTAACATAGAAGGAAACATGAAGTCAGAATATTAGCATTATTTTGTTAAGTAATCATTTCAAGTTTTAAATACTGTGTATGCTCCCGATTATGATCGGGAGGACATGTCCTACGTGCGCTGTATTTGTACTCACACATGATGCGTGTCTTTAGAAGATCACCTCCTGCAGTCTTCTTTGTATGTGAGAAGTGGCGTGACTAAGGAAGATTAGTCTTCTTGTTGGTCCATTGCATCAGCGAATACGTGCAAGAAGAGTTTGTGTGTATTCTCCGAGTTTGGTTTTTCTCAATCATTCGCTCATTGGGTTTGACAATGCGTCCCGAGGATGATCGGAGAACTGTGTATTCTGAGTTTGTTTTTCTCATCATTTCGCTGTCCCCTTGACGCTGGGCTCCCATTATATGAATCAAGAGGACTGTGGGTATTCTGAGTATTGGGGGATTAATTTCTCACTCAGTAGGCAAATCGTTTCTTTGGGTTTGACATGCTCTTCCCGATGAAAAAAAAAAAAAGATAGGGACTATGAAAAAAACGATGGGTAATAAATCCAAGTAAAGATACAAAAAAAAAAAAAACAAAAAAAAGCTGAGTACAAAAATTTTGCAAAATCTGAATGCATGTGTGGCGAAACTTCGTTAAGGACATTGTGCATGTGGTAACTACTCGATTTAGTGATCGTGTGAAGGAGTCACTACTGTGTTATTCCGATTAGTGTTTTGCAATCATCTCATGTCGCGAAGAAAAACGGATCGTTAGGGTTTGACACCATGCTCCCTATTATGATCGGGATGAACTCCGTGTATTCGCTCATATGTGATGAATATTTCTCAATCATCAAATCGCATCGTTGGGTTTTGTCACATGTAGCTCAGCCGTGATGATATGATGCAAGGAGGAACTGATGGAATGTAATTCTGAGTTTGTGGTTTTGGGGTACTCGTATCATGGATCGTTCGTAATGGGATATGACATGCTCCCGATTGCAGATAAAGTCGAGGAGACTATAGGGTAATACTGTGCCGAGTACAAAAAAAAAAAAAAAAATGCGAGTACAATGTTTTCTGAATCATTTCGCGGAAGTTTAAACGTGTATGGTAATGTGGTTGGTTAGTCAGTATCTCCGCGATTATGAAAACGGAGAGACTGTGTAGTATGGAGTACCACTGAAAAAAACAAATTTGGGTGTGATAACCTCAACAAAGTACATAAATCGCAAATGTATGGGTTGAATACAATATCTCACTCCCGATTATGATGCAACAGGTGGACAAGAGATGTGGGTATATCTGGTTATGGATATTGTTCCTCAATCATGTCGTATCTGTGGGTTTTGACGCAATTGCTGCCAGCGATTAATTATCGGGAGAAAAGACTATAGGTAATGACCAAGAGCGTACAAGACACAAAAACAAAAAGAAAGCCGACGTACGAACTCAGTTTTTCTGAAATCCATTGACGCATCGTTGGGATTGATGTCATTTACTGCTCTAAGACCGATTATGATCGGAGAGAATGAAGATGGTAGTGATAATTCCGATTTGGTTTTTTGACTACAATCATTCGCAAACCGTGCTCGTGTTGGACCAGTGCTCCGGCAATGTACATGACTCGGGAGGACTCTGTTGTATGATCCCAAAATTTGGTATTCATCTTAATCATGTCGAGAAGAAGTCGTTGGGATTTGTCATGCTCCATTATGATCGGGAGGACTCTGATGTATTCCGAATTTGGTTTTCCCAACTCATTCATGAAAGATCTGAAATCGCGAATCGTTGGCTCTTTTGAACCGAAAGCATACGCTCGCTTATGATCGGGAGGGACTCTTGTAATTCCGAAATTTTGTTTTTCAATCATCAATTCGCTGAGTCGTTGGAATTTGTACTGGCTCCCCAGATTAATGATACGGGAGGACCGTGGGTATTCTTGAGTTATGGTTTTTCTCTTCAAAGTATCGTGATCAGTATGGGTTTGACAATGGCGTCACCGATTAGTGCTCACACAGGACTGATGGGTATGCCTAGAACAAAAAAAAAACAACAAAAAAAGACCGAGTTTTGAATCATTCCGAATCGTTAGGGTTAACAGTCACTCTCTTCCGATATGATCGGGAGGGAAATAGTGGAGTGTAATTCCGAATTTGGGTTTTCCTCCCTCAAATCTGAATCGATCATTGAGTTTGACAATGCTCAATCCCGATTAATGAGTACAGAAGGAGGACATACTGTGTATTCCGAATGATATGTTTTCTCAATCAGAAGTGAGTCGCGCTCGTTGGGTTTGTCAATGTCTCCCGATTATGACCGGGAGGGAGACCGATTGGTATTTTGCTGAGTATATGGAGAATATACGGATTTTTCTCAATCATTTAGAAAGATCGCCTATAAAATCGTGTTTGGTTTTGACCATGTGACCTCCCGATATATGAATCAGGAGGACTAGGGTAATGCCGAGTATTAAAAAAAAAAAAAAAAAATTCCGATACCTGTCATGCCCAGAAGAAATCCCGGAATGACATTCGGCATGACAGGGTGGGTTTGTCTGACTGCATCCGATTAGTGCGATCGGGTCACAGGTGCACAGGGGGGGAGAGGGGGGGACTGTGTGTATCGCAGAGTTTGATCTTCGTCATCCTCATGATCGCATCGTTGGAGTTTATTGACAATAGAAGCTGAAAGCCCGATTATGACGGGGAACGTCTGTGTATTCCGAATTTGAGGGGGGGGGGGGGCTCGTTCACTACAATCGATTCGCGAATCGTTGGATATTAGTCACATTGCTATATTGCTCCCGATTTATGATCCTGAGGACCCAAAGCAGTGGGTGATTCTGACGTTATGGCTGTTTTTCTCATCGTAATCGTTCGATGGTGTTAATGACACATGCTCCCGATTATGATACGGATGACAATGGGTAGTGAGAGAGAGAAACCGAAGTGAATCAAAAAAAAAAAAAAAAAAACAAAAAATGAATGCCGAGTTTTGAAATCATCGCGATCGTTGGGTTTGGTCAAGGTACAACTCCGCGATTATGATCGTTGAAGAGGACTGTGGTGTATGCCGATTTTTGGTTTTCTCAGATCAGTTGATTCGCGAAGGAGAAGAAAAGAAAAACGTTGGGTTTGTCCTGCTCCCGGATTATGATCGGCGAGGAATGTTGTTCCGCTAAGATTTTTGGTAATTTTCTCAATCATTCGAGTCATTGAGTTTTGGCTACACATGCTTCCCGAGATGATATGATCGGGAGGACACTCTGTGTATTCCGAATTTGGTTTTCCCTCAACGATATCGCAATCGTTGGGTATTGTCAATGCTATGCTTCCGGACACTACTATCGGGAGAGGACCGGTATTGGATATTGCTGGAGTTTTGTTTTTCCTCAAATACATGTAACGTTCGTGGTTTGATCGGTGCACAATGCTTGCCCGATATGAATCCAAGGAGGTGTGACTAATTGCTATTGCAAGGAGAGTACAAAGACCACACTGAACAACAAAAAAAACGAAAAAGATGCCGAAGCAGAAAAGTAGCAATGTGTACAACCGACTGAAAATCATTCGCAAAAGAAAATCGTTGGGGTTGGTCACAGTGCTGAGAAGAAAAAAAACCCCGATTATGACGTGAGGATGTGTTGTATTACCGAGTTATTGTTATTTCAGAATCAAGACATTCGCAAATCGTGTGGGTTTGTCACTAGGCTTGCTCCCGATACTTATTATCGGAGGAATGTGTGTATTTGCCGAAATTTGGTGTATTTCACTCAGATCATTCGATCGTAATGGATTTGAACAATGTCATACCCGATTATGACGGGAGGACCGTGGTAACATTCTGAGTTTGGGTTTTTCCATCAATCATTCCGTAGTCGTTGGGTTAATGACACAATCTCCCTATATGATCGACGAGGACTATGGTATGTCTGAGTATTGGACGTGTGTTTTTCTCTACATATCTACGAATCTGATTTTGAATCTGAATCTGATCTCAATCTTCTTTACCAACCGTATTTGTCTTTCGCAGGGGCCTAACAATGACAGTAAACCCGTGTCAGACATCATCAATAAACTCCAATCAGGACGGGAAGGTCATGGGAATGACAGCGTCATGGACGATTCATGACCAAGGAGCTAGCCAAGTGGACCCAGTGAACCCATCCCGAAAGAAGTCGTTGTTGGTGAGAACCAGAACTTCTATGTTACAGGACTCAGACACGCACGGCTCACGAGAAGTGTTAGAGGTTTTCGCGCAGAATGCAGGCATAGTGTGCGAGAGCAGATCAGTTCTGGTCGGACACTCGCACACTTGGCGGAAAGATCAAGACAGGCCCCGTTGCTTAAGGTCACTAGCATTCGGAGGCCCATGTCAGGCAGCCCTATCATGGATACCAGTTTCACATTCAGGCTCTGTGGTGGGTTGTCGGATAGCTGTGCAACCACAAGTCGCATCAACCTGTCAGGGTCGGCGACTGGGCGAAGTTTATCGCCGGACAAAGAGCGTAATGAGGAAACTAGGGGGCGATGGGAGTTTACAGACAGGCGAAGGGACAGCTCAATGAGCGAGATTTGGAGAAGTTCATTGGGAGTCCCTGCGACAGAGACGTCACCTCGATGTCCGAACAACGCAAGACAGGAGACACTATTCAGCCTACGAGCGCCGGTAAGAGAGGCAATCGACGGACTGTAGCTACCTAAGCAACACAGCGGATGGCTCAATTAAATTTCAAATCTGACTAGGAATACATTATCGAAATGTTACGTCCAGCGTGGGGATGTCACACCAGTTGCGAAACAACCATTGTGTGCTAACTGACGCGCACTTTTTGCCACGTCATTTCAATTCACACATTTCGAACAGCACAATAAATTGCGTAAACACAGAAGTTAATCTAGGACATACTGTTACGATTTCCTAAGCCTCCATGCGAACGGAAGAAATTCAAATCTGACACCAGGCGCAAGACGAGGTCCAGTTCAACGATGAACAACACAACTGAATAGGACAAATCGCCGACAAACTTTGTCAAAAGTCATCGAATATTCAAAGTAGTGGTAAATCGGGCAGAGAAGAAATAGGAAGAAGGAAAAGAAGAGAAGGAGCTCTATAGTCACAAGAGCAGTCCTGACATGGCCGCCACCGAATGCTAGTGACATACTCAATCACCGTGAGCTGGTACTTGACTATGTCGCAAAGGGTGAGTGCTCGGACCACAGACATGCTCTCGGCCCATATAGAGACCTGCATTCGCTGCAATACCTAACCAGTGAGCGTGCGTAGGACCGTACATAGAAGTCTGGTCCACCAACAACGACTTCGATGTTCATTGGCACTTGGCGCTCCTTGGTCCATTCGTCAATGACGCCGCATCCCAAAACATTCCCGTCCGATTGGAGTTTAACTTCCACTGTACTGTCATTGTAGACCCTGCAGAAGACAAATAGGTTGGTAAAGCAAATGATTGAGATTCAGATTCAGATTCAAAATCAGATTCAGATATAGAGGAAAACCAAACTCAGAATACCCATAGTCCTCCCGATCATAATCGGGAGCATTGTCAAACCCAACGAACGAATGATTGAGAAAAACCAAACTCAGAATACCCATAGTCCTCCCGATCATAATCGGGAGCATTGTCGAACACAACGAGCAAATGATTGAGAAAACCAAATTCGGAATACACAGAGTCCTCCCGATCATAATCGGGAGCATTGTCAGACCCAACGAGCGAATGATTGAGAAAACAAAATTCGGAATACCACACAGTCCCTCCCGATCATAATCGGGAGCACTGACAACCCAACGAGCGAATGATTCAGAAAAACATGTAAACGGCATTTTTTTTTTTTTTTTTTTTTTTTGTACTCGGCATACCCATAGTCCTCCCATCATAATCGGGAGCATTGGTCAATCCTAACGAGCGAATGATTGAGGAAAAACCAAACTCATAATACCCACAGACCTCCCGATCATAATCGGGAACATTGACAAACCCAACGAGCGAATGATTGAGAAAACCAAATTCGGAATACACAGAGTCCTCCCGATCATAATCGGGAGCTTTGTCAAACCCAACGCGCGAATGATTGAGAAAACCAAACTCGGAATACACACAGTCCTCCCGATCATAAAAAATCAATCCTAAAACCTGTCAAAGAAAACTTGATCCACCGAATGCCTAGACGGAACAGGCAAAAGGGCTAAATTCTTCTGGGCTGTGACATTTCATCAGTCATGCTATGCAAGTCAAGCAGGCCTCAACTACACATCTTTGCTTTACCTATTGCAGTACTGGGCCACTAAAACAAACCTAGTAAATAGGTAGGTGGCCGAGGTGGGCAAGAACACAGTCAGTAAAAGACAGAACTGCAGGTTGGACATTGATCCATATGTCTAGTTGTCATGTAAAGTACCAATCAACAAAAGAAAACAACCAACCACATTCCCGGCAAAGATAACCAATAAACAAGGCAACCTTGTGGCAGCATTAACTTGAGTCACCACAGGCACAAGGGCAGCTAAGTCGGGCTACAATTGCAGTCTACCACTACCAATGCACTCATAACCAAACCAGACGCTATGGAAATATTTGGAACGGTTAGAGCTAAGGATGCATTTGCCATATGGGTTATTGCAGTACTGTCCGCCACTTACTCTGACGCAGGTGCGCAAGGGGGAAAACCATCATGGCTAGGTAGGCAGGCCTCAGGAAGGTGCAGGCGGGTGCAGAGCTGTTCGCCAGTACTCCGGCGCAGGTGCTGGCCCGGCGCGTGTCCTGGTCTGGTCTGGCAGGTGCAGGCGGGTAACCGCCATGCAGGTAGGCAGACCTATCCAGTGCTCCGAGCGCCAGTGCTCCTGCGTATCTGCCCAGCATCCACCAGAGAAGGTGCTAGGCAGGACAGTGACAGTGAAATGCATTGCGCAAAGGGTGCGAGAATTAGAAGCAACTCGGGGGTTATTCACAACCACCCGGTGCTAATGGCAGATGTCGCAGCAAGGCGATGCAGAAAGCGAAAGGCAAAGCAGCAGATCATGAGAACAGAGCTGAAGTGAATTCCCATAGCAGTGAAATGCATTGCGCAAAAGGTGCGAGAATTAGGTGCAACTCGGGGACCATGCAGGGCCACCCGGTTGCTAATGCGGATGCGCAGCAAAGCAATGCAGGATGCGAAAGGCAATTTGCGCAAGGCATGAAAGGAGGTGAAAGCGAAGGCATGAAAAGAGGTGAAAGCGCAAGGCATGAAGCAAAGCCTTACCGACTTATCAAAACAGTCTTTCATGCATGCGCAGCAAAGGGGGGGCCCGGCAAGGGGGGGTCCATCAATGCACATCAAGGGGTCATGCAAAGGGGTCAAGCTGCCAGGTCATGCAAAGGGGTCAAGCTGCCAGAGAAGGTGCTGGGCATGGCAATCAATGCACAGCAAGGAGTCATGCAAAGGGGTCAAGCTGCCAATCCATTGAGAAGGACACCAAGGCAGAGGCTGTGCAATCGGATGGAGACAATGTAGACATTGCTAAGGAGGAGGAGATGGAGGAGGAGGAAGATGGGGATGGGGGCATGGAGGAGGAGATTCTAGTGCAGCGATTGTACAGGCACTGTTGTTACCCAACAAGTTAGCATTGGCCCTCTTTCTACAACGTGATAGCCTGTCATAAGTACTAAGTTGTACTTTCGAACTGTTGAGTTGTGAGTTGTGAGATAAATAATTATGAGCAATGCGTTCAAGACTTTGTAAACAGCTTTCACCTTCCTCTTGACTGTCCTCTACAATTGATTTTGTATTGGAATACTTCGAAGGAACTTTCTCTCTCTCCAAACGAGCAAATCAATGTTACAATTGAAATTGAAGGGAATAGTCTCTTTCTCCGGAATGCAACAAAACAATCTTACATAATAAATTGTAAGATATTTTCGTAAAATACACCAAAAAAGCAAAATCAATCAATTTGCGAAAACGATCTTACAAAATAAATTGTAAGATATTTTCGTAAAATACACCAAAAAAGCAAAACCAATTAATTTGCGAAAACGATCTTACAATATTTATCGTAAGATTTCAGTAAAATAAAAAATCCGTTCGGAAGCAGGAACGCCCATTTCTTCACACTTCTCCTTCAGCCGATTGAACAGCACAGAGTGGCTCAAAGTCAGCATCTGACGGGCAACCTTGGTTGTCAGCTCCCGTTCAGCACTGATTGTCATCTTCGCCGTCACCAATTGAGGTACCAACAACACATCGTAGCGAGCGGCCAAGAAATTTGTTGTCTGGTCCCTAAACTCTTTCTTGAGGTAAAATTTTCTCTTCCGAATGCGAATCATCTGCATTTTTATCTTCATCCTCTCTTTTGTTCGTAAGGTTTTCTCAGTATCCAACCTTGACTGCAGCTTGTCATGAACCAGCAGGAGTTTGACAAGGTCGGATGCCTGTCCCTGACCAAGCATGAAGGATTCCTCATTCTCTGGTGAGTACGTGACCATTGTTTTGCGGACGCCTGGGTCGATGGATGCAGTTGCAACCTTGTCTGGATGGACAGGCTTCCGCTCTGCCCTCCTGTCCCTGACAGCAACAGACAAGACCTCGCCGCTTGTTGAATACAAGACCTCTCCGCTGTGCCCCTTTAAGGTTGTGGGTGAGGATGGACGAGTAGGATGCGCAAGCCACCGCGTTCCCTTGGCGGTGCGCGATATTAATGCGCCCGTCATTGTAGTTATCATCGAAAGCGCGTTCCTTCGTGTATTTCTCCTTGGTATCGTAAAAAAAATTGAAAAGGTTTCGCTCGATCTGTAATATCATATTATACTTCCACTTTGCCTCTATTTATCATTTCTCAACTCAATCATGTCAGAACAACCGTGCATCATCGACCTATCAAGGGACGATGAAGACATTGTTCGAGACTTCTTGACACCAATCTTAAACCGCGTTCTGAACGCACATGAGCCGTGCATTGTATCCTTGGTATCGTCTGATGATGAGTCCGACGACGCGACCCAGCCCGAGGCTATGTCAGAGTCTGACGACGAGGACCAACCCGAGCTTATGTCAGAGTCTGACGACGAGGACCAACCCGAGCCCATGTCAGATTCTGACTACGAGGACCAACCCGATCCCATGTCAGATTCTGACTACGAGTCCCAGCCCGAGCCCGAGCCCGAGCCCGAGCCCATGTCCGACGACGAGCCCGAGCCCGAGCCTGCCTATCAGCCGGCCCACGCGTTTGAAGACGTAGCCGGTATGCTGGTGAGGACCGGGATCTTAGAAACGTTCCTCGCAGGCGGGCCTACCCCGGCGACCATGTCCACCAGCTGGTGGACGTACTGGTTGTCTAACAAAGCCATTGACACCTGGTTAAAAGTCGTTTGGACGAGGACTGACCAGAAGATGATGATCCTGCGTCTGCATCCCGACAAGGCCAACTCCTTGCGCGATGCGCGCATGACCGAGGCTGATCACAGGTGGATGGACAAACTGTCCCAGAATCTGAATGGTGCACTCAACGAGTTGATTCCAGAGATTCCCAGTGAGATGTACGACATCATCTACTTGCTCAATAATGAGCTTCCCTAGGGGAATCGCCGACTTTGGCTTAAATTGCTGCGTATAATTATATTTTTTCGAAATGCGGACTTCATGTGTGCGTTGTTCAGTATTTGTATGGGTAGGTTGTCGAACAGGAGTCTGCTCTGCTTGAATTCACTTGTGAGAATGAGTATGCGCAAGTCACCGTGGCATGCCCCTAAGGGAGATAATCTCAAGGAGGGGTGATGTTGCCATCGCCGTAGAAATGCATACACGGGTTGTGCGGAAACCTAGCGAGCTGCGATGCCAACTGTCTGACCCGGGCCTCCAGACAGTTTTTCTTGGCTGCATACAATACCAGAAGATGTAACTGAGGTATCCCCTACACATCATGAATGGATGTGTGGATGCGACAGTTTTCCGCCGTTTGCGTGTACATGGAGCCGCCGCCTTGGCATGTGTGGACACCGAGGAGGATGCGAAAGCCGCCATGTATGGATTTTGCGTTGTTTACACTCGTTTTTAGAACGGGGGGCTGCAAAATCCGCCATGGCATACCACTGCGGCTTTAGCAGCCCCCCGTCAGTCCATTCATTCATCTTCACACACGCACGGTGGCTTTCGAAATAAGGCATAAATGAAGATTGATACTGAGCGTGCAGAAGCACTTGAGAAGCAACTGAGGTACGAACTGTCAAGCATGACTTCCGAGCAGTGCCTTGCACAACCAGCTGCTTGTCCAGCCCCCCTGCGTACAATTAACACGAAACAAATTGTGATGATTAAATGGGCGTTCCTGCCTCCCGGCCGATTTTGACTGGTTGCGAAACATGGTATGGAGCGGATTTGTGATTCCTTGGTGCTTATGTCTCAAGCTAGCTAGTCGTTCAAGAGGCTCTAAATCCTGATTAGAAATTTTAAAAAATCGGCCGGGAGGCAGGAACGCCCATTATTAGTAAAAATGGATCCTGAGACGGTTGTTCTAGTTGGTGCTGGCACAGGTGACATGAAAATGCTGAATATCGGCTTGTGTATGCAGATGAGTGATTACAATACCTGCATACAACAAGCACTAACTTTGTCATGCTCACTAAACAAACGAGAGAGTGTCCTCGCACTGATTTCTGCAGGATCGCATCCAACTAATTGCGATCTTTCTGCGGCTTCTCGAAACGGTCATTATGATTTAGTAAAAACATTACTTGCCCTCCCAGGTGCACAATTTGATACAAGTACTGCATGTTATGTCGCAAAACGCAACGGGTATCATGATATAGTGAACCTCTTATCATCCAACTTGCCTGCGACCTGCCAATTGCAGAGCGGCAAAGACGAGGGCATGCTCAGAGGAGGCAGCGCGTAATTCCCGAGCCAAAACCAATACCGGGTTCAGGGGATATCATTCAACATTATTTGAGAACAACTGTATACTCCTGCCTGGGGAAAGTTTTACACTTCCTTACGTACCCCATTCGGTTATATAGCAGGTGGGACCCCGTCCCGTTGAGAGGCTTGCACCATTTATCATACCATTTATAATACCGGTTTCATTTTAGTATTCCGTCGACTGTAAATAAGATGCATATCGATAACCTGTTCAAGGTGTGCGACAATCTTTACCTATCAGGGCAAGAAGCAGCTCTCAACCACCAACTTTGTAAAACGTTGCAATTCAAGCTTGTTGTGAACTGCACAAACCACACACCGTACATAAAACCAAGGAACCCCAACACAACATACAGTAAGGTTGCTGTTGAAGACAACTGCAGGCAAAAAGAGGTCACGAAACTCACATCCCATCTACCATATATTGTTGAGGTTATACATGGAGTGTTAAGTCAAAACAATGCCGTGCTTGTGCATTGTCGGTTGGGAAGACAACGGTCTGCAACAGTTGTTGCTGCTTATCTGATGTGGGAAAGATGCATAACGATGACAGATGCGATCAAGCACATTCAAAGGTTGAACCCCGCCGCATTCCAACCAGAAGCCAACTTTCAACGGTCCCTTGAAATGTTTGAAGTTCACCTAAGGGCACGGTCATCCATGGCGGTGCATCCTTGTTGATGACAACCATGAACAAGATCAGCGTGACCACTATAACGTCTCTCGACGCCTTATACCGTTTATTGGGATGTTTCATTTTACTCTTCCGCCGACTGTAGCACACACAATAGCCAAAGGCTGCAATTTACACACAAAAGTATGCAAATCCCTGCATCCATGTGAAAGAGGGGCTGCATGCCATGAACTAGAGTGTGAGGATGGACGAGTACGATGCGCAAGCCGCCGCGTTCCCTTGGCGGGGCGCGATATTAATGCGCCCGTCCTTGTAGTTATCATCGAACGCGCGTTCCTTAATGTATTTCTCCTCGGAGTGCTTGTGAAAAAAAATTGAAATGTTTCGCTCGATCTGTAAAGACACACACATATTATACTTCCACTTTGCCGCTATTTATCATTTCTCAACTCAATCAATCATATAATGGGCGTTCCTGCTTCCGAACGGATTTCCAATCTTACAATCACTTTTTGGGGGTCTTTTGATGCTTTTCAAATGCAATCTTACGATGAAAAACGTAAGATTGTAGTCAATTTTGACAAAATATGCTTGAAATGAGCTTGAAAGACGGAGAAACGTACAGATTGCGAATGTTACAACGTTGAAATGCCATATTTTGTAACAAAAGGTGTTAACAACAATTCCGTGCCTTACAATTATAATTGTAAGAAATAAAGGGAAAGCGGACGGTTATAAGGCGGCAGGCAGAATTCAGCTTTTACATCTTACAATAAAAATCGTAAGTATAATTCATTTAATTTTTCTAATTTAGTAAAAAACGGCTATGTGTCAAACATCTTACTCCAGGAGGACCTCCTCCTCCCCCCCCTCCTCGTCCTCCTCTTCCTCCTCCTTCTCCTCCTCCATGTCCCCATCCCCATCTTCCTCCTCCTCCATCTCCTCCTCCTCAGCAATGTCTGCATTGTCTCCATCCGATTGCACAGCCTCTGCCCTGGTGTCCTTCTCAATGGATTGACAAGCTAGGAGCATGCTTGTGTGGTACTTTCTCTGGATCTTCATACCCTTGGTGGGTTCGCAGCTAAATTGAAATGCGTCAATGGGAATATCGCCCCCGTCCATGTTGCTTTCTCTCCTCACCCCCACGGTAATAGGCACAAGCTTGTGGTCCATCCAATCTTCTGGCCAAGTTGGGTATTGTGTTTCAGTGTACACCAACTTCTGAGCCCCAGAGTACAAGGCTTTAAATACACACATTCCACTTCTCCATTCACTGGTAGTGATTTGACCTCCACCACGTCCCATCCTCTCAATCCGCTAGAGTCATCCATTGTACCTTGACCACAGCGACATGACCAACAACCAAATCAGTAGTGGGCTCGTAGGCTATTCTTCTATCCGGCTTCGTCCCTTGTGAAGAATATAAGTACAACACATCCTCCTCCTTTGGCCTTTCCATATTAGTCTCCAAAGTGTGTGCAACCTTCATAGTCTTGGCAATCTCGTTACTTGCAGGTAAAAGGTCTGACACATCCATGGACAAGTCATCCAATGCTGCTATCAAGCGCTTGGCCATTGATTTCTCAGACTGTGTCAGAACACGACTGGTTGCTGACAACTCCGATGGGAAGTCGACAAAATGTTGGTCTTTCGGGTACTCCCAGTCACAGCATCATCTGCTTGAGTGCTCCAATAACTCTTCTCAACTTTGAAGAAATCAGTCCACCACTTATTGCTGGCTTCCAAGTTTCACGAAGCATCTCGGCAATATGTTTTGAAGGACTGGGCATGGGATGGGCCATCGGCTGCTGGTTCATCCATCGGCTGCTGGTCATCGGCTGCTGGTTCTAGAACCAGAAGGTCCTCCGCTGCGTGTCGTACACGGACATCAGCTACGGGTCCTGCACGGTCGTCACCGGCGGTTGTACAGGACCATCGGCCATGTGGCCTGCAAGGACGTCACCGTCACCTCCGGGCTTCTCGTTATGAATAGTCTTCCAGACAGCCGCCCAGTTTGCCTCGATATTCTCGAGCTCTTCAATCTTGATCTTGGGGGCTTCCTTAAATACTGTAATGGTGTCCACCAGTGGGAAGCCTTGGAGGACGTAAATAGGTTCAGCGTCATTGTCCCACTGTCCTCTCCAAGATCCTGACTCGTCATACTCCTTGTAATAGACCCCTGCAATTGTTGGTTGTGCAAACATGTATTGTATATTAGTGAATCATTTAGGACACCCATATTCCTCCTCGACTATACTCGGGAGCATCCCTTGGATAATACTCCTAGGTCCTAGGTACAACTTCCTTTGTATCATTCTAGTTTCTATTGAAGACTGTACATGTAAATCTAGAGGACATGGCACACCCATATTCCTCCCGAGCATAATCGGGAGCATTGTGTAGACAGTACATACACGCACGGTAGCATTTAATTTGTAAATATCAGTATATCAAGTATTCTTACCGACTCTCCCGTTGGGACCGTTCGTTATCTTGAAATGCGTGTAAACGGCGATATTAACTCCTTTGACGGTGCTAGTGCCATGTCCGAACAACTTGTAAACGTTGTCTAGGAGGACAGCGGAGAAAGTCCCTATAGAGGTCACGACTTCTTGCCTTGTGTAAGGGCCCATTCGCTTGATAAGTTACTCAACAATGCCATCAGATGGTCCAGGGTGTACACTTCCATGTTCTTTACCCTTGCGAGATCACAGAGTACTTTTGGTCAAGATTGCATGTGTGTGTCCGGAGGGGAGGAAATGGACGTACACCTCCTCAAACCAGTTCATCTCAACCAGCAAGGACAAGTATGCGAACATGAAAGCGTTCTTGTGTCCTTTGCCGGCGTTGTCCATTTGCAAGAAGCAATACGGTGGAAGCTGCCCCCTCTTCTTCAAGGACCGGTTTTGAAAGAAATGTTGGAAGCATGATTATAGTCAGATTGATGGGACTGCGAGTAGAATGGCAAAGGCCCCCCAAAACAATGAAAGCCTCTCTCCCCCTTGGGAGAATAATCCGTAGTTTTAACATGAGGAAGGAAAAAATGAAGTCAGATTTATTAGCATTAATTTTTTGTTTAAGTATATCATTTTCATTCAAGTTTTAAAACTGTGTATACTAATGTATGAGGGACAGGTTCCTACGTGCGCTGTAATTTGTACTCCACCGACGAGTGAATGCGTGTTCTTTAGAAGATCACCTCCCTGCAGTCTTCTTTTGTATGTAGAAGTGGCGTGACTGAAGGAAAGATTAGTCTTTTCTTGTTTGTCCATTGCCATCAGCGGATACGGTGCAAGAAGAGTTTGGTGTATCCGAAGTTTGGTTTTCGCATCAGTTCCGCGGCGTGTGGGTTTACAAATGGCGCTGCGCACCGATTATGTCGGAGAACTGTGGTATTCTGAAGTTTGGTTTTTTTTCCCGCCAATCATTCGCTGTTGGTTTGAACAATGCCCTCCCCCGATTATGAAATCAGAGGACCCCCTGTTGGGTTATTCTGAGTTGGTGTTTTGTCTCAATCATCATTCGTCGTTGGGTTTGACAATGCCCTCCCCCGATTATGATAGGGAGGACTATGGGGTTTATGCCCGAGTACAAAAAAAAAAAAAAAAAAATGCTGAGTAACATGTTTTTTCCTTGAATCATTTTGCTCGTTTAGGTGTTTGGTGTCAAGTGTGCTCTCGATTATGAGTCGGGAGGACTGTGTGTATTCCGAATTGGTTTCTTCTCATCCATGAGTCGCCTCCGTTGGTTTGAACAATGCTCCCCGATTATGATTCGGGATGACTCCGTGTATATTCCCGAATTTGGTTTTTCCCCCCTTTCCCCCTCAAAATCCATTCGCAGTCCGTTGGTTTGTCATGCTCCGATGTATGAGCAGGAGGACTGGTGGGGTTATTCTGAGTTTGGTTTTTCGCCCTCCTCAATCCATTCGTTTTCTTGGGGTTGACAATGCCCTCCCGATTATTATCGGGAGGACTATGGGGTATGGGATGCCGAGTCGAAAAAAAAAAAAAAAAAAAAATGCCGATAACATGTTTTCTGAAATGCATTTTCCAGCTCGTTGGGTTTGTCCAGTGCTCCCCCGATTTTATGATCGGGAGGACTGTGTGTATTCCCGAATTTGGTTGTTTCCTCAAATCCCCAATTTCGCATCGTGGGTTTGAACAATGCTCCCGATTATGATCGGGAGGAACTCCGTGTATGCCGAATTTGGTTTTCCCTCCTAATCATTTTCCGCTCCCGTTGGTTGGGTTTTTGTCAATATGCTTCCCGAATTATGTTTTCAAGAGGAAACCATTGTGGGTAATTCCCCTGAGTTTGGTTTTTCTCCTCCAATTAAATCAATTTCGTTTCGTTGTGGTTTTGCAATATAGCTCCCCGATTATGAATCGGGAGACTATAGGTATGGCCGAGTTACAAAAAAAAAAAAAAAAAAATGCGAGTACATGTTTTTTCCTGAATCATAACGCCTCTTGGGTTTGTCAGTGCTCCCGATTATGATCGGGAGGACTGGGTGTGTGTATTCGATTTTTTGTTTTTCTCTCCTTGGCTCAATCATTATTCCGCTTTCCGCTCGTTGGGGTTTGACAAGGCTCCCGAATTAATGATCGGGAGGACTCCTGTGGTATTCCAAATTTGGTTTTTCTTTATCATTTCGCTCGTATGGGTTTTGAACAATGCCTGCCCTCGCCGAATTATGATTTTGGGAGGAATGTGTGGTATTCCCGAATTTGTTTTCTTCTTCTCTCCTTCCGCATCATTCGCAGTCGTTTTGGGTTTGACAATGGCCTTCCCCGATTTTGGTCCGGGAAAAAGGACACTCCTGTGGTATTCTCCGAATTTTGTTTTTGTTTTTTTTCTCAAATCCATTTTCGATTTGTTTGGGGTTTGGTCAATGCTCCCGATTTAATGAATCGGGAGGACCGTGGGGTAACCTGAGTTTTTGGTTTTTCCTTCTCAATCAATTCGTTTTTCGTTGGGTTTTGACAATGCTCCCGATTAATGATCAGGAAGGACGATGGTTATGCTGAGTAACAAAAAAAAAAAAAAAAAAAAAATGCCGAGTACATGGTTTTTTCATGAATCAATTCGCTCGGTGGGTTGTTGGTCAGTGCCCCCCCGAATTATGATCGGGAGGACTTGTGTGTATTCCGAGTTTTGTTTTCTTCAATCATTCGCCTCGGTTGGTTTTTGTCACTGCCCCCCCGATTAAAAAAAAAAAATGAATCGGCGGAAATGTGGGTGTATTCCGAATTTGGTTTTCCCTCTCTCAATCATTCGATCGTTGAGTTTGAACAATGCGCCCGATTATGATTCGGGGGACCCCTACTGTTATGTCCCGAATTTGGTTGTTTTTCTCCCCCCATCAATCATTTCGCTCGGCACACTCGTTGGGGTTTGTCATGCTCCCCGTTATGATAGGAGGACCGTGGGTAGTTTCGAGTTTTGGTTTTGTCCTCAATCATTCGTTTCGTTGGGTTTGACAAAATGCTCCCGAATTATGATCGGAGACTATATGGGGGTATTCTGAGTTTTGGTTTTTTCTCTATATCGAATCTGATTGTTTGAATCTGAATTCTGAAAACTATCTCAAATCATTTTGCTTTTAATAAAATACCAACCTAATTTTGTCGTTTCTTTCGCAGGGTCTACAATGACAGACCGGTGGAAGTAAAAACTCCAATCGGACGGGAAGGATTTGGGAGGCAGCGTCATGGACGAATGGACCAAGGAGCCGCCAAGTGCCAATGAAAATCGAGTCGTTGTTGGGGTGGACCAGACCTTAATGTTTTACAGCTAAAAGCGACGCACAGCCTCCAGCTGCTGGGTTGAGGTTTTTCCGCCGGCGAATGCTGCAGGCCATAGAGGTTGCGGAAGCAGATGCATTCTGGTCTCCCTGGTCCGAACACTCACCCTTGCGGAAGTCCAGACATCCCAGTTTTCGGAAAGAAGTCGGTAGCATTCGGAGGCCCATTGTTTAAGAGCCCTATCAGGGAATAAAACAGTTTCACAGTCCGGCCCGCTTGGGTTGGTAGTTGACCAATGCCGCAGCCAAGACTGTAGGGTTCGGCGGAGGCGAATGTTAAAATAATAAATTAATACCCGGCCGACAAAAGAGCCTTGAGGAAACTAGGGGGCCGTGGGTTTGAGAACCAATGACGAAGGAAAAGCTTCATGAGCCGATTTTGGAGGAGTTTTTTTGGTCCTAGCGACAGGAGGGACGTCACCCCCCTCGAGTACACAAAAAAGGGGGCCATTCAAAACCTGGACGACGGTAAGAGAGCAAATCGAACTGACTGTACTGCTGCAAAAAACTAAAAACCGTGGCTCAGTTTAAATTTTTCAAATCTGACAGGTACAGTTTCGAATGTTTTTAAACGTACGGGTGGGATGTACAACCGTTCGACAAAACCATTGTGTGCCTGGGACCCGCACTTTGCCCGCCGTTTTTTCAATTTTTTCGATAATAGATATTGCGTAACGTCTAAAAACAAGCTTACCCTGCAAGCAAAGTCTTTACATTTTCCTAAACAGCGCTAAACCCGCGAAGAAGTCAGGAAAGCGCGACGAGGTTTTCAGCTTCCCGAACAATCAACGAAGAGGACAGATCGCCGACAACCTTTTGGTAAGGTCATCGTATTCAAAATTGGTATCTCCTTATAGCCCAGCTCCTTGAACATGGGCCTCCCGATGCTAGTGACTTCAAGCACTGGCCTGTTCCCCTGACTTCCCGCAAGGGGTGAGTGTCGAACCAGAATGCCTCCTCCGCACATATGCCCTGCCATTCGCCGTGAAAAGCCCCAACCAGTGAGCGTGCGTAAGACCCCGTAAAAAACAGAACATAGAAGGTCTGTTCCACCAACAACGACTTCGATTGTTTCATTGGCCACGTGGCGCTCCTTGGTTCCATCGTCCCAATGGACAAACCCGCCATCTCCCGCAAAACTTTTCCCGTACGATTGGAGTGTTAAAAACTTCCACTGTAATGTCATTTGTAGACCCTGCGGAAGACAAATAGGTTGGTAAAGCAAAATGAATTGAGATTGCAGATTTCATATTCAAAATCAGATTCAGATATAGAGAAAAAACCAAACTCCAGAATACACATAGTCCCCCGCCCCGATCATAATCGGGAGCATTGTCCAAACCCAACGAGCAAAATGAATTGAGAAACCAAATTTCGGAATACACCACAGTCCCTCCCGATCATAATCGGGAGCAATTGACAAACCCCAACGAAGCGAATGATTGAAGAAAACAAAAGTTCGGAATAACACACAGTCTCCCGAAATCATAATCGGGAGCACTTGACACCCATCGAGACGAATGAAATCAGAAAACATGTGCTCGGGCATACCCCTAGTTCCTTCCCATCAAATAATCGGGAGCATTGTCAAAACCAACGACGAATTGGATTGAGAAAACAAAATTCGAATAACACAAACCGTTCCCCCTCCGCCGAATCCATAATCGGAAGCCACGCTGAAAGCAAACTGACTGACAAACCCAACCGAGGCGAAAGAATTTCAGAGAGAACATGTACCTTCGGCTTTTTTTTTTTTTTTTTTTTTTTTTTTTTTTTTTTTTTTACTCGGTCGGCATAATACCCATAATTAGTCCCTCCCTCCCCCGATCATAATCGGGAAAGCATTGGGTCTAACCCAAAGAAAGATGATGGAAGAAAAAACCAAAACTCAGAATCATATCCATAGTCCCTCCCGATCATAATCGGGGAGCAGTGTCGAACGAAGCACACGAGCAAATGATTAAGAAAACCAAATTCGGAATACACAGATCCCTCCCGAATCATAACGGGAGCATTGAAGACAAACCCCAACGAGCGAATGATTGAGAAAACTAATTCGGAATACAACCCCGTCCCCCCCTCCCGACCGAATCATAATCGAAGCACGTGACAAAAACCCCAACGAGCGAATGATTCAGAAAAACATGGTTATTTGGGGCATTTTTTTTTTTTTTTTTTTTTACTCCGGCCAACAATACCCCAATAGTTCCTCCCGAATCCATAATCGGGAGCATTGTTTGGTCAACCCCAACGAAAGAAATGATTGAAGAAAAACCCAAAAACTCCAAATTACCATAGTCCTCCCCGATCATAATCGGGAAGCATTGTTGGTCCCGAACACAACGAGCGAAAAAGGATTGAAAAACCAAATGCGGAATACAACAGAGTCCGCACTCCCCCGATCATAATCGGGAGCATGGACAAACCCAAACGAGCGAAATGATTGAAGAAAAACCGAAAATTCGGAATAATAAACCACGTCCTCCCGATCATAAATTTGGAAGCAATTGACAAACCCAACGAGCGAAATGATTGAGAAACAAAAACTCGGAAATACAACAGGCGATCCCCTCCCCTCCCGTCACATAACATTCGGGAAGCACTGAACAAACCCATCGAGCGAATGATTCAGAAAACATGTTGCTCCTCCCCCGGCAATAAAACCCATAGTCCTCCCCGATTATAATCGGAGGCTTTGGTCCAAACAAACGAAGCGAACGATTTGAGAAAACCTAATTCGGAAATACACAGCCGTTCCTCCCCCGCCTCCCGATCATAATCGGAAGCAACTAACAAAACCCAACGAGCGAATTGATTGTTTCAGAAAACATGTACTCGCAATTTTTTTTTGTGTTTTTTTTTTTTTTTTGGTTTTTTTTTTTTTTTTTTTTTTTTTTTTTTTTTTTTTTTGTACTCAGCATAAACCAATAGTCCTCCCGATCATAATCGGAGAGCAATTGTCCAAACCCAAACGAGCGAATGATTGAGAAACACCAAACTCAGAATATACCCATAGTCCGCCCCCGAAATCATATCGGGAGCATTGGTCCGAACACAAACGAGCAAATGAGGGGAGAAAAAAAACCCAAATTCGGAATACACAAAACACAAAGTCCACTCCCCCGAATCAGAATCGGGAAGCCCATTTGTCAAAAAAAAAAACCCAACGAGCCGAATGATTTATAGAAAAAACTCCGGAAACAACAATCCCTCCCCGTCATATAATCGGGAAGCACTGACAAACCCAACGAGCGAATAGATTCAGAAACTTGTCGCCGGCATTTTTTTGTTTTTTTTTTGTTTTTTTTTTTTTTTTTACTCCGGCAATACCCATAGTTCCTCCCGAATCATAATCGGGAAGCATTGTCAGACCCAACGCACGAATTGATTGAGAATAACAAACGTCAGAATACCACAGTTCCTCCCGATCCATAATCGGGAGCATTGTCAAACCAAAACGAGCGAATGATTTTCAGAAAACAATGTAAACGGCATTGATTTTTTTTTTTATTTATTTTTTTTTGTGTTCTCGGGCAGACCCCATAGTCCTTCCCGATATAATCGGGAGCAATTGTTCAAAGAAAAACGAGCAAATGGGTTTGAGAAAAACCAAATCAACCAAATAATAAACAAATGCGGAAAATATACAAAAAGAACACAGTCCTCCCTTCCGATTCATAATCGGGAAAGCACTTGACAAACCCAAACGACGATGATTTTCAGAAAACATGTACTCCGGCATTTTTTTTTTTTTTTTTTTTTTTTTTTTTTTTTTGTCTCGGCAATCCCATAAGTCCCCTCCCTACAAATCGGGAAGCATTGTCCAATCCTAACGAGCGAATGAATATTTGAGAAAAAACCAAAAACGTCAGAATACCACAGGACCTCCAAGATCATACTAATCGGGAACATTGATTACAAAAAACCACAACGAGCCGAGATGATTGAGAAAAACCAAATTCGGAATACCAGAGTCCTCGCCCCGATCTAAATCGGGAAGCTTTTGGTCAAACGCCAACGAGCGTGATTCAGAAACATGTAAACGGCATTAATTTTTTTTTTTTTTTTTTTTTTTTTTTTTTTATTTTTTTTGGTTCTATATGCGGCATAAACCATAGTCCTCCCCGATCATAATCGGGAAGCATTTGTCAAAGAACAACGAAGCAATGATTTTTGAGAAAACCAATTCGGAAATAATACAACACAGTCCTCCCCCGAAAGCATAAGCGGGAGCACTGAACAAAAAACCAACCGACGAATGATTCAGAAAACATGTACGTCGGCATTTTTTTTTTTTTTTTTTTTTTTTTTTTTTTTTTTTTTTTTTTTTTTTTTGTTTTTTTTTTTTTTTTTTGGTAGCCTCGGCATAAAACCCATAGTCCTCCCTATCATAATCGGGAAGCAGTGTTGTTCAATCCCTAACGAAGCCGATGATTGAGAAAAACCAAACTCAGAAGACCCACAGAGACATCCAAGATCATAATCGGGAACAATTGACAACCCAAACGAGCGAATGATTGATGAAAACCAATTCGGAATACACAGAAGTCCCTCCACCGAAAAAGATTAATCGGGAGTTTGTCAAAACCCAAACGAGAAAGCGAATGATTGGAGAAAACACAAATTCGGAATTACCACACAGTCCTCCCGAATCGATAATCGGGAGCACTTTACAAACCTTAACGAGCCGAATGATTCAGAAAACCAGGTAAACGGCATTTTTTTTTTTTTTTTTTTTTTTTTTTATTTGACTTCGCAAATAAACCCCAATAGTAGTCTCCCTATCATAATCGGGAAAGCCATTGACAAACCCACGAACGAATGAATTGAGAAAAAAACGAAACTCAGAAATACCCACAGTCCTCCCGATCATAATCGGGAAAGCATTGAACAAAACCAACGAGCGAATGATCTAGAAAAACCAAATTCGGAATACAAAGGTCCCTCGCGATCATAATTGGGAGCATTTTGGACAAACCCAAACAAGCCCCGATGATTGAGAAAAAAACCCAAATTCCGGGAATACACAGAGTCCTCCCGATCCAGAATCAGGAGCACTGACAAACCCATCGAGCCGAATGATTCAGAAACATGTGCTCAGTCATACCCATATCCCCCTCCCGATCATAATCCGGGAGAATTTGTCAACCACCCAACGAGCGATGATTGAAAAACAAACGCGGATACACAACTAGTCCCTCCCGATCAATAATCGGGATCACTGACAAAACCTACCTAAACGAGCGAATGAGTTCAGAAAAACATGTACCCGGGCCAATTTTTTTTTTTTTTTTTTTTTTTTTTTTTTTTTTTTTATTGTCTTACTCGGCATAATAAAACCCAATAGTCCCTCCCTATCATAAATAATAATCGGGATCATTGGTCAACCCAACGAAAAAGAATGATTGACAAAAATCAAACTCAAATACCCCACAGTCCTCTTTGATCATTAAAAAAATCATTATCGGGAAGCATGGTCAAACCCAACGAGCGAATGATTTGAGAAAAAAAAACCAACTCAGAATACCCACAGTCCTCCCGATCATAATCGGGGAGCATTGTCCCAAACCCACGAGCGATGATTGAGAAAACCAAACTCGGAATACACACAGTCCTCCGAAATCAATTAAAAAATCAAATCCTAAAAACTGTCAAGAAAACTTGATCCACCGAATGCACTTAGAAACCCGGAAACAGGCCAAAAGGGCTTAAATTATTCTGGGCTGTGACAATTCTTCATCAGTCCAAGGCTTGCAAGTCAAGCAGGCCCTCAACTACACAGCTTTTCTTTGCTTTAACATTTGAGTACTGTGCCACTAAAAAACAAACCTAGTAATAGGTTAGGTTGGCCCGAGGTGGGCATGAACACAGTAAAATAGAAGAAACTGCCAGTGGTACATGATCCATATGTCAAGTGTCATGTTTAAAGTTACCAATCACAACATAAACACCCAAACCCCACACTCCCGCAAAGCTGAACCAATAAACAAGGCCAACCTGTTTGGCCAAGCAGTAACTGGTCAACACATGGGCAACAAACGGCAGCTAATCTGGGCACAATTGCAAAGTCCCTACCACATAACAATGCAATTCCATAACCAAAACCCGAACGCGATGGAAATGCTTGAAACCGGTAAAGCTAAGGATTGCATGCATAAAAATTGGTATGGCAGTAACTGGTCGCCATTACTCTGGACGCAGGTGCAAGCGGGTAAACATCATGCAGGTAGGCAGGCTCAGGAAGGTTGCAGGGCGGGGTGCAGAGCTTTCGCCAGTGCTCCGGCGCAGGTGCGCTGCCCAGGCTCGTGTCCCTGGTCCCCCTGGTCTGGCAGGGTTGCAGGTCGCGGGTAACCGCCAATGCAGGTTAGGCAGAACCATCCAGTGGCTTTTCGACGGCCGTGCCTCCTGGCTATCTGCCCAGCATCCAACCAGAGAAGGTGGCTAGGCAGGACCCAGTGCAGTGAAATGCTTTGCGCAAAGGTGCGAGAATTAGAAGCAACTCGGGGGTTTTGGTATTCACAGCAACCAACCCGGTGGCTAATAGCAGATTATGCGCGGCAAAGGACGAAATGCAGAAAAAGCGAAGGCAAAAGCAGCAGATTCATGAGAAAGAGAGTGAAGTTTGAATTCCCCATAGCAGTGAAAATCAATTGCCGGCAAAAGGGTGCGAGAATTAGGGTGCAACTCGGGACCCATGCAGGGCCATCCGGTGCTAATTTGCGATGCGGCAGCAAAAGCAATGCAGGATGCGAAAGGCAATTTTTGCGCAAGGCATAAGTAGGTTGAAAGCCCAAAGCCCAATGAAAAGAGTGAAGAAAGGGAAGAAAAAAGCGGCAAAAGGCCCCCCCAATGAAAGCAAAAGCCTTTAACCGACTTATCAAAAACAGTCTTTCATGCATGCGCAGCAAGGGGGGGCCCGGCAAATTTCTGGTTGCCTCCCTGCTTTGGCTTGTTTTGCGTTTGCTTCTCCCTTAGTTTGCTTCCCCTAGTTCAGTTTCCACCCTGTAGTTGCCTCCTAGTTTGCTCTCTCATGGCCATCTTTTCCCCCCCCCCCCCCCCCCCCCCCTCCCCCCATTTTTCTCTTAGTTTCTGTCATGTTATTTCTTTTATTCCTCCTTAGATTGCACTCCTCTTTCATTCTTCTGACCGTGGACTGTTTAAGATTGCAGTGTATTGGCCCCCCCCTTCATCGGTCTTTTTTCTTAGTATGTCCTAGTCCCCTTCTCTGGGCTTTCCTGTTGTTGGCTTCTTCCTTGCCTCCTGGTTTGTTGTTGTCTTTTCTCGTCATACCCCGTACCCGTTAGGCGCCCACACGTCGTCCGGTGTGCGTCCCGTTAGCTGTCCCTTAGCAATTCTTACTTTTTCTTTGGTCTTTCTCTCGGTCAAAAGGGGCTAGGTTTTATCAGTTGGCGCCTTTTCCTGGTTCCCCCTTAGTAAAAAAAAAGTGTAGGGACAAAGGGGACGGTAAAGAAGACAACAAACCAGAGAGGCAAGGAAGAAGCAAAACAGGAAGCCAAGGGAGAGGGTGTGGTAACCGGGCCAGAGGCCAGAACCTCCCAAAGACGGCCCTCTCCAGTGAGGGTATGCTGGCCCCCTCTGCAAGGGGACCAGCGATGGGGACCAACAGCGGTAAAGATCTTCCATTTTTTTTTTTTTTTTTTAATTTGGTGAGGTGTGAATTCAGAAGGAGGACAGCAGCCCCCAGGGGTCTGGCAGAGAGAGAGAGAATGAAGTCAAGGTCTTGGACCAGGGGGGGAGGGAGTTGAGCTGTTGTTGATGAGCTGCGGATGTCTTGAGAAGTTGCACGACGAGTGCTTGGGAGGAGAGATATTGGTTTGAGGTGATAGTGATGGACGGAAAAGGAGGAGGTGTGTGTTGAAGGTGGTTCCATTAGGAGGATGGGGGCCCTGCAGGGCGAGAGCGATAATTCTACGAATGTCAGCAAGGAAAAAGCTCTGCACGTTCCCGGGCCAAGTTGGTGGTGATTGGGGCGATGTCCAAAGAAGGGGCGGTAACCAGGGCATGGGTATCACTTGCCTGACCTGGAGGAAGGCGCACAGCCCGAGAATCTCGTGACGGTAGAGCTGCTGCCAGGGGTGACCTGTGTAACTGAAGAGGAGCCATGTGGTCTTGGCCAGAATAGCAGCCGAGTGGGAAGCAGATGGGGTTACAGTAAGTCCCTCCTCGATGAAAAGGAAGGACGGCTGTCCCGAAGCGGGGGAAGAGGTGTCCTGGACGTGGTGATTCCTCCTCCTGCAGGCTAGAGGTTGCAACAAAGGCATTGAGAGAAGATTGCAACTGCTGGCGGAGAGCGCGGTGGGTGATTGCAAGTTAGCCTGGAAGATGAACTTGGATCCAACATTGCATAGCAACATGCGCCCTTCCAATACATTGAGATTGGTGAGAGCCATGGAGCTGCTGCACGTAAGATGCTATGGGGCGTGCTGGTAGGCTGCAGCCTTGCAAAGGCAGTGTTTGCAACCGAACGGCACGCCCAGCCCACAATCTGTGAGGTGGTCTGGGGGATGGAGGTGGTACCAGTCAAGTGATGGGTGCCAAGGGCGGGTGGGGTCCAGATCTGCGGGAGGGGTATGTCTGGGGAAGTTCAAGAAGCAGAAGACGGTCTTGGGAACAGACTGGGGGGGTAAGCCAGCCGAATTGGCTACGACGTATGTCTCCTGATGATAGGCCCATCTGTGGCTGGGTTGAGGACAAAGTGCTTGCCATCATCAGCAAACGAGAGGGTGGCTGGGGCGCGAACTCTCCTGAGGGAAGACGGAAGGATTGCAGAGTTCCACAGAATCTCAGTTGGTTATTGTAGGTGATGAAGGCTCAACAAAGATGATGACCCATTGATACAGCTCAAGGCCCCACTGAGGGAAGCGGGAAGTGTTGGGAAGGAGGTGGTTAGTGAAGAAATGTGTTGAGACGCACTCGCGTAGAGCTGCCATTCATGAGGATATCGCACCACGCGTGAATGCCCGCACTATTGAATCCCATGGATGACATTTTTTTTTCTTTTTTTTTCTTTTCTAGCCGACTTTTTCCAACTTTCTCAACTACCGATCTTTTTCGGCTTTCGCATCTTTGCGCAGCTTCTTGAGCTTCGCAACCACCTTCAATTCGTTGCGGGGCTTGCGGCATGCACTGGGCGACTTTTCCACCTCTGGCCAATCTCAACTCTCGACAGCCTTTCTCTCCCTCTTCCATCTACGTTACGTTTCTGTGTTCTTGTGCTCGTCTTGAAGCTCTCAAGGAGACGCATCTTGCTATACCTTTTCTTTTGATCGAGGCTCGTTTTTACGAAAACGCCAGGTCAACACTTCAACGCCATCTTTTCAGCACTTTCAGCACCTCCAACTTTCTCAACTCCGATCTTTTTTCAGCTTCCGCATCTTTCGCGCAGTTCTTGAGTTCCAAACCACCATCAATTCGTTGCGGGCGTGCGGCATGCACCTGAGACGACTTTTCACTCTCTGGCCGTCCTCAACTTCGGACAGCCTTTTTTCACTCTTCCCTCAATACGTTAAAGTGTTCTTGTGCTCGTCTTGAAGCTCTCAAGCTCAGTGAGGGAATTGCCCTTCTGATACTCTTGCTTCCCCTTCAGCCTTGCAATAGAAGCAGTGTCTCAGCCAGCCTGGTCTGAACTCGAGTTTTCCCACACACTTTCAGCCCTTCCTTCTTTGCATGGAGTCAATCCTACACTGGTATACTTCTCCAGCCCCTTTCAGTATCATGCCTCTTCTGTTCCTTCTCTCTGACAGCCCCATGCAGCTTCCCCCATGGTCAGCACATGCTTAGAAGATCCAATGGACCACTGATAAGCGAGACATCCCCAGACTCTACAGCCGCCCCATGGATTTTTTTTTTTTTTTTTTTACAATTTTTGGATGACCAGCTCCCAAGTCTCGCACATCCTTCCATGCCCGCACACCTTCTTACTGGAGTAGTGGTAAAGCAGCAGAGACCCCTATATCTGCCAGCCTTTCTACCTTCCTCCTCCAGTACTTCACCCCCCTTCTCCATGGTATGCCGCCAATGGGGCGAGCTGCGGGGTCCCATGCAAAAGCTTATTGGTGATCGTCCTTGCACCCACTGGCCGAGATATTTGCTGACCTTTCCAGGCGGTATATCATTCTGGCAACTTCACTGTGGAGTGGGGACAGCGACAGATCCTATCCCCCTATCCTCTGCTCCTCCCCCTCTCCCTCTTCACACGCCGCCAGCCTTAGATTCTTCAACGTACCCTCCACATGCGCACGCATTGGCCTTCCTGAGGCCATCTTTCAGCGGCCGGCTACAAGACAATTCCTGCCCACCTTTCCAACTTCCCCTTGCTCGTCCCGGGGGCAGTCATTATCCTCCGCTACAGTCTTGGCGTGAACGCCAACGCTGCCGTCTCATCGTGGATATCATCCCACCCCAGAAGACCCCTTCCTCCACGCCCGCCACCCCTTTCTCCCCTCCCTCTCCCTCCCTGGTCGACCCCCCTCAGCACCTTCTTGGATCAAGATCCTCTCTCTTTCCCCTCCCCTCCCATTCTGCTCGTTCCCACCTCTCCACCACATCCCTCTCATTCTTTCCAGGGCCCTTCTGCTTCTACCCTCCCTTTACTTCCCTCCCTCTCCCTCCTTCCCCCCTCCCCTTCCCTTCCCCTTTTCCAACATGGAACCCATCGGGCCCCCGACCTATGGTACCCTCCTCATTCTCTCCATTTCCCCTGTCCCTCCCACCGTCCAGTCCACAGCACTCTACCCACCCTCCTTCTCAACATGGTCCACCACACCAACCACCCCCCTCTCCCAACGCCCCTACATGTTTCCTCTACTGGGGCACTCCTCCATGCCGGTTCCTCAGAGCTCGCCCCAGGTTACAATCTTTTTCAAGCCTTCTCCGTCGGAGGCACACACACAGACCCGTGACTTCAGCAGGCCCCATCGACAGCACCGCCAACACTGAGCCAGGAACTTCACCCGCACCCCCTTCTTCAGATGAAGCACAAGTTTCATACTCCACTTCAGATCCACAGGCAGTCATCCACATCACCAGGTGCAGAATTAGACTAGCCGCAGCTACAGCACCAGAAGCAGCACACTCTCAAGCAACTTCTTCAGCATCAGCTCCTTCTACGCTTCTGTACCAGCATCTGCCCATCAAGGCAACAACCACATTAGATTCACAACTAACATCAGTTGCACCTTCCACTCCAAGATCTGTTTTCGGCTTCAGCAGTACCAACATCAGCAGCCTCAGCCTCAGCCTCAGCCTCAGCTCAGCCTCGCCACAGCCACAGCCTCAGCACAGCCCACCTCAGCGTCAGCATCAGCATCAGCATCAGTATCAGCTCTAGAATCAGCCTCCAGCTCTTCAGCCTCGGCTCAGCAGCCTCAGCCTTAGCCTCAGTCTCAGCCTCAGAGTCAGCATCAACATTAGCACTGTATTAGTTCTAGCATCAGCTCCAGCTCCAGCTCCCTCAGCACAGCATCAGCATCAGACCAGCAACACTAGCTTAGCATCAGCATCATCCACAGTGCTATCACCATCAGCACCCTCCGCAACCTCAGCACCAGCATCAGGATCAGCAATCAGCATCAGCTCAACCTCCTCAGCAGCATCAACCTCAGCTCCAGCAACAGCATCAGCATCAGTAGCAAAGGCTCAAAAACAAAACAAAAAAAAATTGACTCCATTACAAAACCAAGCTGCACTAGCACAGGCACCTGCAGTAGGAGCCTTGGTTCAGCCACCAACGACAGCAACATCGGTCTCGGCTTAGCACCCGCTGCATTGGCTACAGTATCAGCATCACTTGCTTTAACACCTGCACTGGCTTACACAGCTTTGCACCGGTAGAGGAATCGGAACTTCCTACAGCAGCAGATGTGTTTTGACACCAACCAGTAGCCGACTCAGTGTTGACACCCACAGCAACCGCTTTGGTACCCACACAATCCCTATAGCATCCTCCCCCCCCTCTCGCTCCCCTCTAACTCTGCACTAGCCGAGTCTCCATCTTCCCCTGCCAAGATTCCTTCCTCTCCATCGCTCCCCTTATCCTCATCCCCTCTCCAGCCCCCTTTAACTCATCTCATCCAAGAGCCCCTTACCCCAGCTCAAGTCCCTCCTATCTCCGCCGCCCCTTCCCTCGCAGACCATCGCTCCAACCCCGACCCATCATTTTTTTTTTTTTTTTTTTTTTTCCTCTGATGCACAGATGCTGCTGGGTGCTGCCGCCATCTCACCTGGACGACTTTTCACTCCTCTGGCCGACCTCAACTCGACAGCCTTTTTCTCACTTTCCCTCAATACGTTACAGTGTTCTTGTGCTCGTCTGAAGCTCTAAGCCGTCAGTGAGCGAATTGCCCTTCTTGATACTCTCTGCTTCCCCCTTACCCTGCAATAGCAGCAGTGTCTCAGCCAGCCTGGTCTGACACTCGAGTTTCCACACACCACTTTCACGCCCCTCCTTTTTGCATGGGAGTCAATCCTACACTGGTATACTTCTCCCAGCCCCTTTCAGCTATCATGGCCTCTTCTGTTCCTTCTCTCTGACAGCCCCATGCAGCTTCCCCCCTGGCTCAGCACATGCTTAGAAGATCCCAATGGACCACTGATAGCGAGACATCCCCCTGACTCTACAGCCAGCCCCATGGATTTTTTTTTTTTTTTTTTTTTTTTTACAATTTTGGATGACCAGCTCCCAGTCTCGCACATCCTCCATGGCCGCACACCTTCTTACTGGAAGTAGGTAAAGCAGCAGTTAGCGTGAGCCCTTATATTTGCCAGCCTTCTAAACTTCCTCCTCAAGTTAACTTTAACTCCCTTCTCCATGGTATGCACCAATTGGGCGATGCGGGGGGGTCCCATGCAAAAGTTATTGGTGGCATCATCCTGCAACAACTTGGCGATATTATGCGACCCTTTACAGGCGGCTATCTATTCTGGCAACTTCATGTGGAGTGGGGGGAAAGCGACAGATCACATCCCCCTTCCTCGTGGCTTCCTCCCCCTCTCCCACTATTCACAACCGCCGCCCATGATTCTTCAACTACCCTAACATGAGAACGATTGGCCTTCCTGAGGCCATCCTTTCAGCCGGCCGGCTACAAGACAATTCCTGCCCACCTTTCCAACTTCCCCCTTGCTCCCGTCCCTGGGGGCAGTCATTTATCCTCCGCTACAGTCTTGGCGTGAACGCCAACGCTGCCGTCCTTCATCGTGGATATCAATCCCACACCCCAGAAGACCCCTTCCTCCACCGCCTGCCACCCCTTTCTCCCCTCCCTCTCCCTCCCTGGTCGACCCCCCCTTCAGCACCTTCTTGGATCAAGATCCTCTCTCTTTCCCCCTCCCCTCCCATTCTGCTCGTTCCCACCCTCTCCACCACATCCCCTCTCACTTCTTTCCAGGGCCCTTCTGCTTCTACCCTCCCCTCTTACTTCCCCTCCTCCTCCTCCTCCTTCCCCCCTCCCCTTCCCTTCCCCTTTTCCAACATGGAACCCATCGGGCCCCCGACCTATGGTTACCCCTCCTCATTCTCTCCATTTCCCCTGTCCCTCCCACCGTCCAGTCCACAGCACTCTCACCCCACCCTCCTTCTCAACATGGTCCACCACACCCACCCCCCCTCTCCCAACGGCCCCTACATGTTTCCCTCTACTGAGGCACTCCTCCATGCCGGTTCCCTCAGAGCTCGCCCCCAGGTTACAATCTTTTTCAAGCCTTCTCCTGTCGGAGACACACACAGACCCAGTGACTTCAGCAGCCCCATCGACCAGCACCGCCAACACTGAGCCAGGAACTTCACCCGCACCCCCTTCTTCAGATGAAGCACAAGTTTCATACTCCACTTCAGATCCACAGGCAGCTCATCCACATCACCCAGGTGCAGAATTAGATCTAGCCGCAGCTACAGCACCAGAAGCAGCACACTCTCAAGCAACTTCTTCAGCATCAGCTCCTTCTCACGCTTCTGTACCAGCATCTGCCCATCAAGGGCAACAACCACCATTAGATTCACAACTAACATCAGTTGCACCTTCCACTCCAAGATCTGTTTCGGCTTCAGCAGTACCAACATCAGCAGCCTCAGCCTCAGCCTCAGCCTCAGCCTCAGCCTCAGCCACAGCCACAGCCTCAGCCACAGCCTCAGCCTCAGCGTCAGCATCAGCATCAGCATCAGTATCAGCTCTAGCATCAGCTCCAGCTCTCTCAGCCTCGGCATCAGCAGCCTCAGCCTTAGCCTCAGTCTCAGCCTCAGAGTCAGCATCAACATTAGCATCTGTATTAGTTCTAGCATCAGCTCCAGCTCCAGCTCCCTCAGCCACAGCATCAGCATCAGACCAAGCAACACTAGCATTAGCATCAGCATCATCCACAGTGCTATCACCATCAGCACCCTCAGCAACCTCAGCACCAGCATCAGGATCAGCATCAGCATCAGCTCAACCTCCCTCAGCAGCATCAACCTCAGCTCCAGCAACAGCATCAGCATCAGTAGCTAAAGGCTCAAAAAACAAAACAAAAAAATTGACTCCATTACAAAACCAAGCTGCACTAGCACAGGCACCTGCAGTAGGAGCCTTGGTTCAGCCACCAACGACAGCAACATCGGTCTCGGCTTTAGCACCCGCTGCATTGGCTACAGTATCAGCATCACTTGCTTTAACACCTGCACTGGCTTACACAGCTTTGCCACCGGTAGAGGAATCGGATCTTCCTACAGCAGCAGATGTTTTGACACCACCAGTAGCAGACTCAGTGTTGACACCCACAGCAACAGCTTGGTACCCACACAATCTCCTATAGCATCCTCCCCCCCCTCTCCGCTCCCCTCTAACTCTGCACTAGCAGAGTCTCCATCTTCCCCTGTCCAAGATTCCTTCCTCTCCATCGCTCCCCCCTTATCCTCATCCCCCTCTCCAGCCCCCTTTAACTCATCTCATCCAGAGTCTCCCTCTACCCCAGCTCAAGTCCCTCCTATCTCCGCCGCCCCTTCCCCTCGCAGACCCATCGCTCCCAACCCCCGACCCCTCTCTTTTTTTTTTTTTTTTTTTTTTTTCCTCTGATGCAGCAGCTGCTGCTGGTGCTGCCGCCATCTCACCTGGACGACTTTTCACTCCTCTGGCCGACCTCAACTTCGACAGCCTTTTTCTCACTCTTCCCTCAATACGTTACAGTGTTCTTGTGCTCGTCTTGAAGCTCTCAAGCCGCTCAGTGAGCGAATTGCCCTTCTTGATACTCTCTGCTTCCCCCTTCAGCCCTGCAATAGCAGCAGTGTCTCAGCCAGCCTGGTCTGACACTCGAGTTTCCCCACACACTTTCAGCCCTTCCTTCTTTGCATGGGAGTCAATCCTACACCTGGTATACTTCTCCCAGCCCCTTTCAGCTATCATGGCCTCTTCTGTTCCTTCTCTCTGACAGCCCCATGCAGCTTCCCCCCATGGCTCAGCACATGCTTAGAAGATCCCAATGGACCACTGATAAGCGAGACATCCCCCTGACTCTACAGCCAGCCCCATGGATTTTTTTTTTTTTTTTTTTTTTTTTTTTACAATTTTTTGGATGACCAGCTCCCAAGTCTCGCACATCCTTCCATGCCCGCACACCTTCTTACTGGAAGTAGGTAAAGCAGCAGTTGAGCCCCAAGATCTGCCAGCCTTTCTCACCTTCCTCCTCCAGTACTTCACCCCCCTTCTCCATGGTATGCCGCCAATGGGGCGATGCGGGTCCCATGCAAAAGCTTATTGGTGCATCGTCCTTGCACCCACTGGCCGATATTATGCTGACCTTTCCAGGCGGCTATCTCATTCTGGCAACTTCACTGTGGAGTGGGGACAGCGACAGATCCTCATCCCCCTATCCTCTGCTCCTCCCCCTCTCCCCTCTTCACACCGCCGCCTTAGATTCTTCAACGTACCCTCCACATGCGCACGCATTGGCCTTCCTGAGGCCATCCTTTCAGCGGCCGGCTACAAGACAATTCCTGCCCACCTTTCCAACTTCCCCCTTGCTCCCGTCCCGGGGGCAGTCATTATCCTCCGCTACAGTCTTGGCGTGAACGCCAACGCTGCCGTCTCATCGTGGATATCATCCCACCCCCAGAAGACCCCTTCCTCCACCGCCTGCCACCCTTTCTCCCCTCCCTCTCCCTCCCTGGTCGACCCCCCCTTCAGCACCTTCTTGGATCAAGATCCTCTCTCTTTCCCCCTCCCCTCCCATTCTGCTCGTTCCCACCTCTCCACCACATCCCCTCTCACTTCTTTCCAGGGCCCTTCTGCTTCTACCCTCCCCTTTACTTCCCCTCCTCCTCCTCCTCCTTCCCCCCTCCCCTTCCCTTCCCCTTCTTCCAACATGGAACCCATCGGGCCCCCCGACCTATGGTACCCCTCCTCATTCTCTCCATTTCCCCTGTCCCTCCCACCGTCCAGTCCACAGCACTCTCACCCCACCCTCCTTCTCAACATGGTCCACCACACCACCCCCCCTCTCCCAACAGCCCCTACATGTTTCCCTCTACTGAGGCACTCCTCCATGCCGGTTCCCTCAGAGCTCGCCCCAGGTTACAATCTTTTTCAAGCCTTCTCCTGTCGGAGACACACACAGACTCAGTGACTTCAGCAGCCCCCATCGACAGCACCGCCAACACTGAGCCAGGAACTTCACCCGCACCCCCTTCTTCAGATGAAGCACAAGTTTCATACTCCACTTCAGATCCACAGGCAGCTCATCCACATCACCCAGGTGCAGAATTAGATCTAGCCGCAGCTACAGCACCAGAAGCAGCACACTCTCAAGCAACTTCTTCAGCATCAGCTCCTTCTCACGCTTCTGTACCAGCATCTGCCCATCAAGGGCAACAACCACCATTAGATTCACAACTAACATCAGTTGCACCTTCCACTCCAAGATCTGTTTCGGCTTCAGCAGTACCAACATCAGCAGCCTCAGCCTCAGCCTCAGCCTCAGCCTCAGCCTCAGCCACAGCCACAGCCTCAGCCACAGCCTCAGCCTCAGCGTCAGCATCAGCATCAGCATCAGTATCAGCTCTAGCATCAGCTCCAGCTCTCTCAGCCTCGGCATCAGCAGCCTCAGCCTTAGCCTCAGTCTCAGCCTCAGAGTCAGCATCAACATTAGCATCTGTATTAGTTCTAGCATCAGCTCCAGCTCCAGCTCCCTCAGCCACAGCATCAGCATCAGACAAGCAACACTAGCATTAGCATCAGCATCATCCACAGTGCTATCACCATCAGCACCCTCAGCAACCTCAGCACTAGCATCAGGATCAGCATCAGCATCAGCTCAACCTCCCTCAGCAGCATCAACCTCAGCTCCAGCAACAGCATCAGCATCAGTAGCTAAAGGCTCAAAAAACAAAACAAAAAAATTGACTCCATTACAAAACCAAGCTGCACTAGCACAGGCACCTGCAGTAGGAGCCTTGGTTCAGCCACCAACGACAGCAACATCGGTCTCGGCTTTAGCACCCGCTGCATTGGCTACAGTATCAGCATCACTTGCTTTAACACCTGCACTGGCTTACACAGCTTTGCCACCGGTAGAGGAATCGGATCTTCCTACAGCAGCAGATGTTTTGACACCACCAGTAGCAGACTCAGTGTTGACACCCACAGCAACAGCTTTGGTACCCACACAATCTCCTATAGCATCCTCCCCCCCCCTCTCCGCTCCCCTCTAACTCTGCACTAGCAGAGTCTCCATCTTCCCCTGTCCAAGATTCCTTCCTCTCCATCGCTCCCCCCTTATCCTCATCCCCCTCTCCAGCCCCCTTTAACTCATCTCATCCAGAGTCTCCCTCTACCCCAGCTCAAGTCCCTCCTATCTCCGCCGCCCCTTCCCCTCGCAGACCCATCGCTCCCAACCCCCGACCCATCTCTGATGCAGCAGCTGCTGCTGGTGCTGCCGCCATCTCACCTGGACGACTTTTCACTCCTCTGGCCGACCTCAACTTCGACAGCCTTTTTCTCACTCTTCCCTCAATACGTTACAGTGTTCTTGTGCTCGTCTTGAAGCTCTCAAGCCGCTCAGTGAGCGAATTGCCCTTCTTGATACTCTCTGCTTCCCCCTTCAGCCCTGCAATAGCAGCAGTGTCTCAGCCAGCCTGGTCTGACACTCGAGTTTCCCCACACACTTTCAGCCCTTCCTTCTTTGCATGGGAGTCAATCCTACACCTGGTATACTTCTCCCAGCCCCTTTCAGCTATCATGGCCTCTTCTGTTCCTTCTCTCTGACAGCCCCATGCAGCTTCCCCCCATGGCTCAGCACATGCTTAGAAGATCCCAATGGACCACTGATGTGCGAGACATCCCCCTGACTCTACAGCCAGCCCCATGGATTTTTTTTTTTTTTTTTTTTTACAATTTTTTGGATGACCAGCTCCCAAGTCTCGCACATCCTTCCATGCCCGCACACCTTCTTACTGGAAGTAGGTAAAGCAGCAGTTGAGCCCCAAGATCTGCCAGCCTTTCTCACCTTCCTCCTCCAGTACTTCACCCCCCTTCTCCATGGTATGCCGCCAATGGGCGATGCGGGGTCCCATGCAAAAGCTTATTGGTGCATCGTCCTTGCACCCACTGGCCGATATTATGCTGACCTT
The DNA here is from genome assembly GCA_013435795.1 of Chlamydomonas sp. ICE-L. Lineage (NCBI taxonomy): Eukaryota > Viridiplantae > Chlorophyta > Chlorophyceae > Chlamydomonadales > Chlamydomonadaceae > Chlamydomonas > Chlamydomonas sp. ICE-L. The sequence continues at coordinate 52,562 of JACBWV010000877.1, forward strand.
TCCAGGCGGCTATCTCATTCTGGCAACTTCACTGTGGAGTGGGGACAGCGACAGATCCTCATCCCCCTATCCTCTGCTCCTCCCCCTCTCCCCTCTTCACACCGCCGCCTTAGATTCTTCAACGTACCCTCCACATGCGCACGCATTGGCCTTCCTGAGGCCATCCTTTCAGCGGCCGGCTACAGGACAATTCCTGCCCACCTTTCCAACTTCCCCCTTGCTCCCGTCCCGGGGGCAGTCATTATCCTCCGCTACAGTCTTGGCGTGAACGCCAACGCTGCCGTCTTCATCGTGGATATCATCCCACCCCCAGAAGACCCCTTCCTCCACCGCCTGCCACCCTTTCTCCCCTCCCTCTCCCTCCCTGGTAGACCCCCCTTCAGCACCTTCTTGGATCAAGATCCTCTCTCTTTCCCCCTCCCCTCCCATTCTGCTCGTTCCCACCTCTCCACCACATCCCCTCTCACTTCTTTCCAGGGCCCTTCTGCTTCTACCCTCCCCTTTACTTCCCCTCCTCCTCCTCCTCCTTCCCCCCTCCCCTTCCCTTCCCCTTTTTTCCAACATGGAACCCATCGGGCCCCCGACCTATGGTACCCCTCCTCATTCTCTCCATTTCCCCTGTCCCTCCCACCGTCCAGTCCACAGCACTCTCACCCCACCCTCCTTCTCAACATGGTCCACCACACCACCCCCCTCTCCCAACAGCCCCTACATGTTTCCCTCTACTGAGGCACTCCTCCATGCCGGTTCCCTCAGAGCTCGCCCCAGGTTACAATCTTTTTCAAGCCTTCTCCTGTCGGAGACACACACAGACCCAGTGACTTCAGCAGCCCCCATCGACAGCACCGCCAACACTGAGCCAGGAACTTCACCCGCACCCCCTTCTTCAGATGAAGCACAAGTTTCATACTCCACTTCAGATCCACAGGCAGCTCATCCACATCACCCAGGTGCAGAATTAGATCTAGCCGCAGCTACAGCACCAGAAGCAGCACACTCTCAAGCAACTTCTTCAGCATCAGCTCCTTCTCACGCTTCTGTACAAGCATCTGCCCATCCAGAGCAACAACCACCATTAGATTCACATCTAACATCAGTTGCACCTTCCACTCCAAGATCTGTTTCGGCTTCAGCAGTACCAACATCAGCAGCCTCAGCCTCAGCCTCAGCCACAGCCACAGCCTCAGCCACAGCCTCAGCCTCAGCGTCAGCATCAGCATCAGCATCAGTATCAGCTCTAGCATCAGCTCCAGCTCTCTCAGCCTCGGCATCAGCAGCCTCAGCCTTAGCCTCAGTCTCAGCCTCAGAGTCAGCATCAACATTAGCATCTGTATTAGTTCTAGCATCAGCTCCAGCTCCATCAGCCTCAGCATCAGCATAAGCATCAGCATCAACCTCTCCTCTCTGCCAGACCCCTGGCGGGATGCTGTCCTCCTTCCTGAACTTCCACCTCCCAAATGGAAGCTCTTTCCCGCTGTGGCCCCTGCTGGTCCCCTTGCAGAGGGGCCAGATCCCCTCACTGGAGAGGACCGTCTTTGGGAGGTCTGGCCCTCTGGCCGGTTACACCCTCTCACCCTTCCTGCCCTTCCCCCCCAAGGACACCCCCAAGCTGCCCTCATCACCCTACGCAAGAAACCTCGAGAAGCATGGTTACGGGCAGACTTTGAGGAGCAGCTGATCCAGCAAAGCCTCCCCCCCCACCAGAGGTAAGAGCTCTTGGAACCATGGCTGGTTGGTCTTTGGGAGGACCTCCAACTGGACCCAACAACATGGGGTCTCCACCTCCATGATGATACTGAGGTGAACCTTCTTGAACTCTCTGTGCGCCAAGCACGGCAGGCCCTTCTTAACCAACATATTATGCAACAAAGCCCCAGTTCCCACCATTTTGTGCCAGGTTATACCGAGGAACGTGCTGCTTGGCCCAGGCTGTGGAGCATTCTACCCCCCTCCACCTTGGACACTCACCCTAGCACTAACCCTGACCTGCGAGGCCTCCGTGGTCTTGAATCCCGATGGATTGCCTCAGCAACAGAGAGAGCGCTCGTTGTCACCCCTATTCCAGTCCCCTCCCCTGAAGACCTCCCACAGAACGCTTGGGTGGACTTACAACGTGTCCGCCCCTCCCGTCCAGGCCCAGCAGAGAGAACTGCTCAAAGACAAGACGAACCTCAAGTCTCCCTCCCTCTACGTGCAGGCTTTTCGCAGGTGTGGGTACGCCTCGCTGACAAGACTCTCCACCGTCCTTATACCATCACTTGCCGGAGCTTGCTTCATGGCACCCTTGGCTGCAATGCGTTCCTTGCTCATGTACGAGGACGCTTCCAACGGGTCAACAAAGACGACCCCCCCTCCATAGTCTGCTCCAGCCCTGACTGCTTGCAGCTGCACACTGCTGACACAATGTCTCACGCTTTCTTGGAATGCCCTGATTCTGCCCCTGTCATAGACTGGCTCCTTTCCACTTGGGAGACCCTCACCGGTGGGCAGCGCCTTCCTCGTTGCCCCTTCTTCCGCCTCGGTGACGACCTCACCCTTTGGCCCGGGACACCCCCTCCTCCCTCTACCCTAAGGTTGTGGTCCTTCCTGCGTATAACCACCTTGGGCGCGATATGGCAGGTCCGTTCGTCCCGGGCTGACAGACTGGACCATTCTGAGCCCCTTCACCACAAGGCTATCTGCCTTGCCCTTGGCCACCTTCACCAAGCCATCGCCAGGGACTGGATGCGCACCCAGACGGATCTTCGACACCTTGATAATGGCGCCTTCTGTCAAGATTGGTGGCGTGGCCTAGATTGCTCTCTCACAGTGGCTTCCTTTGCAAGCTTATGGGCCACCCCCCCGATCTTTTGCACCATGATTGGGGTCACTCCCGGTGACCAGGAGCCTGATACCCGCACCATGGAAATGACAATCCCCATGGCCCCAGCGCTCCCTACAATCCCAGACCCAATCCCAGACCCAGCCCAAGCCCTAGTTCTAGACCCTGACCCAGATCCAGCCCATTCCCCGGATCTAGAGCCTGCTCTAGACCCTGACCCAGACCCAGCCCATTCCCGAGCTCTAGACCCTGTTCTAGACCCTGACCTAGGTCCAGCCCAAGCCCCAGCTCTAGGCCCCGATCTTTACCTTGACCTAGATCCAGCCCAAGCCCAAGATCAAGACCCTGCCCCAGATCAGGATCAGGTTCCAGATTTGGGCACAGCACACGACAACGTTCCAGATCAGGGGCTAGATCTGGACCAAGATCAAGGTCCAGATCTGCGCTAAGATCCAGATCAAGATCTAGATCTTGATACTGTCTCTGTCTTCATTCCTGTTGTTTACCTGCCCAGACCAGTCTTTTAGGTTTTCGCTTTGCTTCCAGTTGTCTTTCTTCTTTTCTGGTTGCCTCCCTGCTTTTGGCTTGTTTTTGCAGTTTCTCCCTTAGTTTGCTTCCCCTAGTTCAGTTTCCACCCTTAGTTGCCTCCTTAGTTTCCTCCTCAGTTGCCTCCTTAGTCCCCCCCCCCCCCCCCCCCCCCCCCCCCCTCCCCCCCTTTTTTCTCTTAGTTTCTTGCATAGTTTTCCTTTAGTCCTCCTTAGTTTGCATCTCCTCATTCAGTCTTCTGATCCGGTGACTGTTAGAGGTTGCAATGTTTTGGCCCCCCCCTTCATAGGTCTTTTTTCTTAGTAGTCCTAGCCCCTTCTCTTGGGCTTCCTGTTTTTGGCTTCTTCCTTGCCTCTCTGGTTTGTTTGTCTTCTGTTCCTGTCCTCCTTTGTCCCTTACATCGCCCAGGTGGTGTCCGTCCCTTAGCTGTCCCTTAGCCGTTCTTGTCTTTTTCTTTGGTCTTTTCTCCTTGGTCACAAAGGGCTAGGTTTTATCAGTTGCGCCTTTTCCTGGTTCCCCCCTTTGTAAAAAAAAAAAAAAAAAGGCCCAGTAAAGAAGGGCCACTATCCCAGCACAAAGCTGACCAAAGGCGGAGAGCTTTGGCCCAGCTGTTGTGAAAAGCTACGCGAGAAATCATTGGTCTCTGAGTATCTTGCATGTTGCACCAGGCCTGACCTTCACAGTCAGTGGGAGCTTGGCCCAGAAATGGCAAACCCCATAGGGACACCTGGCTGCTGACAAAGCATGTGTTGGCGTACATTTCTGTCACTCTGGAACTATGGGTTGTTCTTTGGCGGCAGTGATCTGCTGGAGATTCAGGGCTCGGCTGACTAGACTTCGCTGGCAGACATGACACACGCGGTCGACGACGGCTACGCTTTCAGGGCTGAATGGGAGATGTGGTCTCCACCCTGGCAGAGCCGACGCAGCCCAGGTGCACACTCCCACCACAGAGGCTGAGAATACATGGCTGTGGTGCAGATGTCAAGGACGCACTCTGGCTCAGGAAAGATTCTACCTGGTTTGGAATGGTGCGAGGAGCAGTACCTAATCTACGGTGACAACAAAAGCAGCATTAAGCTGCTGAAGAACCCCATCTCCTGGTGCGCACGAAGCAATGATGTGTGAACCACTTGGCGGCTTGTGAGCGGAGAGTGGGCAAGGGCAGAGGTGACCTTCACCTAATCTCCATGAGGATAAATGGTGGCAGATGTACTCATAAAATCCTGGCTAGGTGCAAGTTTGAAGTGGGCAGTAGGGTTGGGAGTTACCAACAATAGGAAACATTCAGTCAGGTCACGAGTGGGAGTGTTCGAATATTCAGTGACTTGCTTGGATATTGATGTCGGGACTCGACTTCATGTCATGCTAATGAGGTAAGCAAAGCTTGCCCCGGGGGAATCGAACCTCTGGTCGGATCTCCGCATAGTCATGGCGTTACACCATGAGCAGTAGTTTACTAGGCTGTGCTGTGTTTGTGAGTACAGAATTAGCGCTCGTGGGCCAACGGTTTTACCCCCGAGGCCGGGTTTAGGGATGCTTCGCGGTAGCTAGGAAGGAATTTCTACCGGTGTGGAATCTTCCAAAGATGCCTTCCGTAAGATTCCCTCCCGAACAGCTTAAAAGGGGACTCACGGGAGAGAGTACCACTTACTCTCTCTATGGTCCCCCAGGTAAGATTTACTGTTCTGCTTGCATTAGGCGTGCTCTTGCTTGATCTTTGGTGCCCAGAAACCTGAGATTCGCGCGCATCTGACTGCGCTGCATTTGTTCAAAGCTAGTTGTTTAGCTTTGTTTGCATGCTCTCTCTTTCTCTCTGCTTTGCTACTCTGACTCTTAGTTACTAATTGCTTTGCTTAGATATTGAAGGCTCTTCGCATGCTTCTTGTTCATTGCCTGTTCCCACTTGTCAGTTCTAAGGCATTCGCTTCTCTTTGTAGTTGTTTTTATTTCTGATGTAATCACCACTTACTCTCTCTTGGTCCCCAGCCTATTTATTTTACAGGTTATGGCTCAGTCGCGACTAAAGTGCTGGATTGCACCCCACTGCGGATTGAATTGAGCTGGCTGGATTGCCCCTCCTTTTAGCTGGACTTGCTTTGTTGTGCTGGACTGCACAGCCCCCCCTCTTCTTCAGCTCCTAGTACTGTGCTGGACTGCATAGTTGTCTGAAGCTGGACTGCTCCATCTTTTTGCTGGACTGCAAAACCCCCCTCTTCAACCTTCTCTACCTCATCCATCTGCTTTACAATGGAGGACACAAGGGTTCTATGCCCAAGTTGGTATGACAACAATATGGGGTCTGGAAGTGTTAGGATGATGGCATGCCTTGCCTTGAAGAAGGTGTCCAAGGCTATTTCAGAGGACACGGTGGACCCTGAGGATGATCTGCAAGCAAGATCCTTGCTGGTCATTCAGGTGAAGGATACCTCCTGCCCTTCATCAAGAATGAGAAGACTTGCCAAGGGCATGTGGTTGAAGCTTGAGGAGCTGCACAAGAACAAGTCCAGGGCTCGCTTGAATCTAATGCGCCGAGAGCTGGCGCAACTGAAGAAGGAGCCCAAGGAGACTGTAGCCAAGTACACTGCCGTGCGGAGTCACTCAGGGATCAGCTGCAGCAGCAGGGGATACCACCTCTTCTGCTGACCTGATCAGCACTATGTTGAATGGACTGCCTAAGGAGTTTGACACAGCAGTCCAAATCCTGGAGGCAGAGGACAACTCGGATCTGAGTGATGTCCTGGCCAGACTCTTGATTGCTGAAGCAAGGATGAGTAGGAAGGATGATCGTACTAGGAGCTGAGGACCACGGCTCTGCTCTTGCTGGACATGGCGGCACCCCCCATCGCGTCCAGGTTCAGGCTCGTCCGAGTCAGACCACGGACAAGGACAAGAGGACTGCTACTACTGTGGTAACGCGGGTCACATTGCAAAGGATTGTCGCAAGAAGAAATCTGACAAAGCCTCCGGGAAGTATACTCCCAAGACCCAGCCGGGGTAACAACGCCACAGTCGCCACTGCCTTCACCTTGCTCGGGGTGGCACTGCTGCACTCACTGATGAGGACTTGCCCCCTTTGATTGGGTGAAGTGACTTGGATGCTGGACCTCAGGTGCTTCCCACAACATCACGGGGGGACCGCGATCTGCTTGTGAACATCAGACACCTGGATACACCACTCCAATTCAGGTTTGCTGACAGGAGTGGGACATCGGGCAGAGTACGCTGGCGACGTCTTCTGGAATCCTGTAAATGGAGAGTATGTTCAGCTGCAGAATGTCCATTATGTCCCTGCATCTGCCAGAAATCTGATCTCCCTATCAAGCGTTATGCGGAACGGAGCTCAGATAGACTAATGGGACGACACACGTTGTATCTTTGCCAAGAATGGTGTGCGCATCGAAGCGGTTTGCATCAACGGCGTGTATGAGGTGGAGGGGATGGTGCCCGAGGCAGACATGCCAGTTGCTCCTCTTTTTACATGACGGTACTGTGTGTGCTGCCGTTGAGACGCCGGAGCTTTGGCATGCCAGTTTGTCATCTAGGGATGACAAACTTGGCCACTCTGCAGGCCAAGCAGATGGTACATGGCATGAAGGTAGAAGCTGAGGCATTCAAGGACTTCAAGGATCCCTGCGAGGGTTGCGTGCTGTCAAAGCAGACCCGCGATCCTTTTCCTGCCAGTAAGTCAGCACCTGTGAAGGGATGCTTCATGTGGACCTATGTGGTCCTATCACACCTGCCTCTTAGGGCAGAGCAAGTACTTCATGGGTGTGTTGGAGGACCACTCCAGGTACAGCTTTGTCATCATGCTGAAGACCAAGGACCAGGCATCAACAGCCCTGCATGACCTCATTCTCATGCTGCAGACTCAACATGGCATCACTGTCAATGATAGTGCGCTCGGACAGAGGAGGAGAATTCTGCAATGGTGAACTCGCTGCCTTCTTTGCTTCCAGAGGGATTGTCCATCAAACCACAGCCCCTTACAGCCCCGAGAGCAATGGCGCGGCGGAGCGTTTGAACAGGACCCTAATGGAAAAGGTTAGGGCCCTACTCCTTCACAGTGGTGCCCCCTTCTACCTTTGGGCTGAGGGCCCTACAGACAGCTAACACCTTAAGGAATGCCTCCCCAGTCAGTGGCCGGGAGCTTACGCCTCACCAGCTGCTGACAGGGTCAGTCCCAGAAGTATCCCACTTCAAGATTTTTGGGTGGTGCAAGGCCTTTGCCCATGTGCCCAAGCTGAAGCGGCGCAAGCTGGATGCTGTAAGCAGACCAGGTGTCTTCATTGGGTACGAGGCCAACTCCAAGGCATACCGGATCCTGGATCCAGACGGCAAGACTGTGCGTGTGGCTCGGGATGTTACCTTCCATGAGGGTGTCTTCCCATACAACACGCCGACGCCACCGGCCCATATGAATGATGAGCCACTGTGCATTGTAGACATCAAGCTGGAACCTGATGAGGAACCAGTTAGTGCACCCTTCTGGCACCTCATCCAGCGGCACCCACTACCCCGACGGATGAAGCTGACAGTGAGGACGAAGACTTGCCCCCTTTGCACATGGATACTGACTCAGATGAGGAAGATGAGGACATTGCTCCACTGCCTACTCAAGATGCACCTCCTCCGCGGCGATCATCCAGACTCAGGCAGGCACCTTCAGAGTGGTGGGCCACCTCAGCTGCTGTTGTTGAACTTCAGCCTGAGCCAGTGTCTGTGAAGGAAGCTCTCGCAGGTCCCGAAGCTCAGCAGTGGAAGCTTGCAATGGATGAAGAGTATGCAGCTCTGCTCCACAACAAGACTTGGGAGGTTGAGGACAGACCCCCTGGAACCAATGTACTCCCTGTCAAGTGGATCTTCAAGAGGAAGCGAGACGCTGCCGGTGGTAACATCGAGCGCTACAAGGCTCGCCTGGTAGTTGTTGGATACAGGCAGCGGGAGGGTCTCGACTACAATGAGATATATGCACCTGTAGGGTAAGCACGCAACTCTGCGCACCCTCTTGGCTGTCACAGCTCACCGCGATCTTGAACTGCATCAGCTGGACGTTGCAACGCGTTCCTCAATGGGGAACTGGAAGAGGATCTGTGGATGCAGCAACCTCCAGGTTTTGCAGTTGGGGGAAGCGACCGCGCATGCCATTTGCGCAAGACTCTCTATGGTCTGAAGCAGAGCCCCCGTGCTTGGTATGCAAACTTGCGCTCCCAGCTGGAGGCCATTGGCTTTAATGCCTTTGTGGCCGACCCTGGATTGTTCATCATGATGGCTGGCTCTGGGACTGGACCTATGTGCTGATCCATGTGACGAATCCTGATTGCCGGTTTAGCGGAAGGAGTCACACTGGTGAAAATCAAGCTGGCTGAAGTCTTCAAAATCCAGGACAGGGAGGCGAGAGATGCTCCTTTACCTGGTATGGACATCACAGGGCAATGAGGGATGAAGACACTCCTCTTTGACTCAGAACAGGTATGTGGCTGACCTTATGGACAACGTTTGCGCACATGCCAATCAAAGAACCGGTGCCATATCCCCGCCACCAAGCTGACCCCAGGACCCAGGCAGAACATCATGGACAGACTTTGTTGAGCTTACAGCCCTGATGACGGTATATGGGTCTCTGTTTGTATGTGCAGTCTGCCAACCAGTGTACCCCTGACCTCTCACAGTCAGTGGGAGCCTTTGGTCCCTTCAGGTACATGGCCCCAAACCCACTGTACCGGACCACCTGGTCTGATCTTTGGCATATTGCAAAGCATGTGTATGGTCATCGACATTCTGGTCACTCTGGACTATCGGGTTGTCTTGGAGGCAGTGATTCTGCTGGAGCTTAAGGGCTACGCTGATTCAGGATCATTCGCTGCGCACCCGAGACACTGACAACGCAGGTAGACGACTGCGTACGGCTTAGGCCCTTGATGGCAGATGTCGTTATCCTGCGCCAGAGCCGCACTGCATGCCCACACTCTTCCGGTGGCCGCACTCCACCACAGAGGTCTTTGAGTGATTGTTAACAGGTCCGGCGGGGGGGACTGCTGCGTAGCAGCCTCCTGTCCTAGGAATGCACTTGGTCAGGAAACCCCCGCTTCTTCCTGAGTTTGAATGGTTGACTAGGAGATAGCTAGGCACCCCTTATCCTTAGGACCTATAGACTCCCTGGTGACAACCAAGCAGCCTCATTAACTCTGCCTCCCGGCGGAAACGAAAACACAGGAGAATTTGCTCCTTCTCCCCCCTCTCCCCCCCCCCTGTTTGAGGACCCTTCCGCGCCCCGCGCAAAGGAAGAAATCCTCCCAGAAGTCGGACGGTGCGTCCCTGCAAACACTGTGACCCCGATTTTTTCTCTTCCCCTTTTTTTCTCTCCCCAGCCCTCTCTCCCCCAAGTCTGTGACTCGCCCTGAGTGGCAGTCAGATCCTGGCTTAGACCTTCAACGACATCTCCACTGAGGAAATGGTGGCAGATGTACTCACTAAAAATCCTTGCCTAGAGTTGCAAGTCTTGAGCTTGCCAGGTTTGGCTCAGGGTGGAGTTACCAACACAGTCAGGAAACATTCAGTCAGTTCACGAGTGGGCAGTCGTTAGAATATTAGTTAGCACTTGCCTTGTGATAATTTGATGTCGGACTAGGACTTAATGTTGATGCTAAGTAGTAAGGCAAAACCGCTTGCCCCCAGGGGGATCCTTCGAGAATCCTTGCTGAATCTCCGAACTAGCTATGGCCGCCACCCCACTGCAGCCCAGTATGTGTAATATGTGCGTGCCTTGTGTTATGTGAGTTAGAGTTAGCCCGGGTCGGTGGCCAAACCGGTTGTTACCGCCCCGATGGGCCGGTTTTTTTGAGGGATGCTTCGCGAGTTTTAGTACTGAAGGAATCTATGGTGGAATTCCAAAGAGCCGCCTTCCGTTACGACCACATCTTCCCGAACATGATAAAAAGGTGACTCACGAGAGCAGAGTACCACTTAAGCTCTCTCTGGTCCCCAGGTACGATTTAATGTCACTACTGACATTACTGCGTATCTGCTATGATCTTGGTGCTCCAGAAAGATGAGGAATCGCCGCGAATCTGTTCCCCCGCCGCGCAGTCTGACCGAGACGATATCCGTTTTCCGCGCATCAGACTGCGCGCATTTGTTCAAAGCTGGTGTCAGCTTTGTTGCTGCTCTCTCTTATCTCTTGCTTTGATACTATGACCTCTTATTTATAATTACTTGCTTAGATATGACATGGCTCTTTGCCTGCTTTTGTTCAGTGCCCTGTTCCACTTGTAGTTCTAAGGCCTTTCGCTTATCTGTGTGTTGTTTTGTTTCTGATGAATCACCAATTACTCTCTCTCTGGTCCCAGCTATTTATTTTACAGGTTATGGGCCCGTGAGCCAAACATAAGTGCTGGATCAGCACCCACCAGTATTTGCGGTTGAATTGGAGCTGCGGATTGCCCCTACTTTTAGCTGGAGCTTGCTTTGTGTCGCTGGACTGCACAGTCTACCCAGCTTTCTTTCAGTTACCTGTCAGTACTGTCCCCCTGCGGACCTGAATAGTTGTCTGAAGCTGGAACGCTCCATCTTTTTGCTGGATCTGCTAAAACCCCTCTTCAACCTCTCTACCTCATCCATCTGTCGTTACTAATGGAGGACACTAAGGGTCTCTATTGCCCAAGTTGGATTCTGGCACAACAATTATGGGGTCTGGAGAGTGTTAGGATGATGGCATTGTTTGTCCTAAGAAACGGTGTCCAGCATTTCACCTGAGGGACACGGCTGGACCCTCAGGTTTATGATCTGTGCAAGCAAGATCCTTTCTTGGTCATTCAGTGGGTTAATGCGCATCACCCCTGCCCTTCATGCAAGGACCATGAGGAAGACTGCCCAAGGGCAGCTTTCATGGTTGAAGTTGAGGAAGTGCACGCTTTTTAAGGAAAACAAGTAAATGGGTTCGCTTCGAAGATGACTGATTGCCGCCGCACGACGATGGGCGGCGGTGGCGCAACTGAAGAGGAGCCCAAGGAGACTGTAGCCAAGTTGTACACTGTCCCGTGCGGAGTCACTCAGGGATCAGCTTTGCCACCCTCTAGAAGTCAGGTGGCGTTCTTGAGACCACCTCGTCTTCGCTGAACCCTTTCCCCCTGATCAGCACATATGTTGATTACTGGATCTGCATCAAGATGTTTGACACAGCCCAGTCCAATACTGGAGCAAGTAGGACAATAGTGATCTGAGTGATTGTCCCTGGCAGACTCTTGATTTGCCGTGAAGCATCTTCACTTTCCTTCCCTTGCAAAGGTAGGCCAGTAGCTCTTTAACCGTGACATGATTTAGGTAGGAGATGTCGGAGGACACTAAGGAGCGCGAGAGTGCAGTGGACAGCGCGACGTCCTGGCCACAACCAAAATTTTGAGGACGTCTGCAATTCGTGTAGAAGGTACAGGGAGAGTAAGGGGCAGAACTACACGGGAATTCCCCTCACCGTCCTAAGGACATAGTCTTCGAGGATCCTGGCATTACTGACTTGTTTTGTTTTTCCGGTCCTTTAACGACCTTTGCGGTCCACATTGCAAAGGAATTTGGTCGCAAGAAGAAATTGACAAAGCCTTTCCGCGGGACGTTACCCCAAGACCCAGCCGGCGTCCACTGGGAACACACGCAAAACCCAGGCGCCACTGCTTCACCTGCTCGCGGTTGGCAATCTGACTGCAGTCAATGAGAGGACGTGCCCCATTTCGATTGGTGTAATAGTGGACTTGATGATGGATTCAGGTGTTAATCCACAACAAATCACGGGGGGACCGCGATCTGCTTGTGAACATCATGAAAAGTCTGGATTACAAACACGAACAATTTCAAGGTTTGCTTGAAAGCGGTGGTACCCCTGGGGACATCGGGAAGAGTAATTCTCAGCTGGCCGACGTTCTTCAGGAATTTGTAAATGGAGTGAGTATGTTCATGATGCAGTAATGTCCATTATGCTCCCTGCATCTGCCATGAAATCTGATCTCCCTCTCAAGCTTTATGCGGAACGGCGCTCAGTAGAATACTGGGACGACACCACGTGCGGTATATGGGGCAAAAGAATGCGTCTCTGTTGCCCCCCTCGATGCGTCATCGAAGAGGTTTTGCCATCCTAAACGGCTCGCCTCCCTCGTTGATGAGGGTGGAGGGGATGGTGACACGAGGCAGATAATGCCAGTTGCTCTCTCTTTTACTGACCCGGTACCCGCCTGTGCGCTGCAGTTGAGAAGGCCGGAGCTTGGCAATGCCAGGTTGGTATCGGGGATGACAAACTTGGCCACTCTGCCAGCCAAGCAGATGGTTACATGGCATGGAAGGTAGAAAGCTGAGGCATTCAAGGACTTCAAGCGATTCCCTGCGAGGCTTGCGTGCTGTAGAAGCAGACCCGCCATCCTTTCCTGCCAGTAAGTCCTTCAGAACATGTGTAGGATGCGCATGTGGAACTATGTGGTCATATCACACCGCTTATAGCGGACAGAGCAAGATACTGCTGGGTTGTGGTGGAGGACCTACTCCAGGACAGCTTTGTCATCATGCTGAAGACCAATCGGACCATTGGCAATCAGTCAGCTTGCATGATTTATCTCCATTCTCATGCTGCCAGCACTCAACAATGGACATTCACATGTCAGATAGTGGGCTCGGACAGAGGAGTGAGAATTCTGCAATGGTGAACTCGCTGCCTTCTCTTTGCTTCCAGAGGGATTGTTCCATCATAACCACAGCCCTTCTTCCAGCCCTCTTTGGAGAGCACCTGGAGCGGCGGAGCGTTTCTTGAACAGGACCCTAAGGAAAAAAGGTTAGGAGCCCTACTTCTTCACAGCTGGTGCCCCCTCTACCTTTGGGCTGGGGCTCTACAGATAGCTAACCACCGTAAGATAGGCCCCTTCCCCAGTCAGCTGGCCGGGCGCTTACGCCCCTCACATGTGTGAAGGGTCAGTCCAAGAAGTATCCCACTTCAAGATTTTGGGTTGCAGGCCTTTGCCCACGTGCCAAGCTGAAGGGCGCAAGTGGATGCTGTAACAGGACAAGGTGTCTTCCTTGGTACGAGGCCAACTCCTAAGGATATACCGGATCTCCTGGATCCAGGATCGGCAGACTGTGCGTGTGGATCGGGATTGGTACCTCCCATGAGGGTTGTCTTCCTCATACAAACACGACCAACGCCACCGGTCCTCATATGAATGATGAGCACTGTGCATTGTAGACTCAAGATGGAACATGATGAAGGAACCAGTAGTGCACCTTCTGGCAACCTCCAGCGGCACCAACTACCCCGACGGTATGAAAAAGCTGCAGTTTGAGGACGAAGACTTGCCCCCTTTGCAATGGTTTACGGGGATCTCAGATGAGGGAAGATGAGGACATTGCCTCCACTGCCTAATCAAGATGCACCTCCTCAGCGGCGATCTCATAGACTATGGCAGGACCTTAGAGTGGTGGGCCAGACTCAGTCTGTGTTGAACTGCAGCCTGTATTTGCTGAGTTGTCTCGTGTAAGGACAGCTGCGCGCATTGGGGTCCGAAGCTCAGCTGTGGAAGCTTGCAATGGGATGAAGAGTAGTAAGCAGCTCGGCTCCACAACAAGACTTGGGATGGTGAGACAGACCCCCTGCGAAACCAGTGTACTCCGTCAATGTGGATCTTCAAAGAGGAGCGAGACGTGCCGATAAAAGAGCGCTTACAAGGATTCGCCTGGTAGTTCATAAGTTGTTGGATTGAGGCACGCGGGAGGGTCTCGACTACAATGAGATATATTGCACCTGTAGGGAAGCACGCACCCTGAGCACCCTTTGGCTGTCCAACAGCTCACCGCGATCTATGAACGCATCAGCTGGAACGTTGCCAACGCTGTTCCTCAATGTGTGGAACTGGAAAGGGGATCTGTGGATTTGATGCAACCCCAGGTGTTGGCAGTGGGGATTAGCGTCTCCGGCGGAATGCCATTTTTGCGCATTCATGAATCTATATGGTATTGCAGAGGACCCCGTGCTTGAGTATGCAAACTTGCGCTCCCAGCACGCCCGAGGCCACTTGGCATTTTATTGCCTCTGTGGCAGTGCACACTGGATTGTTCATCAGGATGGCTGGCTTGGTGACTGAACCTATGTGCCTGATCCATGTGGACGACACTCTAATTGCCCCGGTTTTAGCGTGGAGTCAACTGGTGAAAACCAAATGCTGGACTGAACCGTCTTCAAATCAAGGACATGGGGCTCCTCCTTCTACCTTGGTATGGACATATCAGGGACAGAGGGCATGCGAAGACACTCCTCTAGAATCATGAATCTTAAGGGTATGTGGTGACTGTCATGGACAAGTTTTGCCTCACCACGCCAATTGTCAACCAAAGAATGGGTGCACATTTTACTCATCCAGCCACAAGCTGACAAGGTCTAGGAGGGAGCCCATATGGACCAGGACTGTTGGCCGCTACAGAGAGATCATTGAGGTTCTGATGTATCTTGCAGTTTGCAACAGGCCTTGAACCTTAACCATAGTGGGAGCTTTGGGCAGACATGGCAAACCCCACGAGGAACACCTGGCTGCTGCAATGCTGAAAAGCATGTGTTTGTCGTACATTTCTGGCACTATGAGACTAGGGGTTGTTCTTTGGACCGGATTGGCAGTGATCTGATGGAGATTCAGGGCTAAGTGACTCAGACTCGCTGGACGCCCCGATACGACACAACGCAGGTCGACGACATGGGCTACGCGTTCTAGGATGATGGAGCTGTGGTCTCCTGCCAGAAGCCGACTTGCAGCCTCACGGTGCGCACTCCACCACAGAGGCAGGTTACATGGCTGCTGGTTGCAGCTGTCAATCGGAAGCACTCTGGTTCAGGAATGCTTCAGTCCTGGAGTGCTTCGGACGTGGTGCTAGGATGCTCTCCTACGTATCTCCATCTTCCACGGTGACAACCAAAGCAGCCATTAAGCATGCTAAGAACTATTACCATCTCCTGCGTGCGACGACGCATTTCCGATGATGTGAACCACTTTGCGCACGTCCGCTCCGCCACCACGCCCCGTGAGCGAAAGCTGGGCTAAGGTCAGATGGTGACCTTAAATCTACATCGACTCCACTGAGGAAGGAATGGTGGCAGATGTACTCACTAAAATACTGCCCTAGGTGCAAGTTTGAGCTTTGCAGGGCTCGGGGGTTGGGACGTGAACAAAGTATCCTGGAACATTCAGTCAGTCACGAGTGGGAGAGTTTTAGAATATTAGCTTAGCATTGCCTTGGGAGATTGATGTCGGACTAGATTAATGTGATGTACCATTAGCCGTAAAGGCAAAACGCTGCCCCCAGGCGGGACCGGATTCGAATCATGTCGAAATCCCTACGAATTTAGCTCAGGCGCTACACCAGTCAGCCCAGCGTCCTCCCTTTTTCATCCCTCAATATGATGTGCCAGATGTTATACGTGAGTTAGAGTTAGGCCCGGTGGTGGCCAAACAGGTGTTTACCGCCCGATGGCCGGGTTTAGGGATGATTCGCCTCGGTAGTACTGACGGAATCTTACCGGTTGGTAATCTTCACAAAGATGCATTCCGTAGCATTTCCCTCCCGAATAGTGTATAACAGGGGACTCACGAGTTAGAAGTTTTAGTCCAGTACACTGACTCTCTCTTGGGCCCCAGGTGGTAGATTAATGGCCTACTGCAATTACTGAGTTCGTGCTATGATCTTGGTGCTCCAGAAAGCTGAGACCCGCGCGGCATCTGTTCGCGCGCATCTGACCGAGCGAAATCTTTTCGCGCGCATCTGACTGCGCGATTGTTCAAAGCTAGGTTGTCAGTTCATTGTTTTTGTTTTTTTTGTTGTTTAATAGGGAGGAACCAGAAAGGAATCTGATAAAACCTAGCCCTATTGACAAGGAAGAAAAACCAAAGAAGAAACGTGCTCTCTTTCTCTATGCTTTGATACTCTAACTCTTAGTTCGAATCGCATCGGATTAGATATTGAAGGCTCTTGCCTGCTTCTTGGTTTCATTGCCTGTTACCACTGTCAGGTCTACGGCATTCGATTTCTCTTTGTAGTGTGCTTGTTTGTCTGATGTTGTAATCATCCATCCTCTATTTCTCTCTCTGGTCCCAAGGCCTATTTATTTACAAACAAGCCCCCATGTCTCCACACAATGGTGTTTGCAAGGTGTATACAGAGGAACGTGCCTTGCCTTGATTTGGCAGCGCATGGGAGCATTCTAACACCATCCACCTTGGACAATCACAACCCCTACGCACTAACACTGACTGCCGATGGCCTCCGTGGTCTTGAATCCAGATGGATTGCTTCATTTCCTAGGCCACACCGAGGACCCCTTTTCGCGCTCGTTGTCACCCCTATTCCAGCCCCTCCCCTGAAGACCTCCCACAGAAAGCTTGGGGGACTTACACACGTGGACGCCACCTACGTCCCCAGGCAAAAGAGGAAGACGACGACTGCTCAAAAAGACAAGACGAACCTTCACAGTCTCCCTCCCTCAACGCTGCAGGATTTTCTGCCCCAGGTGGTTAGGGTACGCCTCGTGAAAGCTCTCCACCGTCCTTAGACACATCAATTGCCGGAGGTTTGCTTCATGGAACACCCTGGGCCTGCAAGGAGTTCTTGCTCATGTACCCGACTGGGAAGCATCCAACGGGTCACACAAGACCGACCCCCCCCCCTCCATAGTCTGCTTCCAGCCCATGACTGCTTGCAGCTCTTGCACAATGTGACATAATCTCAGTGGGAATTGCATGCATTCTGGCCCTGTCATAGAATGGCTACTTTCCAAGTGGGAGACCTCAAAGGTCGGGCAGAAGCCTTCTCGTTGCCCCTTCTTCACGCACTCTGCGTGACGAAATCACAATTGGAAGCGGACCACCCACTCCTCCTAACCCTAAGGTTGTGAGTCCTCCTGCGCATAACCGAACTGGGCCGCGGATTATATGGCAGGTCGTTCGTACCGGCTTCTGATGTAACAGAAAGGACACATTGAGCCCCTTCACCCAACCACAGGCTAATCTTGCTGGAACGTGGCTCAACTCTCACAAACTCCATCGCGATTGGGACCCCTCCCCCGGGATGCGCACCCAGACGGATCTTCGACACCTTCGATAAGGCGCCCTTCTGTCAAGAACCTTGGTGGCGTGGGGCCCTAGATTGCCGCCTTCACCAGTGGGTATTTGGCAAAGCTTATGGCCCCCCCCCGCTCTTTTCTGCACCATGAGTGGTGCGTACACCTCTCCCCCGCGTGACCAGAGCTTATACCGCACCATGGAAATTGAGACAATCCCCATGGCCACACAGCGCTCCCTACAATCCCAGACCCAATCCCAGACCAGCCCAAGCCCCCTAGTTACCTAGCCCTCGCATCTAGACCCTGCCCCAGATCAAGCCCATTACCCGGACTCTAGACTTGCCTCTAGCCCCTGACCAGGAACACAGACATTCCGACATCTAGGACACTGCTGATCTAGACCCTGACCTAGTCCACACAAGCACCAGAATAGCCCCGATCTTGACCCTGCAACTAGACCAGGCCCAAGCCCAACGCCCTACTCAAGAACTGCCCCAGCTCCATCGATTCAGGTTCCAGATTTGGCCCACCAGCACACGACACGTTCCAGATCTGGGGCTAGATGGACCAAGATCAAGGTCCAGATCTGCGCTTTAGATCCAGACCAGATCTAATCTTTGAGACTGTCGACTGTCTTCTTTCCTTGTTGTACCTGCCCAGACCAGTCTTTAGGTTTTCGCTTGGCTTCACAGTTGTCAGTTCTCTTTTTGGCTGCTCCCCCCTGAATCTTTGGATGTTTCTCGGCCGTTTATCCCTTAGTGATTCCCCTAGTTCAGTTTCCCACATCTTGTGGCCTCCTTAGTTTCCCCCTCAGTGCCTCCTTAGTTACCCACCCCCACCTACCCATACCCCTCACACCTTTTTTCATTTAGATTCTAGGAATAGTTTTGCCTTTTAGTCCTCATTAGTTTGCATCTCCTCTATCAGCCTTCTGATCCGGTGGACGGTAGAGGTTGAAATGTTTTGGCACCCTCCATCATAGGTCTTTTTTTCTTAGCTTAGTCCTAGCCCCTTCTCTGGGCTTCCTCCGTTTTTGGCTTCTTCCTTGCCTCTCTGGTTCTGTTGTCTTTTGTCCTCGTTACCTCCTTGGTCCCCCTTACCGTCGCCCAGGTTGGTGTCGTCCCTATCGCCCTGTCCCTTAGCCGTTATTGTCTTTTCTTTTGGTCTTTTCTCCTGGGTATTACATACAGGCTAGCCGTGTATCATTGCGCTTTTCTGGTTCCCCTTCGTAAAAAAAAATAAAAAAAAAAAACCAAAAAAAAAAAAAGTGCGGTGGTATTTTAAAAAATGGCCCCCGAAATTATATCGTGGGCCAGAAGGGGTCAAAACAAAAAGCCCTTTGTTGGCCAGCCTGTCGCAGAAGGCCATTGCCTCCTACACGGGATCGGCAGTAACTCCATGCAATGCCGAACGATCCTGGTGGGCGAATCACCCCCGCTAAATGGTTTGATGGGGCCGGACGCTTCTGGTTGGTGCACATAGAAGTGGCATCCAGCACTAGCGTTCAAATCGCTGCAGTTTCAACAACACTGGCGGTCAACCAGGTAGTGTGTAAATAGGCGCGGCCAGCTCGACAGGCCTGCGGACCAGCTGATAGGCGCAACCAGCATCCGTGCATCTCGCAAATCAGTGCATGCAAGGAAACGTTCCAGGCGTCCCCGGACCCAGTCAACTGAGTTTGTTTGAATCGAAGGTGTTGGACACAATGGCAAACGCCATGGGCAGCTAACGACCAAACACGGCTGCTTCAGTTGCTGGTATTATAATCAGTTTGGCAAACGTAGTTTGCCCAACATCTACAATTTGCAATACTTCTGCCGGCCTATGTATCAGCTTCCTAAAAAATCATTCCAAAACTCCGTTTCTGGAGGGAAAGCGCAAATCCCCCCACAAGATCCTCTGACCAGCAAGGAAAAACTTGAAGTCGCACGAAAGCGGCAGGTAATTAGGAGTAAAAAAGGGGGAGCTAGCTCATCAGGGCATCACTCCATCAGCATACCAGAGCAGTCTCTCAGCAACCTAGTAACATTGTTGAATGATTCATTAAGAGTTCGACATTTTATATGACTGCAAGGACTGTAACCACTCTACCACAGCAGGTGAGGTCGAAGCGGTCGGAGCGCTATTTTATTAATATATCCACGTTGTGTTGTTTTGGTGCCTAGTGGCACGTGGCTGTCGACAACCAGATTCACTGTCATCGATTTGCTCATGAAAGAGCGTGATGCCCTCAAACTGTTCAAACATTAAAATCGTGGCACAATGCACAGGCTGCCGGTGTAGCATTTTTTGGAAGGTCGGGAAAATATTTAAAATCGTGGACGAGCCGCAATGCCTTGGAGTGGCCCCGGCTTATGGAAGGTGGACAACATTATATCGTTAAAACAAAATGCCGTGGCCGATGCCAGGTGTAGGATTTGGCGGAACCGAAACATTACCCACACCTTGCTCGGCCGCGCGATGGACAAAGGGACATTTCCACATAATACATCGCGGGTTAGGCGATTATCGCGATTACTATCGTGGTTAGGGACACTCGCTGAGGCTGGGATAATCCACCCCCGGCAAAGAAAAAGAAAAGGAGGGGAAAAGGAACGGAGAAAAGGATAAACGAAAAGAAAAAAAAACAAAACAATAAAAAAGAAACCACACATCACCCTCAAACAACACCAGGCCCCCACATACATCTGCCATACAGGCCTGTTGAAATAAAAAGTTCCGGTTTTATATACCCCTCCCCCATACTTAAAACTCCCCTCACCACAGACCAACATTTACCAACTAAGGCACACTCTCCACCTCTGGACCCACGGAAAAGCAACAGGAACCCTTCATAGGAGAATAGCCACACTCTCCTATCACAGCCACTGCTATAGGACACTACCATCTCAAATCTCTCTCCCTAACATACATCAAGCTGTCTACCTGGGATGACATACGGAACCTGCACACCATCACCATCCTCCTATATGGTCCCCACCTCCCAATGGGTATACACCCCCACCCCCGTTGGCCACTGTCGGCTAATGACCCCAACTGCTTCACCCGACCTTGATCGGGAGAAGAGAAGAAGAAAACACACACCTCCAGCCAATAACCATCTGAGAGGCCCAACATGGCGTTATTGAAACTTGAGCACTAGCCAATGCCATACACTCGCTCACCACCCTTGATACCCCGCCCGTGCATCTCCTCTTTTTGGTCCACAACAAACCCACCTTAGCCCAGAGCTACCTCCTAAATCATTCCCCATTGGTTTAGGTTTAGCCAACTCTGCCCCCCTAGGCCAACACTATCTTCACCTTCCTCCTATATTTTTGTTTTTTTTTTTTTTATTGGAAAGGATTTTCACCCAGGTATCGGTGGGTCACGTCCCGACAAAAACCAGCGACACAGAGGACTTTCAGTTTGAATGGTCCCCGGGCCACTCCTACAATATGCAAAGTAGGCGAACTCACTTCGGGGAGTTGCACAGCTCCGCTAAATTGCGCCTACCTCCCGAGACGCAAGAGGACCATGGCACGCGGAACGCAACGCGGGGTCCGCGATAGTCATAGAACTCTAATGACCATGGCACTTCTGACTCTAGCGGTAAGCCCTATACCCGGTCGCGTGTAGCTAGAATCTGACGGACATTACGCCTACATTTCGCCAAGGCGGATTGACGTCGACCATGTTTCGACGTTATGGAATTTCGACGGTCCAATCTCGCCAGCACGCCGGGATTGGGCCGGTTAATGAGGCGAATGTCGTCTGATCGAGAATTTCGCCCCCTGATTGTACTTCGACCTGGCAGGGTGTTGGGAAGCCGCTGGCCGGACTCTGGACCGGTCACATTTCAGGATATTTCTAATTACATCAGAGCGAGAAGATAGATTACATACATCCATAAAACCTAGCCATCCATTAACCTATTGATTTCTACCTATAATATCTATGTAAGCATCCTTTACACAGTTAATCCACTACGCTCATAATTCCTTCTAGACTCTTCATAACACATAGATAGACAGCCCCGAGCAAAAAGAGCAGCCAAATTGCATGGCGGAGCTCATCTAGCTAATTAAGTTCGCTAGCACTAAGTTATATAGCAGTCTGGCGGCGAAGTATCTATTTGTCTACTATGAAAACATAGGCCTATAGGCCTATATCTTTACACCAAGAAGAAGAAGAAAAGAAGAAACCGCCCACCAATCAAAGCTATAATCTATATAGCTTCGCTGATTGCTATTTAATATTTCATATTAAGCATGTGTAGTTACTTCGAATGGCAACAACCTTTATTTGAGACGATTAAGCAGTCTCCATCCATCCTTATCGCCCTGCAGACATGCAAAGCAAGGGCATGCTCGTTAGAGAGCAAACTAATGGCA
Organism: Chlamydomonas sp. ICE-L; assembly: GCA_013435795.1. Taxonomy (NCBI): domain Eukaryota; kingdom Viridiplantae; phylum Chlorophyta; class Chlorophyceae; order Chlamydomonadales; family Chlamydomonadaceae; genus Chlamydomonas; species Chlamydomonas sp. ICE-L. The sequence goes on from JACBWV010000877.1 coordinate 74,379, forward strand.
TGGGGTTAATGGTCCATAGGGGCAGGATGAGCAGAGCATGGCTATGCGTTTTACATGACCAATGGATGGTAGGAGCATGGCACGGGGCAGGCATGTGCTTAAGCAAGAGCAGAGCAGGCATTATAGAGCATCATGAATGGCACTCGGGCTTGAACCGGGCTGTGTACGGGGCTTATGGGTTGCGATAAGCAGATCAGGGTCATGTGTTAGATAGACAAAGCAGGGAACGGATGAGCAAAGTCACGCTATGGCTTTATGGCGACCAAGCGTTTTTTGACTGACCATCTCGACGTAGGGCATGCGTTCTTATGGAGGAAGGAAGGGAAAGAGAACCGCAATGGGCCAGGACCACTAGTGGGATGAGCCATAGTAAGGAATCTCCTTGCGTCTTTTGGAGAAATACCCTAAGAGATAATTTTGGGATAATGGCAATTCGCAGTTACTCCCACCCCTCTTTGATATACTTTTTTTAACGTTCTCTTTTTGCCCTGACTGTGCATCATCACCCTGTCGTTCTTGCAAATGCAACTTTTCAGATGCCCTATCTTGCTATCAAGCGACATGCATTGCCCTCTGCTTCATCAACTGTCGGTCCTGAAACACTTTCCATATACCTGCCCATAGTTGCTCCCCACCATCCCCCCCCCCCCCACGCCCCCCCCCCCCCCCCGGCACGTCTATGCGTACGAAATGGAGTAGGTGAACCCGTTAACACTTATCCATGACCCTCTTGCTCTGTTGTTAAAAACTGACACTGCTCATGACCTCATCAATGTCGTCTGACTTGCTTATCCCGGGGGCCACATCTTTAATTCTCTACCTGCACTGCCTTGTTTCATCAACTGTGTTCCGCACTATTGCATAAAAAAATAAAAATAAAAAAAACGAGGGGCACGGAAAATGGACAGGGGCAGTCAGCTAGTGACGACAGTTTTTTTTTTTTTTACAAAGGGCTGGGATCGGAAATAGGAAAAGGCGCAGTGATTAAAACCTACCCTTTGTGACCAAGGCAGAAGCCTCGAAACAGACAAATAAGAAAAAGACTCCCCAAGAAACCAGGTTAAGGCGACAGCTGACTTAAGGGATCCCCCCCCCCACGGACACCACCCCTCCCGGGCCGCCAACGTAAGGCGGACAAAGCGCACTGGACGGGAACGGAACAAAGACAAAACAAACCCGATGAGGCAAGGAAGTAAAGCCAAAAAACAGGTAAGCCCAAGACCGAAGGGGCTAGGACTACTAAGAAAAAAAAGAACTCATGAAGGGGGGCCATAACATTGCAACCTCTACAGTACCGGATACACGAAGCTGCAACCGAGGAGATGAAAATCTAAGGAGGCACTAAAAGGACAAACTATGCTGAGAAACAAGAGACAACGAACATGGCCGGGGGAGGGGGGGGGGGGGGGGGGGGGGGGGGGGAGCGTGGGCTGGGGGGGGGGGGACTAAGGATGCCCTGCGAAACTGCGGACGGGAAAATAAGGACGCAAACTCTAAGGGTGGGAAATTCTGAAACTAGGCGGAAGCAAAACTAAGGTTTTCTGAGAAAAACTGCAAAAACAAGGCCTTAAAGCAGGGATGGCGGGGTCATACCAGAAAAGAAGAAATGACCCAACTGGAATAGCAAAGAGAAAATCACAAGACTGCCGTTCTGGGCAGGAGGTAAACAACAGGAATGCAAGATCGAGGACAGACATCTTCAGATTCTAGATCGTGATCTGGATCTCCTAGCGCAAGATATGGACCTTTGATCTGGTCCAGATCTAGCCCCAGATATGGAACTCGTCGAGTGCTGTCGTCCAAATCTGGAACACTGATCCTGATCAGGGGCAGTGTCTTGATCTTGGCGCTTAGGAGGGTGGATGACAGGATGAGCAGAGCAGGGCAGCGGGTGTTAGGGAGCCAATAGAGAGGCAGGGCAAAATGGCAAGGGGCAGGACGACAGTGCCATGAAACAAGGCAGGGCAGGGTTAGAAGAGCCAAGACTGGTTGGCGCAGGGATAATGGCAAGGGGCAAGACGACGTGATGAGCAGAGCAAGCCAGGTCCGTTACGAGAGGCACGAAAGGGCAGGGACACAGACGGGAGCAAGGATTGGTGATAAGCAGAGCATGGACTGCCGTACATAGGCAATGAAGGGCAGGTGAGGATTGCATAGGGGGGCAGGACCCGGCTGTGGGGACGTGCAGGCCAGGGTCGGCGTTTAGAGATCAAGAAGGGCAGTACATAGACAGAGGTCACTAGACACTGCAGGTACAGAGATGATGGGCAGAGTACAGATGGTGACACAAAAATAGACAGATGCACGGGGCACCCACCACCTAGGCATGAATCAGACCATAAGTTCCCTATGCCACACAATTGTTGCGTTAAACCGCACCTTACACAAGCAAGCTTTACACTGATCACTTACATTGTTTTGCCCAAAAGCATCTATTTTTTTCGTGACAGTTTTGGGAACATCAGAACTGGTGAGGAAGACAGAGCAATGGTCCACTGCAAATACAGCAATATTGCAGGCATAGCTAAATTAAGTAGCACCCTGCCTGTATTATTGATGATATTTAAAGCACCTTCTCTTTTGTGGTCAACAAAGACCATGGCCTAGGGAGCCTTGATGTGCATGAGAGTTTCAAAGCACCCTTCTCTTGTGTCATAACGAACATCTGGAAGGGAATTGATTGCCTATGAACCCCTTGCTGCCTGTAACAGTGGTAAAGATAGGGTAGGTGGTAGGGGGTTGGTATCTTAGTGCGTGATGAATTGGTTCGTCTGGGAGGTGGGTTGGTCATTCTCTCCCAACACCCCTAAGCTGCTGCCGTTACGTAAGTTGCATTATTGTAGCGAAGTCTGGCCACCCCAATGGGCGAACGAATCCGTACAGTTGTCGCGGGTTGTGCGGCGTATGCCGAGACCCACCTACTGGCGCGTATGAACAATCCTTTCACAACTAAAACAAAGAACAAAAAAAAAAAAAAAAATGGCCACCAACGCGCCATAAATCAAACGCAGATGACAACGAAAGTAAGTATTCATGCACGTGCAAAGATAGGAATGCCAGCAACCTCCAAGCCACTTTCCTATGGCTGAACATTGCTAGGCCTACGCACCCTCACAAGCTGCAGTCAAAATCCAAGATAGCTCAAGCCCAATGTCAGTCCACCACGGACAGGAAGACAGCCCAAGGCAGGATACAGACATGACATGAATGCACACAAAAAGCTATGCATGCAAGCACTGGTGGACCTTACATTTAGGCATGTGTCCAAGTCATAATTCCCTAGGCACACTTGATGTGAAACCCCTCCTCAGACAAGCAAAGCTTCAGACCCGCTATCCAACAGAAGCATGGGTCCCTGCAAATAAAAATAAGCCGGCAGGATCAGTTAATGTATTGACAACCTTTTGTTGGTGGTTGATGGTGGCGCATTGGCTAGGCGCGAGATCCGC
>JACBWV010000878.1:0-42853 GCA_013435795.1 Chlamydomonas sp. ICE-L
ACCGTAATTCATTAAGTGGTTTGTACCGGTATTTCATAAGCAGGTGTGTACCGGAACTTCATAAGCTGGTTTGTTACCGGTACTTAATACTGGTTTGTACCGGTACTTCATAAGCTGGTGTTAACGGACTTAATAAAGCCGGTTTTTTTGTGTACGGTTATTCTGAAAGCTGGGTTGTACCGGTATTTGAAGTGGTGTACAGGTACTTCATAAGCTGTTGTACAGGTATTTCATATGCTGGTGTACAGGTCTTCATAAGATGGTATACCGGTAATTTCATAAGTGGGTTTTGTACCAGGTACTTCATAAGTGGTGTACCGGTATTTCATAAGCAGTGTACCGGAACTCATAGCTTGGTGTACCGGTACTTCATAAAAGCTGGTTTGTACCGGTTACTTCATAAGCTGCATAAGCTGGTGTACCGTACTTCATAGCTGGTACCGGTACTTCATAAAGCGGTGTTACGGTATTCTGAACTGGTGTACAGGTACTTCATAAGCTGGTGTACAGGTACTTCATAAGCTGGTGTTACCGGTACTTCAAAGGCTGGTTATACCGGTTATTCATACTGGTGTCCTGTACTTCATAAGCGGGTACCGGTACTTCATAAGCCGGTGTACCGGTTATTCTGAAGCTGGTGTACAGGTACTTCATAAGCTGGTGTACAGGTACTTCATAAGCTGGTGTACCGGTACTTCATAAGCTGGTATACCGGTACTTCATAAGCTGGTGTACCGGTACTTCATAAGCTGGTGTACCGGTACTTCATAAGCTGGTGTACCGGTACTTCATAAGCTGGTGTACATGTACTTCTGAAGCTGGTGTACAGATACTTCATAAGCTGGTGTACCGGTACTTCATAAGCTGGTGTACATGTACTTCTGAAGCTGGTGTACAGGTACTTCATAAGCTGGTGTACAGGTACTTCATAAGCTGGTGTACCGGTACTTCATAAGCTGGTGTACAGGTACTCCTGAAGCTGGTGTACAGGTACTTCATAAGCTGGTGTACCGGTACTTCATAAGCTGGTGTACTGGTACTTCATAAGCTGGTGTACCGGTACTTCTGAAGCTGGTGTACAGGTGCTTCATAAGCTGGTGTACAGGTACTTCATAAGCTGGTTTACAGGTACTTCATAAGCTGGTGTACAGGTACTTCATAAGCTGGTGTACATGTACTTCTGAAGCTGGTGTACAGGTACTTCATAAGCTGGTGTACAGGTACTTCATAAGCTGGAGTACCGGTACTTCATAAGCTGGTGTACAGGTACTTCATAAGCTGGTGTACAGGTACTTCATAAGCTGGTGTACCGTTACTCCTGAAGCTGGTGTACTGGTACTTCTGAAGCTGGTGTACAGGTACTTCATAAGCTGGTGTACCGGTACTTCATAAGCTGGTGTACAGGTACTTCATAAGCTGGTGTACCGGTACTTCATAAGCTGGTGTACCGGTACTTCATAAGCTGGTGTACCGGTACTTCATAAGCTGGTGTACAGGTACTTCAAAAGCTGATGTACCGGTACTTCATAAGCTGGTGTACAGGTACTTCATAAGCTGGTGTACCGGTACTTCATAAGCTGGTGTACAGGTACTTCTGAAGCTGGTGTACAGGTACTTCATAAGCTGGTGTACAGGTACTTCATAAGCTGGTGTACAGGTACTTCATAAGCTGGTGTACCGGTACTTCATAAGCTGGTGTACAGGTACTTCTGAAGCTGGTGTACAGGTACTTCATAAGCTGGTGTACCGGTACTTCATAAGCTGGTGTTACCGGTATTCCTAAGCGTGTACCGGTATTCTGAAGCTCGGTGTCCAGCGTACTTTCATAAAGCTGGTGACAGGTATTCATAAGCGGTGTACCGGTACTTCATAAGTGGTCTACCGGTCCTTCATCAGCTGGTGTTACCGTACTCATAAGCTGGTGTTACCGGTATTCATAAGCCGGTCTTGTTACAGTTATTCTGAAGCTGGGTGTACAGGTACTCATAAGTGGTGTACAGGTACTTCATAAGCTGGTGTACCGGTACTTCATAAGCTGGTATACCGGTACTTCATAAGCTGGTGTACCGGTACTTCATAAGCTGGTGTACCGGTACTTCATAAGCTGGTGTACCGGTACTTCATAAGCTGGTGTACATGTACTTCTGAAGCTGGTGTAAGATACTCATAAGCTGGTGACCGGTACTTCATTAAGCTGGTGTACATTTTACTTCTGAGTGGTGTACAGGTACTTCATAAGCTGGTGTACCGGTACTTCATAAGCTGGTGTACCGGTACTTCATAAGCTGGTGTACCGGTACTCTGAAGCTGGTGTACAGGTACTTCATAAGCTGGTGTACAGGTACTTCATAAGCTGGTGTACCAGGTACTTCATAAGCTGGTGTACCGGTACTTTCATCCGGCTGGTGTACAGGTTTACTTTTGAAGCTGGTTTACCGGTCTCATAGCTGGTGCTACGGTCACTTCATTAAGATGGGTCCCGGTTACTTCATACTCTGTGTACCGGTTATTCTGAAGTGGTGTACAGTACTTCCTAAGCTGGTGTACAGGTTACTCATACGCTTGTGCTGTTTACCGGTACTTCATAAGCTGGCTACCGGTACCTTCATAACGTGGGTACCGGTACTTCATAAAAAAAAAAAAAGCTTGTTGTACCGGTACTCATAAGCCGGTTGTACCTGTTATCTGAAGCTGGGTACGGTATTCATAAGCTGGTGTACCAGGTACTTCATAAGCTGGTGTACCGGTACTTCATAAGCTGGTATACCGGTACTTCATAAGCTGGTGTACCGGTACTTCATAAAGCTTGTTGACGTTATTCATAAGCTGGTGTACCGTATTCATAGCTGGTGCTACATGTAACTTCTGAAGCTGGGTACCAGATTACTTCATACGATGGTGTACCGGTCTTCATAAGCGCTGTACATGTTACTTCTGAAGCTTGTGTACAGGTACTTCATACGCTGGTGTACAGTACTTCATAAGTGGTGTACCGGTAACTTCATAAGCTTTGGTTGCAAGAGTACTCCTGAAGTGGTGTACAGGTACTTCATAAGCTTTGTGTTACCGGTACTCATAGCTGGTGTACTGGTACTTCTTAAGCTGGTGTACCTGTACTTCTGAAGCTGGTTACAGGTCTTTCATAAGCTGGGTACCGGTACTTATAAGCTGGTTACAGGTTAAACTCATAAGCTGGTTCTACAGGTCTTCATAAGCTGGTGTACCGGTACTTCATAGTGGGTACCGGTATTCTGTAAGCTGGTGTTCCAGGTGCTTCATAAGTGGTGTACAGGTACTTCATAAGCTGTTTACAGGTACTTCATAAGCTGTGAAGTTACTTCCTAAGTGTGTACCGGTATTTCACAGTGGTGTACCGGTACTTCATAAGCTTGTGTACAGTGCCTTCATACGCTGGTGTACAGGTTACTTCATAAAGCTTGTTTACAGGTACTCATACGCTGGTGTAAGGTACCTTCTACGCTGGTGACATGTACTTCTGAAGCTGGTGACAGGTTACTTCATAAGCTGGTGTACAGTACTTCATAAGCTGGAGTACGGTCTTCCATACGCTGGTGTACAGGTACTAATAAGCTGGTGTACCAGGTACACTTCATTAAGTGGTTGTACCGTTAATCCGAAGCTGGGTACTGTACTGCTGAAGCTGGTTACAGGTACTTCATAAGCTGGTGTCCCGGTATTCATAGCTGGTGTACAGGTACTTCCATAAGCTGGTGTTAACGTACCTTTCATAAGTGGTGTACCGTACTTCATAAGCTGTTTACCGCGTACTTCAATAAGCTTGGTGTACAGGTACTAAAGCTGATGACGGTTACTTCATAAGCTGGGTGTACAGGTCTTCATAAGCTGGTGGTACGGTACTTCATAAGCTGGTGTTACAGGTACTCTGAAAGCTGGTGTACAGTACTTCTAAGGATGGTCTACAGGTAATTCATAAGCTGGTGTACAGGTACTTCATAAGCTGGTGTACCGGTACTTCATAAGCTGGTGTACAGGTACTTCTGAAGCTGGTGTACAGGTACTTCATAAGCTGGTGTACCGGTACTTCATAAGCTGGTGTACCGGTACTTCATAAGCCGGTGTACCGGTTATTCTGAAGCTGGTGTACAGGTACTTCATAAGCTGGTGTACCGGTACTTCATAAGCTGGTGTACCGGTACTTCATAAGCTGGTATACCGGTACTTCATAAGCTGGTGTACCGGTACTTCATAAGGCTGGTGGTACCGGATATCATAAGCCGGGTGTACGTTTATTCTGCAGCTGGTGTACCGGTTACTTCATAAGTGGTGTTACAGGTACTTCATCAGCTGTGTACCGGTACTTCATAAGCTGGTATCCGGTACTTCATTAAGCTGGTGTACCGGTACTTCTAAGCTGGTGTTACCGGTTACTTTTCCTAAGCGGTGTACCGTTACTTCATAAGCTGGTTGTACATGTACTTCGAAGCTGGTGTACAGATACTTCATAAGATGGTGTACCGGTACTTCATAAGCTGGTGTACATGTACTTCTGAAGCTGTTGTACAGGTACTTCATAAGCTGGTGTACCGGTACTTCATAAGCTGGTGTACCGGTACTTCATAAGCTGGTGTACAGGTACTTCTGAAGCTGGTGTACAGGTACTTCATAAGCTGGTGTACAGGTACTTCATAAGCTGGTGTACAGGTACTTCATAAGCTGGTGTACCGGTACTTCATAAGCTGGTGTACAGGTACTTCTGAAGCTGGTGTACCGGTACTTCATAAGCTGGTGTACCGGTACTTCATAAGCTGGTGTACCGGTACTTCATAAGCCGGTGTACCGGTTATTCTGAAGCTGGTGTACAGGTACTTCATAAGCTGGTGTACAGGTACTTCATAAGCTGGTGTACCGGTACTTCATAAGCTGGTATACCGGTACTTCATAAGCTGGTGTACCGGTACTTCATAAGCTGGTTGTTCCTGGTAATCATAAGCGGTGTACCGGTTATTTGGACGTGGTGTACAGGTACTTTCATAAGCTGGTGTACAGTGTACTTCATAAGCTGGTGTTACATGGTACTTCTAAGCTTGGGGTACAGAGACTTACTAAGATGTGTACCGCGTACTTCATAAGCTGGTGATACATTACTTCTGAAGCTGGTTACAGGTCCTTCATAAGCTGGCTGTAAGGTACTTCATAAGCTGGTGTACCGGTACTTCCTAACTGGTTGTACAGGTTACCTCCTGAAGCTGGTGTACAGGGACTTCATAGCTGGTGACCGGTACTTCTAAGCTGGTACTGGTTCTTCATAAGCTGGGTACCGGTATTCTGAAAGCTGGTGTACAGGTGCTTCATAAGCTGGTGTACAGGTACTTCATAAGCTGGTTTACAGGTACTTCATAAGCTGGTGACAGGTCTTCATAAAGCGGTGTACATGTATTCTGAAGCTGGTCTGCTACAGTTACTTCATAAGCTGGTGTACCAGGTACTTCATAAGCTGGTGTACCGGTTCTTCATAAGCTGGTGTACAGGTACTTCATAAGCTGGTGTACCGGTACTTCATAAGCTGGTGTACCTGTACTTCTGAAGCTGGTGTACAGGTACTTCATAAGCTGGTGTAGCGGTAATTCATAAGCTGGTGTACAGGTACTTCATAAGCTGGTGTACCGGTACTTCATAAGCTGGTGTACCGGTACTTTCATTAATGGTGTACCGGTACTTCAAAAAGCTGATTTACCGGTACTTTCATCAGCTGTGAACAGGTACTTCATAAGCTGTTTACAGGTACTTTCCTAAGCTGGTGTACAGTTACTTCATAGCTGGGTACAGTTACTTCATAAAGCGGTGTAATGTTACTTAATAAGGGTGTACAGGTACTTCAGAAGCTGGTGTACCGGTACTTCATATGCTGGTGTACCGCTACTTCATATGCTGGTGTGCTGGTACTTCAAAAGCTGGTGTACTGCTACTCCATAAGCTGGTGTACCGCTACTTCAAAAGCTGGTGTACAGGTACTTCTGAAGCTGGTGTACAGGTACTTCATAAGCTGCTGTACAGGTACTTCATAAGCTGGTGTACAGGTACTTCATAAGCTGGTGTACCGGTACGTCATTAGCTGGTGTACAGGTACTTCATAAGCTGGTGTACCGGTACTTCATAAGCTGGTGTACCGGTACTTCATAAGCTGGTGTACAGGTACTTCTGAAGCTGTTGTAAGGTACTTCATAAGCTGGTGTACCGGTACTATCTAAGCTGGTGTACAGGTACTTCATAAGCTGGTGTACAGGTACTTCATAAGCTGGTGTACCGGTACTTCATAAGCTGGTGTACAGGTACTTCATAAGCTGGTGTACAGGTACTTCATAAGCTGGTGTACCGGTACTTCTGAAGCTGGTGTACAGGTACTTCATGAGCTGGTGTACAGGTACTTCATAAGCTGATGTACCGGTACTTCATAGCTGTGTACCGGTTTACTTCATAAGGGTGTACATGGTACTGCATAGCTGGTGTACAGTAACTTCATAAGCTGTTTACCGGTACTTCATAAGTGGCGTACAGGTCTCTGAAGCTGCGTGTACAGGACTTCATAAGCTGGTGTTACGTACTTCATAAGCTGGTGTACTGGTACTTCCTAAGTGGTGATAAGGTATTCTGAAGCTGTGTACAGGACTTCATAAAGCTGGTTACAGGCACTTCATAAGCTGGTGTACAGGTACTTCAGAAGTGGTGTACAGGTACTCATAAGCTGGTGTAAAGGTACTTCATAAGATGTGTACCGTTACTCATTAAAGCTGGTGTTACAGGTACTTCTGAAGGCTGGTTTACAGGTACTTCCTACGCGGTTGTACCGGTACTTCATAAGCTGGTGTGCCTGTACTTCATAAGCGGTACCGGTACTTTATAGTGGTGTCCGTTATTCTTGCAGCTGTGTACCGGTCCTTCATAAAGCTGGTGTACTTGTTACTTATAAAAGCTGTTACAGGTACTTCTATACTGGTGTACAGGTTACTTCATCAGCTGGTGTAACGGTACTTCATAGGCTGGTTTACAGGTATTTGCAGCTGGTGTACAGGTCCTTCATAGCTGGTGTACAGGTATTCATAACGCTGGTGTACCGGTACTTCATAAGCTGGGTACAGGTAAATCCTGCAGCTGGTGTACAGGTATTATAAGCGGTGTACCGTTACTTCATACGCTGTGTACAGGTACTTCTGAAGTGGTGTACAGTACTTCATAAGCTGGTGTACAGCACTTCATAAGCTGCGTGTACAGGTACTGGGGGGGTTATGTTACAGGCAGTCTGGGGTATTCTATACGGGTGTACAGGCGGGGTTTGTACAGGGTACTTCATAAGGGGGTTGTACCGGTGGTACTTCATATAAGTGGTGTTGTACAGGTCTTCTGAAGTGGTGTACAGGTACTTCTAAGCTGGTGATACACGGATACGTCATAAGCTGGTGTACCGGTACTTCATTAAGCTGGTTAAGGTACTCCTGAAGATGGTGTCCCAGGTACTCATAAGCTGGTGTACGGCTACTAATAAGCTGGTGTAAGGGTACTTCTGAAGCGTGGTGTAAAGGTACTTAATAAGCTGGGTGTTACCCGTACGTCATAAGCGGTGTACAGGGAACTTCATACCTGGTGTACGGTACTTCAGAGCCAGGTTGTACCGGTACTTCATAAGTGGTTTGTACAGGTATTCTGTGAAGCTGGTGTGTACAGGTACTTCATAGTTTGGGTACGGTTACTTCATAAGCTGGTGTACAGGGACTTCATAGCTGGTTTTTTTTTATAACCGGGTATTCATTAAGCTGGTGTACAGGTTCACGGGTACTTGAAACGCTGGTTGTACAGGTTACTTCATAAGCTGGTCTACCGGTTATTCATAAGCTTGTGTACCGGTACTTTATTAGCTGGTGTACCAGTACTTCATAAGCTGATGTACAGGTACTTCATAGGCTGGTGAAACGGTACCTTGAAGTGGCGTACAAAGTACTTCATAAGCTGGTGTACAGGGTACTTCATAAGCTGGTGTACGGACTCATAAGCTGGTGTGTAAGGTACTCATAAGCTGGTGTACAGGATTCTCCTGAGCTGGTGTTACAGTACTTCATAGCTGGGTGGGTACATGGTACTTCATAAGCTGTGGTGTAAGGTACTTCATGAAGTGGGTGTTTGTACAGGTTACTCATAAGTGGTTGTCCGGTACTTCTGAAGCTGGTTGTACAGGTCCTCATAAAGCTGGTGTACAGGTACTCATAAGTGGTGTACAGCTACTGCTAAGCTGGTGTGATACAGTACTTGATAAGCTGGTGTAAAGAATTATAGCTGTTTTTTGTTCCGGGGTACTTCAGAAGCTGGTGCACTGTTACTTCAGAAGCAGGTGTACAGGTACTTGATAAGCTGGTTCACCGCTACTTCATAAGCTGGTGTACAGGTACTTCATAAGCTGGTGTACAGGTACTTCATAAGCTGGTGTACAGTGCTTCATAAGCTGCTGTACAGGTACTTCATAAGCTGGTGTACAGGTACTTCATAATCTGGTGTACCGGTACGTCATTAGCTGGTGTACAGGTACTTCTGAAGCTGGTGTACAGGGACTTCTGAGTGGTGTACAGGTACTTCTGAAGCTGGTTGTTACAGGTACTTCGAGCTGGTGTACATGAATTAATAGTGGTTGAACAGGTACTTCATAAGCTGGTGTACAGGTACTTCTAAAGTGGTTGTACCGGTACTCATAAGTGGGTGTACAGGTACTTATAAGATGGTGTACAGGTACGTCATAAGCTGGTGGTACCGGGCGTATTCATTAAGCTGGTGTTAAAGGTATTCCGAAGATGGGTACAGGTACTTCTAAGCTGGTGTGTACAGGTACTTCATAAGTGGTGTTGTAACAGGTTCTTCTGAAGCTGGGTGTACAGGTACTTCATAAGCTGGTTGTACCGGTTTACTCAAAGCTGGTGTACAAAACTTCAGAAGCTGGTCTGTACAGGCTACTTCAGAAAGCTGGTGTACCAGGTACTTCTGACGCAGGTGTTACAGGTACTTCATAAGCTGGTGTACAGGATCATAAGCTGTGTTGTACAGGTACTCACTAAGCTGGTGTACAGGTACTTCTGAAGCTGGTGCTACAGGTACTTAATGAGCTGGTGTAAGGTAATCCTGAAACTGGTGACGGTACTTCTGAATGAAAGTGGTTTACAGTATTCATAAGCGTTGTACAGGTACTCTGAAGCGGTTTGCTGTACCGGGTACTCTGAAGTGGTGTACAGGTACTCATAAGCTGGTGTTAAGGTAAATTCATAATCTGGTTGTAATGGTATTCATAAGGCTGGTGGACAGGTACTTCAGAAGCTGGTGTACAGGTTACTTCATACGCTGGTGTACAGGTATTCATTAGTGGTTGTACAGGTACTTCAGCAGCGGTGTACAGGTTTCATAAGCTGGGTGGACAGGTACTTCATAAGGCTGGTTGTTATATGTTATCTGGAAGCTGGTGTACAGGTACGTCTGAAGGTGGGCCAGGTAACTTCACAGTGGTGTACAGATACTTCAGAAGTGGGGTCCAGGTACTTCATACGTGGTGTACAGGTACTCATAAGCTGGTGTACAGGTACTTCAAAGCTGGGGGGACAGGTACTTCCAAGCTGGGGGTACAGGTACTTCAGAAGCTGGTGTTGTACAGGTTACTCAGAAGCTGGTTTTGTACCGGTACTTCATATGCTGTGTGTCTGGTTACTTCATAAGCTGGTTGTACAGGGACTTCGAATCTGGTTGTACAGGTACTTCGGAGCTGTGTACAGATACTCATAAGCTGGTGTGCTACAGGTAACTTCATAAGCTGATGTACGTTACTCATAAGATGGTGGACGCTAATTCATAAGATGGTGTACCGGTATTCATAAGCTGGTTTACAGTAATTCTGAGTGGTATACAGTACTTCATAAGCTGGTGTACAGGTACTTCTGAAGCTGGTGTACAGGTACTTCATAAGCTGGTGTACAGGTACTTCATAAGCTGGTGTACAGGTACTTCATAAGCTGGTGTACAGGACTTATAAGCGTGTGTACCGGGTCGCCTTTGAAGCTGGGTCCAGGTACTTCTGAAGCTGGTGTACAGGTACTTCATCAGCTGGTTGTACGGTCTTTACAAGATTGGTGTCCAGGACTTCATAAGCTGGTGTACGGTGACTTTTGCAGCTGGTGTACAGTACTCCTAAGCTGGTGTACAGGTACTTCTGCAGCTGGTGAACAGCGGTACTTCATAAGATGGGTACAGGAATTAATAAGCTTGTGTGTACCGGTACTTAAAGAGCTGTAAGGGACTTCATAACTGTGTACCAGTTACTTCATAGCTGGTGGTACCGGTAATTATAGTGGTGACAGGTAAGTCATAAGCTGGTGTACAGGTACTTCATAAGCTGGTTTATAGGTACTTCATGAGCTGGTGTACAGGTACTTCTGAAACTGTTGTACCGGTACTTCTGAAGCTGGTGTACAGGTACTTCATAATCTGCTGTACAGGTACTTCATAAGCTGGTGTACAGGTACTTCATAAGCTGGTGTACAGGTACTTTTGAAGCTGGTGTACAGGTACTTCATAAGCTGGTGTACAGTTACTTCTGAAGCTGGTGTACCGGTACTTCATAAGCTGGTGTACAGGTACTTCATAAGCTGGTGTACCGGTACTTCATAAGCTGCTGTACAGGTACTTCATAACCTGGTGTACAGGTACTACTGAAGCTGGTGTATCGGTACTTCACAAGCTGGTGTACAAGGTATTCATCAGCTGCGGTACCGGGACTTCATAAGCTGGGGTGTACAAGGTACTCAGAAGATGTAAAGGTACTTCATTTAAGTGGTGTTTTGCACAGGTACTTATAAGCGGTGTAACAGGTTTCTTCTGAAGTGGTGTACAGGTACTTCATAAGCTGAGGTACGGTACTTCATAAGATGGTGTACAAATATTCATAAGTGGTTGTACAGGTTACTTCAGCAGCTGGTGTACAGGTACTCTGAAGCAGGTGTACAGGTACGTCATAAGCTGGTGACAGGTACTTCATAAGCTGGAGTCCAGGTACTTCAGAAAGCTGGGTACAGGTAATTCTGAAGTGTTGGACAGTACTCAGCGTGGTTGTGTACAGGTACTTCTGAAACTGGTGTACAGTTATTCTGAGCTGGTTTAAGGTACTTCAAAGCTGGTGTACAGGTACTTCTGAAGCTGGATGTAACGGTACTTCTGAAGCTGGGGTACAGGTGTACTTCATAAAGATGGTTGTAAGGTACTTCAAATCTGGTGGTGTACTGGTACTTCACACGCTGTGGACAGGTACTTCAGAAGCTGGTTGTACGGTACTCATAAGCTGGTGTACAGGTATTTGGAAGCTGGTGTGTACAGGTACTTACTGCGAAGTGGTGTACAGGTACTTCATAAGCTGGTGTACAGGTACTCATAAGCTGGGTGTACAGTTACTTTGAAGCTGGTACCGGTACTTCATAAGCTGGTGTACAGGGACTCATAAGCTGGTGGTACCCGGTACTCAAAAGCTGCTATGCGGTACAGGGTACTTCATAACCTGGATTTGTACCAGGTACATATGAAGCTGGGGTGTTTTTTTTTATCGGTCCTCACAAGCTGTGTCCAGGTACTCATAAGCTGGTTGTACCGGTACTTCATAAGCTGGGTTGTATAGGTTATTCATGATTGTGTTACGGACTTCTGAAACTGTTTCCTGTACCGGTACTTCGAGTGGTGTACAGGTACTTATAAGCTGCTGATACAGGTACTTCATAAAGATGGTGTACAGTACTTCATAAGCTGGTGTGTACCGGGTACTTTTGAAGCTGGTGTAAGGTACTTCATAAGCTGGTGTACGTTACTTCTGAAGCGGTGTACGGTACCTTCCTTAGCTGGTGACATGACTTATGAAGTGGGGTTACCAGGGTACTCATAAGCTGCTGTACAGGTACTATAAGTGGTGAGTACAGGTTAATTCTGAGATGGTTTGTCGTACGGTACTTATAAGTGGGTACAGGTACTCTATAAGTGGTGTGTATGGTGAACGGTACTCATAAGCTGGGTGATAGGTACTCATGAGCTGCGGGTACAGATACTTCATAAGCTGGTGTTACCGGTACTTCATAAGCCGGTGTACAGTACTTCATTAAGTGGTTGTACCGGGCAGTACTTCATAAGCTCGTTATAGGTACTTCATGAGTGGTTACAGGTATTCTGAAACTGTTTGTACGGTTACGTCTGGGAAGCTGGTGACAGGTACTTCAGAGCTGGTGTACCGGTACCAAAGCTGGTGTACCGGAAGTCATAAAGCTGGTGTGTACATGTACTTCTGAGCGGTTGTGTACACGGTACTTCATAAGCTGGTGTACCGGTACTCATAAGCTGGTGTAAAGGTACTTTTCATAAGCTGGTGTACAGATACTTCTAAGCTAGTGTTACCAGTAACTTCAGAAGCTGGTGTACAGTTATGATTAAGCTGTCACCGCTTTACTTCATAAGCTGGTGTACAGGTACTTCATAAGGGGCTGGGTACAGGACTTCTGAAAGCGTGTGTACAGGTACTTTTGAGTGGTGTACAGGGGTAATTCTGAAAGTGGGTGTACAGTTACTTTGAAGCTGGGTACGTTACTTGATACAGTGGTTCACCGCTACTTCTAAGGTGGTGTAACAGGGTACTCATGAAGTGGTGTACAGTAATTTATAAGCTGGTGTACAGGACTTCATAAGCTGGTGTACAGCGTATTCATAAGCTGGTTTCCGGTACTTCATAAGCTGGTGAACCAGGTACTTTCAGACGATGGGGTACAGGGATTTCTACGCTGGGGTTACAGGTACTTCATAAGCTGGTGTACAGGTTCTTCTGAAGCTGGTGTACAGGTACTTCATAAGCTGGTGTACCGGTACTTCATAAGCTGGTGTACAGATACTTCATAAGCTGGTGTACAGGTACTTCAGAAGCTGGTGTACAGGTACTTCTGAAGCTGGTGTACAGGTACTTCATAAGCTGGTGTACAGGTACTTCATAATCTGGTGTACTGGTATTTTACAAGCTGGTGTACAGGTACTTCTGAAGCTGGTGTGCCGGTACTTCATAAGCTGGTGTACTGGTACTTCATAATCTGGTGTACAGGTACTTCATGAGCTGGTGTACAGGTACTTCTGAAACTGGTGTACAGGTACTTCTGAAGCTGGTGTACAGGTACTTCATAAGCTGGTGTACAGGTACTTCTGAAGCTGGTGTACCGGTACTTCTGAAGCTGGTGTACAGGTACTTCATAAGCTGGTGTACAGGTACTTCATAATCTGGTGTACTGGTACGTCATAAGCTGGTGGACAGGTACTTCAGAAGCTGGTGTACAGGTACTTCTGAAGCTGGTGTACAGGTACTTCATAAGCTGGTGTACAGGTACTTCTGAAGCTGGTGTACAGGTACTTCAGAAGCTGTTGTACAGGTACTTCATAAGCTGGTGTACAGGTACTTCATAAGCTGGTGTACTGGTTCTTCGTGTGTCTGGTTCTTTAGCCTTGTGTACCGGTAACTTTATAATCTAGTGTACATGGGAACTCAGAGCTGGTGTCCAGGTACTCTCTGAAATGGTGTACCGGTACTTTCTGAAGCTGGTGTCAGGTACTTCATAAGCTGGTGTACCAGTACTACTTCATAATCTGTGTCCCGTCGTCATAAGCTGTGTACAAGGTACTTCTAAGGCTGGTGTTCACGGTACTTCATTAGCTGGTGTACCAGTTCTTCATAAGCCTTGGGTGTTCTGGTAGTCATAAGCTGGGTGTAAAACCGCTACTTTCGTAGCTGGTGTAACCAGACTTCTGAAGCTGGTGACAGGTACTTCTGAAGCTGTTGTTACAGTACTTCTAAGCTGGGGTAACCGGTACTTATCATATCAGGTGAGACAGTAACTTCTTACTGGTGTACCGGTACTCTTTCTGACCGCTGGTGTACTGTACTTCATAAGTGGTGTACAGGTAATCTCATCAGCTGGTGACAGCACTTCATAAGCTGGTGTACCGTTACTTATTAATAGCTGCTGTACAGGTACTTCATAAGCTGGTGTACAGGTACTTCTGAAGCTGGTGTACAGGTACTTCATAAGCTGGTGTACAGGTACTTCATAAGCTGGTGTGCCGGTACTTCATAAGCTGGTGTGCCGGTACTTCATAAGCTGCTGTACCTTTACGTCATAAGCTGGTGTACTGGTACTTCTGAAGCGTGTGTACAGGTACTTCATAAGCTGGTGTACAGGTACTTCATAAGCTGGTATACAGGTACTTCATAAGCTGGTGTACCGCTACTTCATAAGCTGGTGTACCGGTACTTCATAAGCTGGTATACAGGTACTTCTGAAGCTGGTGTGCCGGTACTTCATAAGCTGGTGTACAGGTACTTCATAAGCTGGTGTGCCGGTACTTCATAAGCTGGTGTGCCGGTACTTCATAAGCTGGTGTACCGTTACTGCATAAGCTGGTGTACAGGTACTTCTGAAGCTGGTGTACCGGTACTTCATAAGCTGGTGTACAGGTACTTCATAAGCTGGTGTACAGGTACTTCATAAGCTGGTGTACCGGTACTTCATAAGCTGGTGTACAGGTACTCTATAAGCTGGTGTACAGGTACTTCATAAGCTGGTGTACCGGTACTTCATAATCAGGTGTATTTGCTTTGTACTGTTTTGACTTGGGTGGCTTATAGGTGGTTGGGAGTTTGGTTTGTTTGTCCTTAACACACCCCTGATGTAATGGGGGTTTTTGCTTTGTGGGTGTTTTTCTATTTGTTTATAGCAATTAAGGAGATGAGCTGGACAAACCTTTTCCGCGAGAACTCGTACTTCGTCGAGAATTTTGGCCCGTAATTCCGAGAGTTCTCGACAATTTGGCCTGGAATTCTCGACAATTGTCGACGAAGTACGAAACGTTTTTCCAGTTCATCCCCTGAATTGCTATAAAGCACAGAGTCTCACACACCCTCGCGGTGTCAAGTAGACTTAAATCAAACCGATATACCGTATCTGTATAATTATATTTATTTATCAGTAAATCAAGGGGGCCTGTGGAAATCTGGGCTTTTTTGTACATCTAGGCTGCATTACAAAAGTTTGTTTTTGTTCAATTATCACATGTGAAGCTTGTTGTCGGCGCGGTCACATACTAAACGGTCACAGTTTCGCCTCCATACCAACCCATCATCAGCGATTCAGCATACATCATCTCTTTAATCTGTATCATTGCTACACAGGGCAGTCTAACACACTACCCTGTGTAAATTATAGTTTAGTGCCATAGACTCGTGTTATAGTGTGCTCCCTGGTTTCTGCGGGTATTACACAGGGGAGTTTGGAATTGGAAGACAGTGAGCAGCCCAGAGTTGGCTGAAAAACATGTAAAAATCCAAGCCAAAATTCATCATGCCGCTATCGCTTCAGAGCCCTTGCTTCTCGCTCAGATACAGCATTGCGACTTGGATTAGGGGGCTAATGAAGTAGGCGCAATTGGCCCCCTAAAGGGGGCAGCTTAAGTTGAACTAAAGTTGTAAAGATCGTGATACCACACCATGTATTGTAGCTCTTGTGTAGGAAGGCTTGTATTTTTGGCCACGAGAAACAGCTTCTGGTCAGATCCTGGGCAAGTCTTTATACTGAGCAAGATTGTCTTACCGTAGCAAGACTACGTCTTCGAGCTCACAACTTCAATGTTGAATAAAAAAGGAGTACCTCTCGTTCTGGCAGAATTCGCAAGTGCTGTGATATGACTATATGATGGTTGCCGGTAGAAGAGTGGTCGAAAATGAAATGCATTTCACATCAGAATGTCCGTTATGCGTTGAGGATATAAATTGTATTTGATAATCTGTAGCGGGAGACTGCAGACACCGGGAGGAGATAGCTACTGATATAGATTACAATATAACATTCGATAGATATTCGCCGCCGCAGCGGACTGATATTGAAGTGGGCGGCAGTACAGGCAGTACTGCGTGGCAGTGCTCGTGGTCATAGCTGACACGGGCACTGCACAGAGCAAGGCAGGGACTAGACACTGGCTGCTCTGAGCCACTCAATAGCTGGTATAGAATCTGGTCTATAACAAATACAATCTGGTACAATATATTAGAAATGCAATATAAGAATCGCACGCATAAATAGTCATCCCAGATGAGATGATGATTTAATTATATTGCATAGTTAAATGATCACTGTAGCACGAAGCCGGGGCCTCCGACCTCCTTCCGGTAAATCCATTGTTCAGTTCATCAATGCCTTTTATTTTTGAGCCTTTCCTATCACGGTTGGGCAAGTCCCTTTAGCCTATTTGGCCTACCCCTGGACTGTAACATACGGTACACACAACCGACAATAACAGCTATATATGGGATGGATCTTCTGCACGTATATCCATGACTGCGCTCTTTATGTGTTGTGTTGGGCTGTGTTGTCACTGTTGTGTTGGGCCGTGTCATGTTGTAGGTCATGGGTTGGGATGAAGCTAAAAAGAAAAGCTATGATCCGTCCCGCTCCACCCCCGCCTTCATCATCAGGACTCGACGTGGGGAGGGACGGAAGGGTCTTTGGCGTCGCAGGATGCAGGCGATGCAATTGGTTGCGTCTCAGGCAGCAGAGCTGGGGGTCCTCCTGAAGTACCCTGTTAACTAACCATGTTTGTGTTCCTTGCATGGATGCCGAGCACTAGGGGATGGGATGCACCTGAGTCAGTTGCTTTTTTTAGTTGTGAAAAGTATTTCACCCCAGGAGGTGGGTCTCCTGATGACACAAACCAGCGAAACCAAGGATTCAGTTCAAATGGCATTGCCATGATATACCGGTAAGTATGACTCATGACAGATGTATCGTATATGATGATGATGATGATGATGATGATGATGATGATGATGATGATGATGATGATGATGATGATGATGATGATGATGATGATGATGATGATGATGGCATTTTTTCTGTTGCCCTAATGAACTCCTTAAGTGGCCATGGCTTAATATACATGGAGAAGAAGCATCGAAGTCTTGCACCTGCATGGGAGCAGGGTACTTCAAATGGCCAATCTGGCCAGCGCTTTAGCGCACTTGAAAACAAAAAAACTGCGCTTTGTAGTGCAAAAAGCGCAAAAATTGCTTGCAGCGCCCACAAGGGGTTGCAAAAAATTGCGCTTAAAGCGCAGAGGGGGTCAAAAAGTAAGCGCTCAAAAGCGCAAAAGCGCGCGCTTTGAATTACCCTGCATGGGAGGCTTACTGGAATTGCAACGAGCATGATTTTAATGTGTATTGTTAGGGTATGGACTGGACACAAATGGTTTTAAAATTGCATTGATAGAGACTAAATCAAATTTGTGGTCATTTGTATTTACAGTGCCTGTTAATGTGGGTGCCCCATGCTCGCATGGGTGATCATATACCCCTGTCCTAACCCTGGAAAGTCTACCGGCTCTCCCCGGGAGACTAGAACAGCGTGCACGAAGATGCCTGGGCACGATTCGAGTGGCGAGACTTCATCAGCACAGAGATCAACGAAATAGGAAAGTACTTCGCAGTACGAAGGATAGAAATGAGGGCTCTGTAGGTGACCCCAACCGAGGGTGGTAGTACTCCCTGGTTTCTGATATCGCACGGGGGGGGCACGGGTGGTAATCTGCAGACGGATAGACGCTTGAAAGCGTGTATACGCGTTGGTCAAGTCTGCTCAGGGCGCATGTAGGTGGTCGCCTACGTGGTGGGACCATGGCTGCGTGCGGCCTGTTACATGGGGTACTGGGACGGGGGTCATGAACTATACGGGTGCCTGCCGTTGGGCTCCGATGTATGAGGGTCCAGGCGGGTGCATGGACCATACGCACACGCTTGACCGGCTGTACTGCCCTTGCTCGCCCGCCTGTGCCACGCAGCCTCGGGCCAGACCCGGGCCAGACCTGTGGCGTGGCGCCCCCGACGAGCCTTATCCACAACTACCGCGAGTGAGAAAGAGTGAGCAGGCCCCTCATCCATCTCTAATACCGCTGGTATCCTGGAGGAAATTTACTTTATCTGACAGCTGAGATGTCTCTCCACGCTAGCTTCAAGACTGCAGTGACTGCTAAGGCTGGCAGGCAGGCCGTGGCCCCTGTGGCCCGCCTGGGTGTCGCCGCCCCCAGGGCTGCTGCCCCCTCCGCTACCTTGAAGGGAGCTATGGGCCCCATCTCCATGCAGGTGGGTGGATGGAAGGATGCAGTTTGTCAAGTCAGGGAGTGAATAAGGTTTCCTGTCACATGTTGCTGTGGGAAGAGAAGGAATTCGAGTTGAGGTTAGGAAGATTCTATGTTGTGAGCTTGGGTCCGGTCGGGTTGGATTAGGCCGGGTCTGGTTGGGGTGGGATACTTCAGGTCAGGTAACGCCGTCATATGGGACTAGCTTTGGAATTCGGGTATTCTCGCGGCTTGATTGTTTGCTGGGAGCAGTGCCGGGGTTTCGGCAGCATGCGTAGTCGTTGGGAAGTTTGCATGGCCAACGTTGTCCCGACCTTATGAGGACATGGAGTTGATTCCACTCAACGTCGCTGCAGCTGGGATACGATAAGCTAAGCATCGAGCTATATATGCTGATAATTGATGCCGTTGTAAATATCTGGTGTAGCAGGGACACTCAATGCGAACACTTTGCAGTTGGTTGGGGGCGGATTTCTCCCCATGCAAGGTGGCTAAGGCAAGAATCTCTCAGCCATTCCTCGAGAGTGGAAATATTCCGAAAAGGCGATGTGGCTGAGCATTACTGCGAGGCTGGCGCGATCCTCTGACTTGGATGCGCCTGGACCATACACAGTCTGTCTGGCCCGAACATCCAGATCCCTTTTCTCGAGTCTCAATTCAGTCGAAGCACATGCTCTAGTGAATTCTTAGTACCCTGGATGGAGTTCCGTTACGTCTAAGAGCTGTTAGCATGCAGCACAAGCCCAGGGCTGGAATGTCTGCATGGAGATCATTTAACTTCTTATCTTCACCACCACTAGGCCATCTCAACCACCAGTGTTGCACGCTGAGTTGCGATCCCTGTCAAAATCCCAAGGCTTAGTACTTGGCTATCGCAGGATCGCAAACAAACGTTCTAGTCTCGTTTGCCCTTATGCTCGAACCCACAACACGACTGCGCTACACCATCATCTCGTATCCCTTCCCGCCATTGCACCTCTTGCGCCACTAACTTCCAAGTACCATGTCCCCTGCTCCGCAGTCTTTCAACGGAAGCAGCGAGGCTGTCCGCGGATCCGGCGTCGTGTGCCAAGCCCGCACCAGTACCACTACTGCTGACTTCGGTGAGTATCAGCTGCTGCTAGTGCTTGTTCTAGCACTGCTACTTACTTCACGCTGATGCCGTATTAGGCTGCCAGCAAGTTTAGGGGGTCAAAGAGAACGGTGTCGTATTGTGTGTGGTCGGGATTGGGTGATTGGTCCTAGTCGGCACCGCACCCGACACGCATGCGATGAACCGCTATTATTTTGTTGTTCGTTTATATATCCTCACGACACATCAAGGCTCTTGCTTCTTCTGCCTGTTGGTCACCTCTATTCCGAACCGTTCTTGTTCTAACCTGTGTTTCCGGTCTTGCTCAATGCTCCCCCCCCACCCCTCATTAGTGCCTCTATAATACCACCCCACCCCTAATATCAACTTCTGCCTGTATCTGACAGTCCCCATGCCCCCCCCCCCCCCCCCCCCCCCCCGCCCCCCCTCCCTCCCTCCTGCAGACACCCGCCGTGAGCACCCCCTACACATGTACCGCAACATTGGTATCATGGCTCACATCGATGCTGGCAAGACCACCACCACTGAGCGTGTGCTGTACTACACCGGAAAGTCTTACAAGATCGGAGAGGTGCACGAGGGTACTGCCACCATGGACTGTGAGTTCTTCTAAACCTTCATTCACATATTCATACACACGAGCATTCATGCAGTCAATTATCATACTTCAGTTTTCACTGTTGACTGTTTTGTACTACACCGGAAATTCTTACAAGATTGGAGAGGTGCACAAGGGTACTGCCACCATGGACTGTGAGTTCTTTTATACCTTCATTCAAATATTCATACATACGAACATTCATGCAGTCAACAAGATCAGAGAGGTGCACGAGGGTACTGCCACCATGAACAGTGAGTTTTTAAACCTTCATACAAATATTCATACATACGAGCATTCATGCATCCAAATATACTCAAAAATACTCAAGCGCATGATTCTACTTTGGACTGTTTTGTACATGGTTGGACCAGCCAGAGGCCATAGTAGCCATCAAGTACTTGTGGAGATTTTTGTATATTCATACAAGTACATCAGAGCATTTATAAATTCAGGGATCATACTTCAGCACTTGGTGGTGGTGTTTTCAATTTTTCATACATTCGAGCATTCCTAAATTTGAAGATCATACTTCCGCTTGTGTTAACATCGGATGATACACGCATGATTTAGGCTTTGCTTCTGTGCTGCTCGTACTGCCCTTGATACGCAGACAAGCACACGTGACTTAACACAGCACCTGTGATATTGGCCGTCCCGTAATGTCGAAATAAATGCAGCGGCGAGGGAAAGGTAACAAAAAACTGAGTAGTTCAATGATCCTAGCAGGCATGGACATACAGGCATGCATGTACACACTAGCATGTGAGTATGCACACATGCATATTTACACAAGCATGCTTGTAAGCGGCTAGGCCAGCGTCGACGCCTCTATGGTTGCGAGCAGCGCAGACTGCAATCTTTGCAAACATCTGAAGTCTCGATGTTTGCAGACAACTTAATGTTTACGACCAATCTGGTGAGCAGTGCAACGCATCAGTGTCTTGATCACTTCAACAGTATCTCTAAATATGGCTGAAAAAGAAGTCTATTTATAGTTTGTCATATGTACATGACGAGAAAGAGTTGAGGACTTCATGGCAATTGTCTTCATCCTGCTGCATGCATGGTCTAGCAGTAGGAGCGTGGTATCACCATCAGGTCTGCGGCCACCGCACGATATTGAACCACCACCGCATCAATACCATGACACCCTCCTATCATATCGAGCTGACGTCTCCTGGCACTCATTCACACTTATCAGACCACGATGACTGAATGACTTATGGCTTGATACGGCTGTCGGGATGGTCCAGGAGCAGGAGCGTGGTGTCACCATCACCTCCGCTGCTACCACTTGCATATGGAAGGATTACCGCATCAACATATTGACACTCTCTATCATATTGAGCTGAGGTTACCTGACACTCATCGCACTCACGGTGTCGGACAGCGATCACTGAATGACTTTGTCTCGATGCCACTGTAGGGATGGTCCAGGAGCAGGAGCGTGGAATCACCATTACCTCTGCTGCCACCACTTGCATGTGGAAGGATCACCGCATCAACATCATTGACACCCCTGGCCACGTTGACTTTACCCTAGAGGTGGAGCGTGCCCTCCGAGTCCTCGATGGCGCCGTCGCTGTCTTCGACGCTGTGTCTGGAGTCGAGCCCCAGTCAGAGACTGTCTGGCGCCAGGCTGACAAGTACAATGTCCCCCGCATCGCCTTTGTGAACAAGATGGACCGCATGGGTGCCGACTTCTACAACTGTGTGGATATGTTTGTGAAGAACCTGGGAGCCACTCCTTTGGTCATCCATCTGCCCATCGGTAATGAGGCCGAGTTCGCAGGTATTATTGACATTGTCAAGATGAAGGCCATTGTTTGGGGTGGAGAGGAGCTGGGCGCTAAGTTTGAGGAGGTTGACATCCCCGCTGACATGCTTGAGAAGTCCAAGGAGTACCAGCAGCAGATGTACGACATGATCGTCGAGCAGGTGTGTGATATGTATTGTGTTCGCATTGTGTTTTGTAGTGTGTTTTTGCGAGATTCCGATTGTTGTGTTATTTGATTCTCAGTACTTTGTTTTAGTAGGCTGTGTAGTTGTATGCTTTGTTTTCATTGATAATGAAATTTCTTGCAATTATTTTTAGTTTCCTAACAACCTTCACCTGGATTGGAGAGGAGATGGGTTTTTGTTTTATTTATATTTGCGATTGATTGTTTCTTTAAGTTTTTGATGTTGACAATTGGTAGACATGCCTGAGAAGGGTAAGGGGTATTAGCAGGACAAACATTATTTTGAAGTTGTAGACTTATCTACGACAAACTTTGTCCGCTATTCTCCTTCTCTGAATTACGATGAGAATTTTGAAGGTTGTCGCCTTGTCAAAATTATGTTTTTTGCAATTATTTTTAGTTTCCTAACAGCCTTCACCTGGATTGGAAAGGAGATGGGGTTTTGTTTTATTTTTATTTGCGATTGATTGTTTGTAGTTTTTAATGTCGACAACTGGCAGACATGCTTGGGAAGGCGAAGGGGTATCAGCAGTACAAACATTATTTTGAAGTTTATCAACTTTTTGAATCTTTTTTATACCGAGGTTTTGATTTTAGTGCCAAAATTTGCAAAAGAATGTGACAAGTGGTAAGCCCAACTTGCCTTGACTGCTTCTGCAGATTTAATAATAACCAGAATTATGAGTGAGGATTTCATTCTCTGATTAGTGAACGAAATCTTCACACAATTTTGATTGTCTTGTTTGCCTCTTCATTCGACTTGGCGCTTGGGCTATTTTTTTGTTGTTGTAGCACTGAGCACTCTAAAGCTGACACCCCAGAACTGCCAAAGAGTTTATGATAATCAGAATTATGAGTGTGAGGATTTTATTCTCTGACTAGTGAATGAAACCCTGACACTCATAATTTTGGCTGCCTTGACATTCAATCCCAACCCTGGCTGTTTTTTTGTGGTTGTTGTAGTGCCCTCCACTTCAGACTTGTAATTTTAATTGCTTTGACCTAGGACCTGAAGCTGGGGCTGTTTTTTAGGCAACTTATAAGGGTGTATACTATGCTGATGGATGTGCCCAGTGAATTCACATGAATACACATGAGTACACATGAATTCGCCTGTCCTGTATATGCACATTTCATTTATCAACCCTGCCATCTATATACACCCTGTTGTACATATGTACGTTAAATATGTATGAAGTACATATGTATTAACAGAGTTTATATACACAATGTACCTACATATGATAGGGTTGATAAATACAATATGCAGGTGTATGACAATCAAATTCATGTGTCCACTTAGCACATCCAATATGTATGTGTATGTACGTAGAATGAAAATGACCTGGAGAAGTAGTGCGTCTCACCTGAAAGAGCTACTGATCGGAGGCTACTTCTAGGGAGCTCCCCTGTCGGGTACCACTAGACGTCCCATTCCCATGGGCTCATCAACCCTCTCAGCCTTCCCAGCCCAACCCTCAACCCAACCCCCACCCACCCACAGACCAACCCCAACCTGCAAACCAACCCCAACCTTGAACCAACCACTACTCTCAAACCAACCTCTACCCTCAAACCAACCTCTACCCTCAAAGTAACCTCCACCCTCAAACCAACCCCCACCCTCAAACCAACCCCCATTCACAATCTGTCCCTCACTCGTGACCCAGCCACAACACATTCCCCACCCACAAACCAACCCCCAGCCACAACCCGTCCCACAACACACCCAACCCATGAATACACCCTGATGTCTTTCTATCATTGCTCCCACACAGGATGATGATGTTCTTGAGAAGTACTATGAGGGTGAGATGCCCGACATCAAGACCACCATGCGTCTCATCCGTAAGGGCTGCATTGCCCGTGACTTCACCCCTGTCGTCTGCGGCTCTGCCTTTAAGAACAAGGTATGTTCTCTCTTTTCAATATATATATAAGGACCGAGTGTGTTTTTAGAAGATCCTTTTTTTAATATAAAGATGCTCTGCCTAAAAGAACAAGGTGTGTTTGTATGTTCTCTCTTTTCATATACATATATATGTTTATATATATATATAAGGATGGCACACCTGTATAACTAAGTGTAATATGTATAACTAAGTGTTAATATGAAAATCCTTTTTGCAATATATAAGGATGTTAAGCCTTCAAGAACAAGGTGTGTCTGTATGTTCTGTTAATATATAAATAAAGATGGTACTCCCTGAAGAAGAACAACGCCTGCAAGGTTTGTTTGTATGTTCTTTCATTTGTAATTTGTAAATTAAGATGCAACGCCTGAAGAACAATATGTGTGCATGTTATTTTTAATATATAAATTTAGATGCCACGCGGTCAAGAATAACGTGTGTCTTTTTTTTACTAATTTACAAATGAAGATGCCCCATTAAAGGAATAAGTGCGTTCCTACGTATTTGAATATATAAATAAAAAAGCCACGTGTTATCAATGCAGTCTTGTAATTCTCATACCTATTGCATGATGGATCAACTACTAGTTATGCATGGCAATCCCTTCAACTAGTTATGCATGGCAATCCCTTCAACTAGTTATGCATGGCAACCCCTTCAACTAGTTATGCATGGCAATCCCTTCAACTAGTTATGCATGGCAATCCCTTCAACTAGTTATGCATGGCAATCCCTTCAACTAGTTATGCATGGCAATCCCTTCAACTAGTTATGCTTGGCAATCCCTTCAACTAGTTATGCATGGCAATCCCTTCAACTAGTTATGCATGGCAATCCCTTCAACTAGTTATGCATGGCAATCCCTTCAACTAGTTATGCATGGCAATCCCTTCAACTAGTTATGTATGGCAATCCCTTCAACTAGTTATGCATGGCAATCCCTTCGACTAGTTATGCATGGCAATCCCTTCAACCATGCACTCAACCATCAACCCAATCCTGTGCTCAACAATCCATCCGATCACTCACCCACTCAACCTTCAACCATCCACCCAACCCTCCACGACCACCCACCCAACCATTTACAGCCCAACCCCCAGTTCACAACCCATCCCACAATACACCCAACCAACCAACGACCCACCCATCCACTCCTACACCTGACCATCCACTCAACCCCTATCCACCCGACCATCCGCGAATTGTTCACATAATCATCCACCCACCTACCTACCCACTTCACAAAACAGTTATGTGCCAAGCTTTGTGTGTGCATGAGTCATTATTTGATCTTATGCTCCCTCCAGTCAGATTGTCTGTTCAACCGAGTCTAATGCCTTTTTTGTAACGAAAAAGAAAAGCTATGCATCATAAGACTTGTGGCAAACAAGCATGATGTGTGCGCGTGTGGATAAGAGTCTGTGTGAAGGAAGTGCCAAAAAAGCACAATTCGTGTTTGTGTGTCCTCCACCTTATGTGTTTCAATGCATTGATTACATTAGTCCTCCACTTTTCTAGGGCAGCATGCAACGTTCTCTTTCCTGTAGGGTGCTGCCCTTAAAAAGTGGAGGACTAATGTAATCAATGCATTGAAACACACACATGATGTATTATTATGTCAATTTTGATGTATGACCAGCAGCTTCTACACCTAACCATCCACCCATCACTTGCCCACTCATCCACCAACCAATCCCTCTATGAATGAGTAGGGAGTGAAGACCTAGTATTTTGGATCAACTAATTAAGCATCGCAACCCATCAATTATCCTATCACTCACCCAATTATCCACCACTCGTCCATCAATCGTCCACCCACCCACTCAGCTACTCAACCGTACACCAATCGCCCCCAATCATCCACTCAACCATACATCAATCCCTCTAAAAATGTGCAGGGAGGGGAACATCCCAACCCATCATTCATCCTACCATCCACCCAACCATCCACCAATCATCCATCCACCAATCATCCACAGAACCATCCACCAATCATCCATCCACCAATCATCCATCCACCAATCATCCACACAACCATCCACCAATCATCCGTCCACCAATCATCCACACAACCATCCACCAACCATCCACCCAACTATCCACCAATCATCTAATTAACAACTCCAATCCCTTGACAAAGCTGCAGGGAGTGCATACCTTGCTGGATGCTGTCACCGACTACTACTAATGCATCCCAACCCATCAATCATCACACCATCCACCCAATCCTCCAACGAAAACGAATCTGCAGGTAGTGCAGACCAATCTTCCACCCAATCATCCACCAATCATCCAATTAACAATACACCAATCCCTGTACGAGTCTGCAGGGAGTGCAGACCAATCTTCCACTCAATCATACACCAATCATCCACCCAATCATCCACCCAATCATCCACCGATCATCCTCCGATCATACAATAAACAACACACCAATCCCTGTACGAATCTGCAGGGAGTGCAGACCAATCTTCCACCCAATCATCCACCAATCATCCAGTTAACAATACACCCTGTTCGAATCTGCAGGGAGTGCAGACCTTGCTGGATGCCGTCACTGACTACCTTCCCTCTCCCTTGGACATCGATGATGTCGGTGGTGTCGACAAGGATGATGCGGAGATCACCATGTCTCGCCCCCCCACTGACAAGGCCCCCTTCTCCGGCCTGGCCTTCAAGGTGGCTACCGACCCCTTCGTCGGATCCCTCACCTTCCTCCGTATCTACTCCGGAACCCTGGAGGTGGGCAGCTACGCCCTGAACCCCACCAAGATGAAGAGGGAGCGCATTGGCCGTATGCTGCTCATGCACGCCAACAACCGTGAGGACATTAAGATTGCCTACGCCGGTGATATCATCGCTCTTGGTGGACTGAAGGATTGCGTCACTGGTGAGACCTTGTGTGACGAGAAGGCTCCCATCATCCTGGAGAAGATGGACTTCCCCGACCCAGTTATCAAGATTGCCATCGAGCCCAACTCCAAGGCTGATCTGGAGAAGATGGGTGTCGGACTCAACAAGCTGGCCCAGGAGGACCCCTCTTTTGGCTTTGCTCGCGATGACGAGACCAACCAGACCATCATTCAGGGCATGGGAGAGCTCCACTTGGAGATCATTGTTGACCGTCTGCGTCGTGAGTTCAACGTTGAGTGCAACGTCGGCGCACCCCAGGTCAACTACAGGGAGGGTATCTCCAAGATGGCCGAGATCCGCTACGTGCACAAGAAGCAGTCCGGTGGCTCTGGACAGTTCGGAGATGTTGCCATTCGTTTCGAGCCCGGAGAGCCTGGTTCTGGCTTTGTCTTCAAGTCTGAGCTCAAGGGTGGGGCCATCCCCAAGGAGTACATCCCTGGTGTGCTGAAGGGACTGGAGGAGTGCATGAACTCTGGATCTTTGGTAAGTCATTTCCCGAGGTGTTGTGATGAGTAATATTTGTGTGTACTGTTGTTGAGATGGATGTTGTCGGAGATGAACATAAGGTTTTCGAGATTAAGATGTTGCGAAGATTAAGGTGTTGTTAATGTAGGTTAACTACTTGTTGTGATGAGATGGGAGATTGGATGCGGGATTTTGTGTTCTTTAGGCTGTCATCTAAGTGTCTAGGGGTTGATGAGGGGAGGGGGGATGTGGTGGACATGGGAGGACTGGGGTGGGGGACTAGCGGGGGCCGAGACTGGGGATTTTTTGAAGCGGAGGGATTATTGTACTAGATGTGAGCACTAAATTGAACCATGTTGAATGGGGCGTGGGCGAGGCACAGTATTCGATTTCGTGGTATATAAATCAGTATCTGTTGAATTGGAGAGGTCGTGGGTTCGATTCCTGAACTCCCCTTGGCCGGGAGTTAGGTCTAGTGGCATGATTCTCGCTTTGGGAAGTTTCTGTTTTTGGCGAGGCGTGTGTTTGCGACCTCAACGAGTCACAGCGAATCTCGCGATTCACAGTGAACCTGCTACGCTTAAAAACGAAAACCGCGTTTTAACGAGAACGGAAAACATTAGTATCTCTGTCTCAAGGCAGTAATGCGAAATTTGCTTTTGA
This sequence comes from Chlamydomonas sp. ICE-L, assembly GCA_013435795.1. NCBI lineage: Eukaryota > Viridiplantae > Chlorophyta > Chlorophyceae > Chlamydomonadales > Chlamydomonadaceae > Chlamydomonas > Chlamydomonas sp. ICE-L. The sequence continues at coordinate 27,808 of JACBWV010000878.1, forward strand.
CTGGCCAGCTCGCACCAGGCTATGACGACATTTGCAAACAGCTCCTTCCCAGACTCCCTCTAAAACAAAGGAAATCAATCCTCATTTGACTGTCCACATCTCTCGGTCTGATCTCCCACACGCACATAGGCGCACACTCCCTCTCACACCCCCCTACCTACCCCCTCACACCAACCCTCCTCACCCCCTCACACATTTACCTTCCTCCCATACCCCCCCCCCCCCCCCCCCCCCCCCCCCACACACACACACACACACACACACACACACACACACACACACACACATACATACACTGTGCTAATGTGGGTATCGAAGGCTTGAGCAACCGCGATTGGGGTAGTATGAGTAAATTGCTGCCGTCAACCAAATGTCTTAGGAAGATATGTCGCTAACTCCTTCCTCTGTTCCCCCCCACAGGCCGGTTTCCCTGTCGTCGACATTCAGGCAAGCATCTACGATGGATCTTACCACGATGTTGATTCCTCCGCCCTGGCTTTCCAGATCGCTGCCCGTAATGCATTCAAGGAGGCCATGCCCAAGTGTGGAGCCCGCTTGTTGGAACCCGTCATGAAGGTAGGCAGCTTTATGGTTCACACATGCCCCCCCCCCCCCCCTTCCCCACGCACACACTTATGCCACAACTTCAATTGATGTCCACTTCAGATGTAGCCTGAGGGTGTTATTTTGGTTGGAATCTGGTTAGAACCTGTCATGAAGGTAGGCAGCTTGAGGCCACAACTTCAGTTGATACTCGGATGTAGCCTGGGGGTAATACTAACTTGTAGGAATCTGGTTGGAATTGGGCCTTCTGTGTCTATACCCTCCTGACGTAGACATGCCTAATTATGGAGCCCACTTGTTGGAACTTGTAGCAAAAGGAGGCAGCTTGAGGCCAGAAATTCAGTTGGCATTCAGTTAGTTTTCCTAAGGGTGGTGGTAATTTGGTTGGAACCTGGTTCCCAATATTCCAACAAAACTAATACACTTCTTCCCCCCTTCCCCCAGGTTGAGGTCATCACCCCCGAGGACCACATGGGTGACGTGATTGGAGACTTGAACTCTCGCCGTGGCATGGTCGCCAAGTTCGACGACAAGCCTGGAGGAATGAAGATGGTTCTGGCCTTCGTCCCCCTTGCTGAGATGTTCTCTTACGTCTCAACCCTCCGCAGTATGACCAAGGGTCGTGCACAGTACTCAATGGTGTTGGAGCGTTATGAGGTAGTGCCCCCCAACATCCAGAAGGACATAGTTGATAAGATGAAGGTTGCCGCATAAGCTGTTGCGCAACATATCTGTGGTGGTAGACTAGGCGGGTTAAACAGTTTGAAGACTTGTCCGGGCCGAGTGCTTGGTGCAGCTCCTTCGCAGCCCCGTTTGCATGGAAGAACGGGTGGATGAGGGTGATTTTCAACAGCCTACAAGAGCCGATGCTGTGAATGTGTCGGCTGTTAATTGGATTGTTACATGGTTACATGGCTTCATGCCCACTGTATCCCAATGCCAAGTCCCCTGTGCTATACCCGCGTAAACCAGGTAGCAAGGTAATGATAACGCCTGGTGGGGCGTGGTGTTAAGGGAGCCTGTCGTACGCGGGTGGGGAGCGGTCTCCTACCTCAACTGGACAAGCTACCATCGCAGTTGACAACGACCTGCAACGACCAGGTAGCAAACAAAGCGGATTAGACGGTTTAAAGACTTGTCTTGGTCCAGTCGGCTGTGGGGTACCTTAGTAAATGTAATACTACTGGTAGGCTTAACAATATTATCTTTTATGTACTAAGTCTTCGCCATGTGTGCACAAGCAGCATTCCTTCCTATTTATCAACAATTTTCACCTGGATGCTTGTGTAACCTCATTTCGATCCCTATAAATTGAATACGAATTGTTACATGGTTCCTCAGCCAACTTTGGGGTGCTCACCGTCTGCCAAAACAAGTTCCCCCGTGCAATTGCTGTGGCTATTGCATGGAAACCAGGGTGCCAACACTGCGATTCCTAGAAATGTCCTGGTACCCTTCGAGTCTACTTTGATTTCATACTTGGTCTTGGTTGCATAGCTTTAGTCAGCAATTTGGCTGCTCGCTGTCTTGGCAGTTAAGCTTAGAGTGTAGGAAATATTCGATCCATATGATAGAACTCTCTTATTACCCTCTGTCCTTCTTCAATTTCCATTGCCCTAAGGTTGCTTGAACTTGAACTTGGTTAATAGCTCCAGCCAGCAATTTCGCTGCTTGCCGTATTGGGGGTTAAAACAAATAGTTACCAGGAATGTTAACGCGATTACGCGAGTAAATCATTGTACCCCCTTCATCTTTTTGGCGGGGGCCCCCTTGAGGAGTGGGCGGGAGCCTCCATGTTTACTCATTTGTCCGTCGGACCGAAAATTGAAAATTGAATCCTGACACGTCAGCCAACGGTCACGAAACTAACTCGCATCGGTCAGCTCCATTGTTACCACCTTTCATTCCGCTGCCAACACACCCCGCCAATTTCCGGATCTGCATAGGACTTGTCAGGTTAGGGTTGCGAGAAACACTTAGTCGTGCGTCTTAGGCGCACAGCTCTTGCAGGGTCCATCTTGTCTCGGGCACAGATCTGTAGGTTGGTTACGCCTCAGGATCTTGGGACTGGATGCGTCTTGAGATCTTTAAGTCATCATGAACTACTCTGGCTCCACCCTAGAGCACGCTCCAGGAATCGATCGCGAACAAAACCTAACATCAACAATTGAGAACTAATTGTCGAAAAAATCGAAAGATCCTAAGTTCGAAAAATCGAAAACGAATTTTCCGTTTTTATTTTATTTTGGATCCGGTCTCGAAATGAACTTGAAGTTACGTAAGTTGAAGTTACATAGCTTCAGCCAGCAATTTTGTTATAGTACGTGCTATACAGTATACCAAGAGTGGCCAGGTGCGCTCTCGGTCTGAGTCCTCACTCCTCACAGGACTCTGTACCACTAGCCCGGCAGTAGCAAAGCCGCCTGCCGCTGTGTGCACTACAGTTGCAGTACTAGTTGTAATGGCACTGCCATATCTCTTCTAGCTCGCAAGTCCTTGTTGCGGCTATCTTTATATCTCTCCGTAAGATATTGAACCTACGTGTACCACAGTCCCTGCGTTCACTTGAAAAAAAGGGCTGCTCGCCGTCTTAGGCAGGACAAATAATTTTGTCAGGAGAAAAGGCAATCAAATACCTGAAAAATACATTCCCATTTTTTAAATTACATACCGGTATACATTTGTTCCTTTCAATTTATTTATTTACCGTAGACAAACGGAAGAGCCACATGATGAGGTACGAGAGTGTCAAGCAGGGTTGTCCAAACGGACCCCAGGAGTTGCTTCCTGGGACGCACCCAAATGGGTAGGTTGCGTCCAGGGACGCAGCCAATTTCGTAGGTTGCGTCCTGGGACGCAGTAAAGTTCGAAGGTTGCGTCCCAAACAATCCTCTTTCCCCCTCCCACAGCAACAGCAGCTTGATGCGTCCCACTGCGTCTCAATTTTTCTCCATGCTTGATGCGTCCCACTGCGTCCCATTCCATCTCATTGAGTCTTTTACATAATATTTCTGGACAGTGTGCAGTGGATGCAACAGTAGCGGCAGCAGCAGCAGCAGCAGCAGCGGGCTTGGCAACAAAATAATCATCCAGCCTTCGCTGCTTGGTCGGAGCACTGGGCGTGCCGCGAGATTGCATTTTGACGGTTCGAATATTTTTGGAGATCGACCAGAACAAATTGATCACATCAAAAAATTCTAGGCTTTATACTAGGGTGCTGTTTGTTTGTTTTGCTCATCCACTCAGGGCCTGGGGGCATGTGGGGGATTTTTAGGTTCGAGCCCATTCAAATTATGTGGCTGAGAGAGTCCTTTGCGTCCTGCACCACCCACTGAGACACTCTCGAGTCGGACGCATCAGACGCACTGGAGCGCATTGGGGCGCATTGGGACGCATGAGAACGCAGGGTAATGAAGTGAGACGCAACCAACTTCCAAAACCTGCGTCCCGGACGCAACCAATCTATGAGACTGCGTCCGGGACGCAACCGACCCTGCCAATGTTGCGTCCTGGGACGCGACGGCCCTCCCCATGTTGCGTCCTGGGTCGCAAGGACGTGCGTCTTGGACTACCCTGGTGTCAAGCCCCGTGTGTGTAAGCAGTGTGGCAAGTGCTATGAACCTTCATTTGAACTCAATACACACATGGTGTGCCGGTATTTGAATGCATGCATAGGGATAGACTATTTTATAAACAAATAACATGTACCGTAGGTACACTACAATACTACATTCAATACTTGACGGAAGTACACCTACATACCAGGGTACTTCAAATGGCCAAATTGGCCAGCGCTTTAGCGCACATGAAAACAAAAAAACTGCGCTTTGTAGTGAAAAAAGCGCAAAACATGCTTGCTGCGCCCAGAGGGGGTTGCAAAAAACTGCGCTTAAAGCGCAGAGGGGGTAAAAAAGTCAGCGCTCAAAAGCGCAAAAGGGCGCGCTTTGAATTACCCTGCTACATACGGTACGAGGAAATCATGGGATTCTATATGTATGCTAGGGAGGATATGACCGGAGTCTGTTTTGATTTGTAATTTTACGAAGGGGAAGGAAGGAGTTCGGGGGGGGGAGTGTAAAGGACTCACGGTGGACTTTGTACCGGTAACTTGTGTGGACATCCCTTACATATAGGGAACGGCAATATGGTACCATGCTATCATATGAAATTGTATGATGCCGGCAGTTACCATTTAACCACCTTCCGCATACCCGTTTCGCAAGCCCCAATAACTTGTCCCACTTTCTGGAGTAAAAATAAATAAATAAATACAACTTGGGTGAGCATGCCTTAAATGTATACAAAAACGATTTGTTCGCGTTTACATTTTCCTGAGAATATTTAATACTGCTGAAGATGCGAAGACCCAAATTGCTGGCTGAGGCTATAGTAATAAAGTTCAAGTTCTTAAATATAAACACCCCCCTAAAACACATTATCTTATTAGCTTCCGCGCACACGTTTCGCGAGCCCCAATAACTTGTCTCGACGCCTCCGCTCACAACTCATCCCATCTCAACTAACTTTGGTCTAGGTGATCAAGCTATATCTCGTGTCGACGATTGGCTCAATGATAGAGCTCGAAGAAACAAGAAGGTGTGGGGTTCGAATCCCTACGTTTGCGCTTTAGTGTTCACGGCCGCTGTCAACTGCTATGGTAGCTCTGTCCAGGTAAAGTAGAAGACCGTTCTCTACCGCTGTGAGACGGGGCTCCCTCAATACCACGCCCCACCAGGCGTCAGCATTACTGTTTAGGGTCTAGGTTGGTCGTTGGTTTGTGTCGAGACTCGAGAGACCCACCTCCTTAGGCGAGAAGCTGAGAATCCCCTCGACAAAAATGAGACATGCCTACTACCGATACAAATAAATAGTACACCTTGTTACGAGGCGTGAGGTTGAGGGGGCCAGCCTGCTTGCTTGCACGGGGGGCAACCAGCATTAGGGATGGGGTGGGGTTGGGTGCTGGAGGCGTTATCATTACTTTTTGATGGTCTAGGTTGGTCGTTGGTTTGTGTCGAGAGACCCACCTCCTTAGCCAAGAAGCAAGGTACTACATTTTGTCATTTTGGGTTGCGCTTTGTCGCAACTACCTCCTTATGGGCTGCGCTTTTGACTAAACTGAAAACAGAAATCTGCACGCTGCGCCCATAGGGGGTTTAAATTGTAGCGACAATCGCGCAGTCGGGCTCCAAAACCTTGCGTTCTAGCGCGCGTCATGTAGTACCATGGTGAGAACCCTATTGGTGGTTGGCCCCAGTGAAAGCAAACGGGCTGGCCCCCTCAACCTCACCCCTAGTAACAAGGCGTACTATTTATGTATGTATCCATCTGTATCCATGGTGTAAAGCTGAGAATCTCCTCGACATCGGGGTACTTCCAAGAGCGCGCATTTGCGCGCTGCCTTTTCGAGCCCCACTGCGCGTTTCGCGCAGTATTTTGCAACCCCCTGTGGGCGCAGCAAGCATTTTTGCGCTTTTTACACTACAAAGCGCAGTTTTGTTTCTTACAAGTGCGCTAAAGCGCTGACCAATTTGGTCAATGGATGTATCCATGGCGAGAAGCTGAGAATCCCCTCGACATGCCTGCTACAATTAAATAGTACGCCTTATTATGAGGCGTGAGGTTGAGGGGGGCTGCCCGTTTGCCTGAACTGGGGCCAACCACCAATAGGGGTGGGGTGGGGTGGGGTGAGGTGGTGGTGAGGTGGGTGAGGGGTGTGGGGGGGCTGGCAGTCCCCAGTATGCCTACGACCTTACTTCTGTTTAAGTGCATCCGCCTGTCAAATCATCTGAATTCTTGGCTAGCACACTCCCTGTGAGACGAAGACCATTTGTATATATACAAAACTGTCCCCAAACCCTGCCCCAAACATGCATTCTCTTAGATGCTCCCAAACACCCGCTTCGCAGCACCTAAGAACTCGTCTCGCCTCCTCCAATACTCAGCCCATCGCAACTGGCTGTAGTCTAGGTAGTCAAAGTCTGTGGGTGAGTATCTGGCCTGAATCAGTGCACACCACCACCACAACCACCACAAGACACTACCACCACCACCACCACCACCAGACAACCCCTCTTAGCTGCTCCCAAACACCCGCTTTGCAGCACATATGAACACGTCTCGCCCCCTCTCATACTCAGCCCATCGCAACTGGTGGTAGTCAAGATAGTCAAACTCTATGGCTGAGTATCTGGCCAGAATCAGTGCACATTAACACCACCACCACCAGACACCCCCTCTTAGCTGCTCCCAAACACCCGCTTCACAGCACCTAAGAACTCATCTCGCCTCCTCCAATACTCAGCCCATCGCAACTGGCTGTAGTCTAGGTAGTCAAAGTCTATGGGTGAGTATCTGGCCTGAATTAGCGCCCATACGCCCCAGTACACATGCGAGGCTAGGGCAAACACATTTGCCTCCGTTTCTAATCTCTCCAACTGACTCTCCGTGACTTCGGAGCCGGGGTTGGGCGTGCCGTCGGCAGTGAGGGGGCAGAGGTAGTGTTTAAAAAAGGTGCGCTGCTCCTCCGATCCTGGGTAGCGTGTGTAAACACAGTCGAAGCCCGCCCACTCGTTGAAGTGGTTTCCCAAGTCAAAGCCCCTGTGTCAAGGTAAATCAAGGTACATGAAAGTACATCGAGGTACATGAAGGTACATCAAAGTACATGTGCTTGGATCAGTGTTGGAACAGGGTATGCTGTTTGTTCGGTGTAGGGTAGCGTGTGTAAACACAGTAGAAGCCCGCCCACTCGTTGAAGTGGTTTCACAAGTCAAAGCCCCTGTGCCAAGGTACATGAAGGTACATGAAAGTACATCGAGGTACATGAAGGTACATCAAAGTACATGAAGTCACATGGGCTCACATCAGTGTTTGGACAGAGTGTGTTGTATGTTCAGTGTAGGGTAGCGCGTGTAAACACAGTCAAAGACCCTGCGCCAACGTTCATGAAGCCACTGTGTCAAGGTATATGAAGGTATATGAAGGTACATGAAGGTACATGAAGGCACATTGAGGGGCATGTACTCGCATCAGTGTTTGTGCAGGGTGTGTTGTATGTCGGGTGTAATGGGCTAGGAGTGTGTAAACAACAGTCAGAATCCCGCGACCACAGGGCAGTTATTGTATGCGGGTCCCAGTAGTTAAAGTCGAAAGCCCACTGTGTCAAGGTTATTAAGGTACACGAAGACTCACATTGGGGGGGCAGTACATCGCAGTAACAGATCAGTGTTTGCTGCAGGGGTGTGATTGTATGATCTGGAAGTATGTTGGGTCAGGAGGTGTGTAAACACAGATCGAAGCCTGCCCACTTATCGTAAGGCGGGTCCTTACCGGTTAAGCCCCTGTGTCAAGGTATATGAGGTACCTTAAGGTACAATTGAGGTGCCTTTGTGATCAATGATGGACATTAAGGTCACATTAAGTTAAATGAAGTCATGAAGGTGCATTGTGATCAATAATGTACATAATGTACTGAAGGTACTTAATGTACATGAAGTTGGCATGAAAGGTGGCATTGTGGATCATGATGGTATATGGAGGTACATGAAGGTGCATTGTGATCAATGATGGTACATGAAGGTACATCAAGGTACATGAAGGTATATGAAGGTGCATGAAGGTGTATTGTGATCAATGATGGTACATGAAGGTACATGAAGGTATATGAAGGTGCATGAAGGTACATGAAGGTGCATTGTGATCAATGATGGTACATGAAGGTACATTACGGTCAAGTGTCATTATCATGAAGGTCTGCATGAAGGTACATTGATGTGCATTGTGTATCATGATGTACATTGGTGTCAGTCAAGGTACATGAGTATATGAAGGTAGATGACGGGTACAGAAGGTCGCTGTGTATCAATGATGGGTACATAAGGGTAACTTACGCGCGCATGAAGGTACAGTAAGGTCGCATTGCGTTGTATCTAATGATGGTACAGGACAGGTACATGTAAGGTACATCGAGGGGCACGGGGCATTTCCTGACTAGTTCTGTCTGGACCAAATGGGTCGCCGGTGCACGGAAGGTATGTGGGGCGACAGTCAAAGTTTGTCTAAAGGGACTTGCCCAACCTCAGACATCAAGATTCAAACTCAGATTCCCATAGGGGGTTTTCTTACAAGACAAACCTTGCAAGTGTAACGAACGCTCACCCCCAATTCACGACCGACATATCAACCCACACTTCACACTCGCACACTCTACACTCACACTACATGCAATACACCCACACTCCACTTGTCAACACCCACACTCACACTTGCACACCCACTACTTCACACCCACTTACACTTCACATACTTGCACACCCCACATCACAACTTGTCACATCCCCACTCACACTGGCACACCCACACTCACACTTGCACAACCCACCGCACACTTGACCCGCGCACCCACACGCAAACTTGCACGCGCGCCTGCCACACTTCTCACACCCACACTGCACACGCCACCCACGAAGCTTGCAACCCACAGCATCAAACTTACTGACAACCCCAGCACGCACCCGTTCACACGCCACACTCTGCGACTTGCACAAACGCGCACAACCCCACTTTGCACACCCACACTCCCTGGCACGCCCGCAATCCCCCACACTTCACACCCACTCTCAGACTTTGCACAACAGCGCACCCACACGTTGCCACACTCACACCTATCGGACTGCCACCCACACTCACACGGGCACACCGCCTCAAACATACACACTTGCACCGGCATGCGACCCACTGCTGTGCACACACATACACCACGCACACCATTGCACACTACCCTCCACACTCAACACTTGTGCACACCCACACTCATACTTGCAACCCCATCACCTCCAACTCACATCCTTTCACCCCCACTCCACTCTCACACGCGCAACCACACTTGCCAAACACCCCATCCCTTGCCACTGCGCACCCACACTTGCACACCCATCACTCCCACATTCACAATCACAAACCCACACGCACAACCTATGCACACGCGCACTCTCGACACTTTCATTTTCACACCATGACACTCACACTATGCCTCACAAACGCGCACCACACTTTCGCACACCCACCTCAGACTTTCCACGCGCACCCACAACATTTCACACATCACCTTGCACACGCGCACCCGACACTGCACACTCACCTTGCAATACACACCACCACGCACACTTGCACCCCCAGCACGGCCACCTTGCCACATTGCTCGCGCAACGGCTACACGCACGTGCTTGCCCACCCCGCTTGCACACCCACACATGTACATCCCACCACACACAAACATGCAGTGAGCTACAGGCCCAACACCGCCACTCCATCGTTCACAACGGAGCCACACTCATGCACTGATGTGGCTGTGCGTGCACCACCCTCAGCAACGCCACACTTGCAGACACCCCCACTCACGCTGCACAGCTTGCCACCACTCTCCCAACACTTGCGTCAACGCTCACCACGACTTCTACAAGACTACTTCGCAACACCCACGTATCACGTGGCACTACTGGCACAAGCACACAACTGCGCATCTCACACTGCGACATAGCACAGCTACACTTGCAAACGCGCCTCACATCATGATTGACACAACCCACACACTTGCAATCACCTCACTACACATACTTGCACACCGCGCTGTAAGTACAGGCACGACTGCAGCACCCCCACTCACAGCTTGCGTACAAGCACCCGACTAGACCACCGACACTATGCAACACGCTCAACAGCAAGCACTTCCCCCCTACTCTTGCCATTTCATTCCTCCACACTAACACTCACACTTGCACCCACTCTCTGCCACCCATCCCTTGCGCAAGACACGCTCAACCCACCACTTCTGCATCACTGTCCGAGCACGCACACTGTCTACACAGCAACGCCCCACCATGTGCACACCGCAACTTGCATATGTGGCACAACGCGCCCCACACGGCATCACCTCACACTCACAGCCTACTTGCTCACCCACACTCACACTTGCACACCGAGCCAACCCACCTTGCAACAACACCACAGACGCCACGGTGCACACACCACCAGTCGTACAAGCCACGGGGGCATCGGAGCTGCCCGCATGCTGGGAACAGCCAACACTTTACACCAACAGCACTCACGACTTGCAATACGTACGCATACAGCCACACACGAGCAGCAGGCTCAGCAGTGCTGCAGTGCACACACCACGCAGAGCACTCTGTGGACTGGCGACACGCGGCAAACCCGCACGGGCAAACGCACACGTTGCTCAACCCACTCACCCTTGCACACCCCACTCACAACACTTGCACACGCGGCCACCAATACCATCACTTGCAACATCCCCACACTCACATGCACACAACTATACCTCAGCCCGCTCACACTTGCAACACCACACTGTAGCCCACGCAACTCAAACTTGCACACCCAGCACTTCACACTGCCACCTGCTGCAGCGGACACTCTGCGTCACAACCACACTCACTACAGTGGCACTCAACATTGTTAACCAACGCAATCACTGGGGCACACCCACACGTACACATACGTCAGCACATACGCCAACACGGTGGTCACACTGGTGGCAGACATCGCCACCACTTCAACTTGCACACCCATACACTGGGACACACGCGCTCCTCACACCACACTGGCGCACACCCACACGCACACTTGTGACAACCCTACACTGGTACACACCCACACTCAAACTTGCACACCCACACGCACACTTGCCACCCACACTCACCTTGCACAACATCACTCCACACGGGCACACCCACACTCACGCGTGCACACCCACACCTCCACATTGCACACCCACAACTCACACTTGCCCATACGCGCACGCCACAATTTGGCCACCCATGGGACTCAGCACTCTGCACACGCTCAGTCGCACATTCCTCCAAACTGCACACCCACACGTGCAAACAACGTCGCACCACACTGGCACAACACTCCACCTAACACACCTGGCACACGCGCACAGCCACACTGGCACCAACCTCTACTCACACGTGCACAGTGACCGCACACTCATGCAGCCTATGCAAACACCCAACGACCTGCGAGCAACACGCGCACTGGCGCACCACTTGTGCGACACACCAACAGACCACAAAGCTCTGCTACACGCCACACTCACACTTGCTCACGCCGCGCCACCTTCGCAACATTAATTAAAAATCACCCCACTACACCACTTGCACAGGTTCCCCACACTCATCACTTGCACACCCACACACTTGCACAGTCGCGCACCCAACACTTGCACTCCCACACTCACACTTGCAACACCACCAACACTCACACTTTGCACACCGTTCAAACACACAGGCTTTCGGGTCCTAGCACCGGCACACTCTCCCTTGCGACAACAGCCGCGCATCCCCCCCTTGTCACATAACCCACACCAGAAAACTTGCACACGCGCACCCACAAGACTTGCACACTTGGACTCACCACACGCACCACGTGGCAACACCCACACTCAGCACTTGCAAACGCGCACAGCACACTTCAGCAACACACACACTCACACGTGCACACCGCACACTCGACCAGCTTTGCACACCTCACACTGTGTACAACGCCCCACATAATCATACTCCATACTCCCCCTTTAATAGGCCGCACCCCACTCACACTTGCACACCCACACTCACACTTGCACAACCACACTCACACTTGCACACCCACACTCACACTTGCACACCCACACTCACACTTGCACACCCACACTCACACTTGCACACACACGCGCTACCCACACTTCACCCCCCCCAACTCGATGCACTTGCACCAAAACACGCTCTCAGCCAAACTTGTGCACGACCCACCTTGCAAACGCGCACCCACACTCTTTGCACACCCACACTTGCAACCCCACAGCGCGCACCCCACTTGCACACCCCAACTCCACTTTCACACCCACACTCACCTTGCACACCACACTTGCACACGCGCACCCACACTGTCTTTCACGACACCCCTCACACTTGCAACACCCACCTCACCCTTGCACATCACAACAAAACAAAAAAACACAAACGAACCCCCCCACCCCCCCCCCCCCCACCCCCCCACCCCATAGCCCCCCCACCCCCCCCACCGCCTCCCCCCACCCCCCCCCCACACCTGACCCCCCACCCCCTCCCCACCCCCCCCGCCCCCCGCGCCCCACCGCCGCCCCCCCACATCCCCCCCCCCGGCCCCCACCCCCCCCCCCCACCCCACCCCCCCCCACCCCCCACCTCCCCCCCCCCCCCACCCCCCCCCCCCCCCCCCCCCCCCCCCCCCCCACACCTGCACAACCCACCCTTGCAACAGCCATCAACCCCACAAAACTTGCAACCCACACTCACTTGCACACCCACCTCCACACTTTCACAGCCCACACCTCTCACACTTGCACCGCGCAACCACACTTGCAGCAACCCCAACACCCACTTGCACCCCACATCACACTTTCACACCCACACTCACTCTTGCACCTCTCACCACACTCACACCCACAACTCACAAACTCACTTGGCCACACCCACATTGTCACACCCACACTCAACCTTGCAACACCCACAGCTCACGCTTTCACACACCACATCACACTTGCACATCCACACTCCCACTTGCACACCCACACCACATTGCACAACTCCCCACTCACCTTGCACACCCACACTCCCACTGCACAACTCAGGCGGCAGGCCACACTTGCCACCCACACGTGCACACCGCACCCACACGTCACCTGCAAACACCTACACTCACACTTGCCCACCCACACTTGTACCCAACCCACCTCAACGTGCGCACCCAAAACCCCCACTCACACTTTCACCCACACTCACACTTGGCACACCCACTCACACTTGCGAACAGCCCACACTCACCCTGGCCCAACCCACACTCAACACTTGCACACCACACTCACACTGCAACACGCGCCCCCACTTGCACACCCACATCACACTTTCACACGGCGCGCACCCCAACTTGCACACCCACACTTGCAAACGCGCACCCACACTTGCACACCCACACTTGCACACCCACATTCGCGACCCTACACTTGCCCACCCACACTCCACACTTGCACACCAACTCACACTTGCACACCCCCACTTGCACCCCAGCGCACCCAACACTTGCCACACCACACTCACAACTTGCACACCCACCCTCACACTTGCAACAATCGCACCCACACTTGCACCCCCACACTTGCACACGCGCACCCACACTGCACACCCACAACTCAACACGTTGGCACACCCAACAATCACACTTGCAACACCCAACACTCACACTTGCTAACACTCCACCCTCACTTGCCACGCCACACTCACACTTTGCCACCCAACTCACCTTGCACAACCCACATCACATACTTGCACACGCGCACCCACACTTGCACCCCACACCAACACTTGCAACACCCACACTTGCACACCCCACTGTTACAACACCCACATCACACTTCAAACCCACACCCACAACTCCCCCTTGCACCCCACACTCCCACTAGCTTTTTCACACCCCACTCACACTTGCACACCCACACTCACACTTGCACACCCACACTCACACTTAGCAGAAACACAGGCGCACCCACACTTGCCACAACCCCAACACTTGTCACGCGCACCACACTTGCCCACCCACCACTCACCTTGCAGCCCCACCACACTTGCACAAAGTCCCACACTCACATCTTGCACACCGAGGGGCGCACAGGCACACTAAAAATGGCACGGAGAACCCACACTCACAGTTTGCACACCCACACGTCCTCCCTTCCCACGAAGACAAGGGGTTTTAAAACAAACAATGCACAAAAATCAATGACTACAAGTTAAGTAATACGAACTATAGGGGACCGGACGGGGGTGCATCCCCGCACTCGACACTACTCATTTGTGTCACTACGCGCTAACCCCACTGCAAAAGCCCACACTTGCACAACGCGCCCCACACTTGCACACACCCCACTTTCAACTTGCACACTATTCGATTTAATTTCTTGCAAAATCTGGTAACTCCCACGGCACAATTGCACATCGGGGACTTGCACAGCTCCTCACACTCACTACTTGCATCACCCACACTCTACCACTTGCAACCCACACTCTACACACATGCAACACTACGCGCACACCAACACGTTGGCACATGGGGGGGGCCCACCCATCACTAACTGCCACCCATCGACGTTGCACAACAGAACACATCCAACCACAAACACTCACACTTGCACACGATCGCCGCGCACCCACCCTTGCACACCACACTCACACTAAGGCGGTGACCACAACTACACACTCACACTTGCACACCCCACACGTGGAAACGCCCCAACTCACACTTGCCACCCACACCCACATCACACTTGCACATCCACACTCACACTTCAGGAGTGCACTCACAACAGGCACTCATCTACCAGAACAGCCTGCACATACGCAACACCTCAACGTCCAGACAACTCCACACTCACGGCCTGGTGACA
>JACBWV010000657.1:0-35380 GCA_013435795.1 Chlamydomonas sp. ICE-L
TCTTGTCATGCTAGATCTATGATGAGGTCGAGTGTCGTGAGGCATGCATCGGGCTCCGTAATTGGGACCCTGAAACTGTGAGCTGTATTTAGGCCGGTTCAGCATGACCTACTCTGACGTCCCCGACAACCTATTCAATAGGGTGAAAGTTGGCACTCAATGCTACTCAAATCGGGTACGATAGTTTCCGAAGTTCAATGTATTGAGATCGCGATCGCTGGTGCATCTCATCATCCTCGATTTTCCGGTTTGCTGACCATGTTCAGTGGTCCTGAGTTTGTTGAAGAATCAGATCACGTTGCTGAAGTGGCAATATCGGTATGATTCCATAGACACAGCAAACCAGAGGCTGCTGTCTAATCACCCTCACTACCCACCATGGGTCAAATCAACCCCCACTCCCCTCCCCTCCCCTTTGCCAGCAATGGCTGCTACAGGATTACCTCAGGGCAGTGGAGTGCCGCAGTGCATCTACTGCCCCTCGCCCTGGACACGCTTCGGAAACTTGCTGGACGCAGTTCCCGAAGCTTCGCCCTCGTGGTGCTGCTCGTGGAGGTCGTGGCGGTCAGAAGAAGCCACCACCACGAGGTGGAGGAAGAGCTGCACCAGTCAGGCCGTGCTGAATATACCGCATTGATGGCTCAGATTGCTCTACTTGCAAAGAAGTGAGATGCACAACCCCCCTTACCCGTGCTCATTAGTGTTGAAACAGCCTGGGCGCCTGCTCAGGCTGATGATTGTGTCGAAGCTACCTGGTACTTAGATAGTGGGGCTAGTCGGAGTTTGACTGGGGACGTCACCCTCTTTCAATCCATCAGATATCAGGCAAATTGCCCCTCTGTTAGATTTGGAGATGGTGTTGTTCAGCAGGCGGTTGGTATTGGAACTATTGAACTATGTAATGAGTGGCTTGAGGCCCCCATTACCATAGACAATGTGCTCTATATCCCTAATTGTCCGTTAACCTTCTCAGTGTTAACGCTACGGCTAGGTCCCAGGGCTGTATCATTAGTTTTGATGCAGATCGTTGCATTGCCACCAGAGGGTCTAGGACTCTTTGGAATGTTCTGGCCACCACGTCTGGTGTTTACCACTTCGTATCGGTACACTGCACTGTCCCTGAGTCTTATCCGCGGGAGTCGCGAGTTCGATTATCCTGTGGCGTTTTCTGCTGAAACTGTTACTCCTGATCAAAGTGTTCCTATAGTCACTTGTCGTGACACTGCGAAACTATGGCACCGCAGATTTGGCCATCCTGGTCAACCCGCTATGCACATGTTGTCGCACGCCGGCACTGTTACTGGCGGACCCAACTTTACCAGGGCTGCACTTCTAAAGTTCTCACAAGACCCTTGTGATGCGTGTTGTTTGGGTAAGGCCATACGCAAGCCAAACCCAAATCGTACTAGGAATACTCACGCGCCGCTCGAATTGATACATATTGATATCATGGGGCCGTTCAGTGCTGGGTTGGAGGGGAACTTTATCTTCTTGTCATAGTTGATGATTTTTCGGGGTGGAGTGCGGTTATTCCGATTAGACTGAAATCGGATGCTGCATGGCAGATCCAATTTACGATTAAGAAGTGGAGTGGCGGGAACTTTTAGGGGTAGCATTTCGAACGCTTAGGGGGAACCAAGCAAAAGAGTTTTTGGTCAAATGGTTTGTTGACTGGCTTCATGAGGTAAATGCGACGTACGAACATAGTAGCGTGTATTGCCCACAGCAAAACGGGGTTGCTGAAAGGTTCAATGGGGTCGTTTGCTGCTATGGCTCGTACGATGCTGATAGAATCAGGGATGAGCAAGGTTTCTGGCCCTATGCCTTCTTGACTGCTTCGTACCTTCGAAATCGGTTGCCCACAAAGACGAAAGATGGAAAGACTCCTTATGAGCTTTTCTATCAGCGCGTCCCCGAGGTGTCCCACCTCCGCGTCTTGGGTGTATAGCCTATGTAACCCTGCTATATGGGAAGAAGCGGGGGAAATTAGATCCTAAGAGTATCCAGGGTAGACTGTGGGGTATAGTGTGGTGTCGAAGGCCTACCAGGTCTGGATTCCAAAGTTGCACAAAGTGATTGAGGCTCGTGACGTGACCTTTTTTGAGGGCACTGGCCCAGTGCCCGTCGATGGGCAATTGGTGTATGATGGGAGTTCTTTTGCTTCTGGTTCTCCCTTGGCCGTCACTGAGGGGCGTACTGAACCGGCAGCATTATATATCTTCTACAGGACTCAGGGGCAGATGGAAACGATGTGGGAGCAGTTTTCCATATGAACCTACGTTCTCGGCATGCTGCTGCCCCCAATGTCTCCCCTGTCTTTGTGCGTGACACCAAGACTGCGGAAATTATTCCGACTCGCTGCCTTCCATTCTCTATCCTCCCACCCTCTGTCCTGGCTGTTAGTGATTCAAGGGGAGAAGGTGGAGCTAGCGGCCTAGATGAAATTGTAGAGACCCCGTTCCTTGTTAGTGGGTAAACCCATTGTTCGAGCCGGAGGTTCGCAGCTTCCTATTGCTCGGGATGAGCAAACTGCCTAGTGACTTAGGTATTGTTAGACTCTATTGATACCGCCAGTGATTCTACTCTAAGCGTCTGCTATGAGCATGCCAGCCCACAGGTTGGATTGGGTTAGGTGATGTGGGAGAATGCGCCGGACGTTCGACGTCCAGACTACCTCCTGGGAGAGTGATACAATCACTGCTCTCAAAGGTTACACCTCGGGAGCCTCGTCCACCCCCTCTTCCTTCTGCTCTGGGAGTTAGATCAGTGGGAGGATGCGTAGGGAGGTTCCTGAGTTTGGTTTATTAGAATGAATCGGTATTGAAGCGATACCCTTCAGTGCCAGATGTTACGGTTCCTGATGTTTTAAGTTTCCTTCCCCCCTTCTCCTTCTATTGCTAGTGATACTTCTGATGAGGTGGAGCGATCCCCTCCACCCCCGTCTGTTGATGGTTCTGCAGAAAGAGGTACGCAGAACCAGTTGGTGCTGCTTTTTATATCTCCATCCAGTGGTGAGCTTTCTTATGCTCAAGCTACAGCGCTCGATAACCCTGAGAGGGAAGAGTGGCAGCTAGCATGAGAGATGAAATCGCTTCCCTCGAGGGTCATGGTACTTGGATTCTGGAGCCTCATCCGGGGGATGAGTACATACTTATGTCTGCCAGATGGTTATTTACTAAGAAGTTGGGTAAGGATGGAAGAGTGGAGCGCTACAAAGCGCGTTTTGTGGCTAGAGGTTACATGCAGCGTCCGGGTATTGAGTACGACCAGACTTTTGGCTCCGGTCACCTCTAAGCGACTTTGAGGGTGTTACTTGCAGGTGTTGTTCATCGTAAGATGTTCTCCAGGCAAATTGATGTGAAGACTGCATTCCTTCATGGAGTGATAGATCCCAAACTCAAGTTGTACTTGAGGCAGCCTGAAGGCTTCATCAAGGTTGGCTCTAATGGAAAACCCCTGGTTTGTCGCATTGTGAAGAGCTTGTATGGATTGAAGCAGGCCCCTAGAGCTTGGCATGACAATGTCCTGCAGGTTCTTCGCCTTGCAGGTTTCCGACCGACGCTCTCTGATCCAGCACTTTTTGTGCGCCTTGATGCTGATGGCTTGTGGTCCTGGGTCCTGACATATGTCGACGACTTTTGGATTGCTGTTGATGAGCTCGTGCTCTATGATGCACTTATTACCATCTTGCGTAAGAACGGTTGGGTTATTACAGAAATGGGTGTACCTGAACAGTTCCTCTCATTGGACTGTAATGTTACCCTTGATGATAGGGCGGTGTGTTGACGATTGAACTCAGCCAGCATAATGCTATTAATGGGATGGTTGAGAGCGGTTCAAGGCTTAATGCAAGGGGAAGAGAAGTTGAAGGCTACGTCTGAGGTGCCCATGGTGTCTAAGTCAGTTACAGTTCATGCCATTGGCAGTCCTGTTCTGCCTACCACACTTTTGTACGCTTCTCTGGTTGGTAGCCTCATCTACTTTCACCTTGCACAAGACCTGATATTGCTTTTGCTGTTAGTCAACTTTCTGATTCACAGCAGCGCCTACTCAGGCTCACTCGAATGCAGCTCTGAGGGTTCTGGTGTAGCCTTCGCAAGCATACTTATATTGGTATTGCCTACACTCATGACCCAAAATTTGAGCTCCTTGCTGACAGTGATGCATCTTTTGGTGAGGATCTGGAGGACAGGGATCTCAAAAACTGGTCTTGCTTTTCTAGCTTCTGGTGGGATTGTCAATTGGGTATCCAAGCGACAAATCACTCCTGCAGTTAGTACTGGGGAAGCTGAGTATCAAGCTTTGGCTGGTTGTGCGAGGGAAGTTCAGTGGCTCAAGCATCTTAGGGTAACCTGGGATTGCCTGTTCACAGTTGATTCTATCAAATGTGATGCCACTGTATCTCTGTCATGGACAAAGGACTAACAAGCTTGAGATCAGGCTAAACACATAGATATAATGCATCACTACATCAGGATTTGGTTCTAAGCCAGCGCATCGGTGTTACTAATGTGCATACCTCCTTGCAGTTGGCTGATACTTCACTAAGCCTCTCCCCGCAGAGGTTTTTGGAGTATGAATGGTATGCTTGGTTTGGTCAAGTACAAGCTTCGCCCCAGGGTTTATTGATTTGCAGCGATTTTTCTGCAGTTCAGGTTTTTGCTGAATATTTGGACATTGCAATTATTTGCTATCTGATGGAATAAGTTGAAAATCGGGAGTGAATGGATTAGCATGGTGCATACCTGCCATATCTTGCGGGAGTCGCGGTTTCGATGCCCACCTGCGGTGATGTCTGTATATTAATTTGCTTCAGGTCTACTTGCCCCTTGCTTCACCTCGAGTGTTGTACGACTCCAATCCTGTAGCGATGGTGAATGGGTATGTAGTTTGTATAGACCTGTGTCGCACTGGATTTTGGGGTTGATTTTACCTCGGTCTCTGGTCATGACTACCTCGCTGGTAGATGTGTTTGGAATTATTATTATTTTCGTTTGATTTCCCCTCTTTTGGGTAGAAATTGCACCTGGTTTTGGGATTGTTACACCTGCGGTCCAAGGATGGAGCCTGCAAGGTCTGAGTAACTGTTTTACACCTCTTTTAGCCCTGATTGCTTAAATAGAGGTTGCTTCAGTTAGGTGGAGTGTGGTACTATTCTGCGCTCTTTCCCCTCCCTAGATGAACATTTAGGTTGGTTAAATCTTAGAATGATATTGGAAGTATCGGTGTCGCCCTTGAGGATGTCTCTCTCTTAGATTTATTTTCTGCTTGCTTTTGAGTTTCAGATTTCTTTTTCGAAGTTTATTGTTAAAGGTTTTAAGGTATAATTTCCTTGACAGTTAGAACAGGTGGAGTGTCAGCTTTAGCTGTTCGTTGGTTCTACCTGTCCTTTTGGCTACGCAACCTATCGCGTCTGTCCTTTCCTAACCTAAGGGTTTCGGGGGTTTGCCGTCAGGACTCCTCTCTCAAGAGGCGTCCCTCGGCTCTTTTAACTGTCCAGTTGTCTAAACACTTCGTTCCTGGTCTCCTCACGTCCCCTGAACTCTGTCATTCTCCCAGTAAAGTTTGTGCTATAGTCCAGGCTTTATTTATGTTGATGTGGCTGTGTTGAAATTGATGGAGAAATTTATTTGAGATTGCCTCTTTGGCTTTGGCCATGTCCTGTTCTTGAGAGGGAGTTGCAGTTGGGGTGTTGGATTGTGAGGTGATGTGTCAAGGTTGGGAGGAGGAAAGAGAGAGGGAGGTAATTTGTTGTTCCAGGGTCAAGTGGTCAAGTGTGTCTCCCATTTGGTGTGTGGTTTCTGTCACCATGGTTGCAGGTGGGGGGTTGATGAGAATGATGTCATCTATCCTGCTGCTGTAGGAGGTGTTGTCTGAGTAAGTATGGGGACGTGGAGATGGTTGGATGTGAATTGAATATTTATTAAGATGCTGGTAGTGAGGCTGATCCTCCAGGTGATGGACTGTGTTGCTTCTATCAGTAAGGTAGTAGGCTGCATTCCAGTCTCCCCCCTGCAATATAGTGGTGAGAGGGGTTCTGGGATATGATGTAGTGGATGTGTTCATAGATGCGGGCTCTTTTGGCAGGATCATTGCAGGGCATGTAGACACCTAGAATGTGAGTGATGTTGTTAATAGTTTGATGAGTGAGATGACCAGCTATGTCAGTGGGGATTTCATGTTTAATGAGGTGTGCAGTAAGAGTCTTTTTGATAAGTGTGATGACTCCAGCTGAGCGGGTAACAATGTTGTCTGCATTGGTAGCTTGCTTATGGTTTTGCTGCTGTGATGAAAGTGGTAGTCAGAGAGGTCTTGTTTGATCATATTAATTATGCCTGTATTGTTGGAGGTGAGTTTTGTTTCGGTGAGAATAGCAATGTCTGGCTCATTAGTTCGAATATGGTCATAGAGTGTTTCCAGGATTAGAAAAATGCCTCTGCAGTTGGAAGTGATAATGTTAGTGAGATAGAGTTCAGTTTTTGGCGGAGCCCCCAGGGCAGGTTCACACCGCCATGTCCGTTTGGGCGAGGTAACCCAGGCCCTAACTGTTTTGCAAACCCTGGTTTCAGCCGGCTGCTCTCGATTCCGTCGCCACCTGTTGCTATGGTAGCCAACACTCTCCGCCAATTTCCGAAGTTGCTTGCAACGCCTATGACTTGTTTCGTTTGTGCCCCTCCTGGTACCATGGTTGGGCAGGTCCCTTAAGCCTGTCGGGCTACCCTTGGACTGTAACAACATACACAGGCCATACAAGCCATAGGGGCAGACTGCATGACTGCATGCTCTCATGAAGATATTAAGATAATGTATACATTTAATAACGAGCCATTAAGTTTGCCAATAGCTATGCTGGTATAATATGGTCATCCTATGACTCATGCGCCAGTTTATATGCATGCCTAGACGGGCTTGTTAAATTAGCCTGGTCATTTACGGTAGTCTAGAAGTGCCTTATATTATTTTAGGTCGGGCAGGCCCCTTCAACCTATTTTGCTATGTTCCCGTGGAATGTAACAAATATAACTGATATCATCCATGTGAGGTGTGTGAGGCATTATGTACTGTGCACACCACATAGTACAAGCTTATGAGGTAGTATAAACGCTATAGTACTTGAACTTGAAGCTTGGTTACATTGCTCAAGTGGTAAAGGCTGCTCGTCGTCTTGGCAGTAACATTATCAGTTCAAATAAAAGCATTATGATCAACATAGTTTTGATCCAATCTCTTCATACCGTACAATCATTGATGCACAAAAGCAACTTATCACGACCTTTCAGTCTGCCCACCTATGAGTACAACATCATTGATCAGTACTGTAAAGGAATCATATTGTTTTCATGTTGGGACTTTGGAATCAGGTTGTGATCATTACATATTGCATCCAAAAAGACATCATCGCTGCATTAAAACATCACATGATGTTCATCTCCATCTTGACATGTACCGCATAATGATACAAGTGACATGTACCGCATAATGATACAAGTGTCACGCTCATACACAGTACAGAATGCAGGATTTGTTGGAAGACCCCTCCCGGATGCTGTATAGCGGGCCTGTCTTAGGCCAACAATGGCCTGTCGATGACAATGCAATGTAATATGATTGGGTAGGCACATCGTATGCGATCACAACAGCCATTACAGAATGCATCCATTGCATCATGCATGCTAATCACATTACGTGTTTGAATGCATCCTAATATGCACACATTCCTCACACTGTGTGAGTGTACTACCTAACAGGGTCAACACAAGAGCAAAACGTGCCCTGCAGGCAGGATGATGAAATAGGCCCAGGCCGGTGGCTAAAAAGGAACTTAGTACTCAACATTACAGGCAAGAAATCAAAACAGGTGAAGGACATTGGCGAGACAATAACTGAGTACCCGACCTTGCAGGCAAGATGTCAAAACAGGTGCAGGACGTTGGGAACCAAGAACAAAATACTCGACCTTGCAGGCAAGATGTCAAAACGGGTGCAGGGCCTTGCCAACGCGAGATCAAAAGACGCGACCTTGCAGGCAAGATGTCAAAACAGGTGCAGGACTTGGCAACACGAGAAAAAAAGTCTCGACCTTGCAGGCCAAATGTCGAAACAGGTGCAGAACGTCGGCAACACAATAACTAAGTACTGGACTGTGCTTGCAAAAATCCGAAGCAGGTGCAGGGCGTTGGCAACACAAAAACATAACACTCTTATTTCTCCTCCTTGCATGCGGGAAGTTGAAACAAGGGCCAGGACGTCATCGACACACGAAATAAGTACTTGACCTTGCAGGCAAGATGCCAAGATGTCTAAACAGGTGCAGGATGCTGGCAGCACAACTTAGCGCTTGACTGTGCATGCAAGATGTCGAAATAGGTGCAGGACGTTGGCAACACTAGAACTTGTTGCTCGACTGTGCATGCAAGATATCAAAACAGGTGCAGGATGTTGGCAACACAAGAACTTGGTGCTCGACTGTGCATACAAGATGTCGAAATAGGTGCAGGACATTGGCAACACAAGAACTAAGTGCTCGACTGTGCATGCAAAATATCAAATTAAACAGGTGCAGGATGTTGGCAACACAAGAACTTGGTGCTTGAATGTGCATGCAAGATGTCGAAATAGGTGCAGGACGTTGGCAACACAAGAACTAAGTACTTGACCTTGCAGGCAAGATGTCAAACAGGTGCAGGACATTGGCAACACAAGAACTAAGTGCTCGACCTTGCAGACCAGATATCAAAACAGGTGTAGGACGTTAGCAACACAAGAACTAAATGCTTGACTGTGCATGTAAGATATCAAAACAGGTGCAGGACGTTGGCAACACAAGAACTTGGTGCTCGACTGTGCATGCAATATGACAAAACAGATGAAGGACGTTGGCAACACAAGAACAAAACACTCTACCTTGCATGCAATATGGCAAAAGAGGCAGGGCTTTGACAACACAAGAGCGAAGTACTCGACCTTGCATGCAAGATGGCAAAACAGGTGCAGGGCGTTGGCAATACAAGAACAAAGTACTCAACTGAGTTGGCAAGATGTCATAGCCAGAGGTCAAAACAGGCGCAGGACCATGCCAACACAAGGACAAAACGCTATACCGAGAAGTTGGAACAGGGTCAGGCCGACGAGGCCCTGTCGGACCCCCCCCCCCCCCCCCCCCCCCCCCCCCCAATACATGTGCAGGTTGGGTGAGTCTCTTCAGCCTTTGGGTGCACCTGGCATACAACACGCACACTTACACATGCTCAGGGTCAAGCAAGTGGGGACAGGTAGTTAGCCTAGCAGACATGACACTTCCAGTCATAACTCAGTGACAAGGTGGTGTTTAGAAACACCGTTTGTTGTGCCAGAGTTGGCAACTGCGATTGTCCGCACAGTTGCGGAGTGAGGACGCATCAAATCAATCAGGGAAATGCGCTTAAGCTGAGGTGAACTTGGTGACGGCCTTTGTGCCCTCGGAAACCGCGTGCTTGGCAAGCTCTCCAGGCAGCACCAGGCGAACGGCAGTCTGAATCTCGCGAGAGGTGACAGTGGGCTTCTTGTTGTAGCGAGCCAGACGAGCGGCCTCGGAGGCGATCTTGTCGAAGATATCGTTGATGAAGGAGTTGAGGATGCCCATGGCCTTGGAGCTGATGCCAGTGTCAGGGTGAACCTGCTTCAGCACCTTGTAGATATAATCTTGTAGGTCTCAGCCTTGGCCGTCTTCTTAGCCTTCTTCTTGCCCTCCGCAGTCTTGGCAGGGGCGGCCTTCTTGGCGGGGGCCTTCTCAGCAGCTTTAGGAGCCATGGTGATAACTGTAGGAGGGGTAAGTCGGGAGGGATTCGTGTCGGTATACTATTTCAGACGCGGACAGCGGGTATTTGTACGCGAGGTCGAAAGCCACTACTGGAGCCCTAGCTTGTGATGGATCAGCAGGACCTCCTTATACGCGAGGTCCGAAGTGAAACACGTTGACCCCGGATCAGCAGGACCAAGACCGATACAGTGGCGAACCCGTAGCCCTAGTTCGGGTCAGATCAGCAGGACCTTGGTTGTGCATATTAGTAGCTCTCCGCTTTGGAAACAGCAACTCTCTCTCTATCTTCATCCAACCCAACCCTCAACCAAAACAACATGTCAGGCAAGACCGGAGGCCGTGGAGGCAAGAAGGCTGTGTCCCGCAGTTCCAAGGCTGGACTCCAATTCCCCGTGGGCCGCGTTGCCCGCTACCTGAAGAAGGGCAAGTACGCCGAGCGCGTGGGCGCTGGTGCCCCTGTGTACCTGGCCGCTGTGCTCGAGTACCTCTGCGCTGAGGTGCTGGAGCTGGCTGGCAACGCCGCTCGTGACAACAAGAAGACCAGGATTGTCCCCCGCCATGTCCAGCTGGCCATCCGTAACGACGAGGAGCTGTCCAAACTGCTGGGCACCGTCACCATCGCCAATGGCGGTGTGCTGCCCAACATCCACTCCGTGCTGCTCCCCAAGAAGTCAGCCAAGAAGGAAGCTGAGGCTTAAGTTAGCACTACGTACTTGGCAACCAAATGGTCAACCTACCCAAGAACAAAACCGGTGTTTTCAACACCACCTCACCTATAGACTCCATTCGTTGTTCGTACTCCATAGTTCAGGAATACTATTGGGTTTAGGGACATGTTTCTTCAGAACATGATTAATGTTGACGACATCTGACATATTCTTCAAGATATTTAGAATAGTAATAATGTTTGTCTGTTAAGTTGAACTTAACTATCTGTATAGCACGAACTCTGGGCCCCCATCGTTTACGATTTATTGGGGTTCAATTCCACCAGTGTTTCCTGCCTCTCCAGTTTGGGCAAGTCCCTACAGCCTAGTTGAGTACAACCCGGACTGTACAATGCATATGTACAGGTCCAGCCGCCAGGCTGCTCACTATGGTTGCTCAAAACCTTATGTTTCACGACGCAGGTACCCAAGCCATCTTGAAACATCTTTACATTACTCAGGGCTCGAGCTATGTTAAGACGTAAACCTAGATCGTTCAGTTCATACTTGATATCTTAGTTGCATGTCTTCCCATTTCCGATTCCCATCTACGAATCAAGCGTTTGGGTTTTGCCGGATTTATTACCGGGATATGCTCAACCAAATCCTGAATGCCGTGGAGACAAGTTCTAAGAGCGACACGGAAAATCGCTTTAGCGGTCACCGGCAGGGAGTTTCGGAAGTAGTGGAGAAAGTAGCTACTCGTAGCCGAATAGAGCTACAAACATTGAACAACTTTTGCGAAGGATTTTGACCGCTGTGATGCTGACAACTCTAGTCATGCGCACTCCAACTATGAGCAAAAATGGTGGTGCGGAGGTCGGAAGGTGCGGGTGCGGAGGTCGGAATCGTTCAAAACTGGACATTTGTCGGACAGACGGACAGCGGACAGCGGACAGACGGCGGAGAGAGACACGGGTAGAATCTGGGGCTTCAGCCCCGGACCCATGGGGGGTCCAGAGGGAGCTAAAGCGAAAAACTCCCGCATGAAGTGGTCACGAAGTCTGATTCCTTTAAAGGATGGAAGGACGGTACTTAATACAATTTACCAGTATAAAAAATGAGATAATAATCGCACAATTTAATTATCATCCCAGATGAGATGATGTTTTAATTTTGTATAATTATATGATCACTGTAGCACGAACTCATGGCCCACGTCGGTAAACGATTGTTTGGGTTTCAGTTCATTAGTTCATCAGTGCTTTTTCTTTTTAAGCCCTTCCTACACGGTTGGTCAGGTCCTTTTAAGCCTGTTTGGCCTACCCCTGGACTGTAATATACATACATACTTCAGGCTGCTTATTTGCTGAACTGCTCATTGCATGCGGTGATGCGGGTATTGTCAACTATCAACATTGTTTTGGGCCTATTGGGTTACTGCGGGTAGAGGGTGGTATCAGAACTACTTTCCTATTGCATGGTGCAATTTGCACCCACTGACCCATATCGTTGATCTTTCTGGAAACGATTTCTGAAAAGGATTGCTGGAACTCGGAAGAAGCTCAATTTCAAGAATTCTGGAACTCGGTGGAAAGTCCATGGCGAGCAGCCAAATTTGTTCAAGGCCAAGGCCAAGATCAAGGTAAATTCTGGAACTCAGTGTTGTTCTGTGGTACGTTCGCTCAGGGCCTGGCCTGCCGAGGATATGGAAACACCGAGTCCTGAATTCAGATTGATTTGAATTGTAAATGCTGCTCGCTTAGACTACGAGCAGCCACACTGGGGCCATGTAACCAAGTTCAAGTACCGAATTCAGCCCATGTAGTCATGTACATGAACTGGAGGCAAATAATGTTTCGACAGTTGATGTCATTACCGAAGACGGTACGCAGGCTGGGGGCATTTAACCAAGTCCAACGTTCGAAGTGTATGTTGCTGCTTTAGACAGTGAAGGTAATGAAGCTACATCTATGGAAAGAAGGTCAAGTTCCGAAGGTGGGTGTTCAAAAACACCGATTGAATTTTCAACGAAAGCTGCAGCGACACATCGATCGCGTCACGCTCGTCGTTTACTGCTTGGCAGCCTTGGCCTTGGGAGCAGCCTTGGGCTTCTTCACGCCATCCGGCTTCTTAGGTGCAACCTTCGCCTTGGGGGCAGCGGCCTTCTTAGGCGCAGCAGCCTTCTTGGCAGGTGACTTAGCCTTGGCAGGGGATGCAGCGGCCTTGGCAGGGGTCTCCCGCCTTGGGGGCCACGGCCTTCTTAGTGGCAGGCTTCTTGGCCGCGGCAGGCTTCTTCGCAGCAGCGGGCTTCTTTCGCGGCAGCAGGCTTCTTGGCCGCGGGGGGCCTTCCTGGCTGCAGCGGCTTCTTGGCATCGGCAGGCTTCTTGACTCCAGCAGGCTTCTTGGGGGCAGGCTTCTTAGCTACGGGAGTCTTCTTGGTTACAGTCTTGGGGCCATTTTGATAGAGTGAATGGATCGAAAGGAATGATATACTTGGGTTTCTTGATCCGAGAAGTCCGAGGGAGTATTTATAGCTTGCGAAGGTCGGGGGCGATTTTGCGGAGGACCTGCTGATCCGACGCTCCAGCCGAGGAGTACTGGTGGGCGAATGGGGGGCGTCTTAGCTGACCCTCCAAAATGACGTGAATCGTAGCGTTTTGAACACGATTGGTCAGCACGTAGGTCCCCTCAAAAGCGCAAGCTGAAGGCTCATCCTTCACTGTCCATACACATATGAAAATCCGAATAAAACCTATTATCCGTCCTTCAGAGTCCTTCACACAGCAACTTCTGGTGATGGACCGTATCCTTCCTCGCCAAGGCGGAATTGTTCTTTAAGACCTATATTCTAGAGCCGTGTGATGTTACAAGTTGTTACCGTACTGAACCTTTTTCCACGGAGACTTCCCGCCCTAATGGGTGGGTTTCCCTAAGCTAATACATGTATGAATTACATAGTATGCGGCCCATATAATGACTATCGCCGGGAGACAGTGGCGCCACGAAGCTGAGACATGTCAAGCAAAACAAACTACTTTCCCAGATAGCATCAGGGTAACTCTACCCCACAACAAATGCGCACGCCACACATTCAAACACACATCGAACAGAAACCTTACATGCTTTGATATAGGATCACTTTTTGATAGGAGTGGGTATGGTGTGTGGGTGGTGTGATGGTGTGTGGGGGGGGGGGGGGTAAGATCACACATAACCCACCACACATCAGCTAAAAAAAACTTAATAGACCTTCAGATAGTATTTTTAAGCGTTGTTTGTGTGGAGGGGGGGTGGGGGGGGGGGAGGGGGGGGGGGGGGGGGGGGGGAAGGAGGGAAGAGGAGGGGGGGAGGGGGGGAGGGGGGGAGAAGGGGGGGGGGGAATAGAGGGGGGGGGGGGGGGGGGGGGGGGGGGGGGGGGGGGGGGGGGGGGGGGGAGGGGGGTGTCCCACTAGCACACAACAAAACAACGAAAGATCTAAATATACTTTAGATAGTTGTTATTTTTAAGCAGGGGTGGGGTGGGATGGTGGTGGGTGAGTCCGCACGACCACACAATTCAGACTAAAATTCAACAATTAATAATAGGGTTCGAAGTCACTGTTTTTTTCTTTTTTCGCTACGGCGCAGCAGATTCTAGCATCGCGCAAGCTGGCTAATCATAAAAACTACATCAACCCATTTTGCACCTACCGAGTGCAACCTTGAAACCTGACGTATCAGCTTTCCAAGCGCGCTGGATTTTTTTTTTATAAGATTGTTAAAGGACTGGAATACACAACCCAGGAGGGTGGGTCTAACCGACACAACACACAGCGCACAGAGGGGATTCAGTTTGAATGGTGGTGCCACCCTACAATTTCTGTTGAGGCTAAGCCCAGTGGCTGGCTCAGGAGCTGCCAGAAGCTGCCTGCTAGTAGTCCGAAAAAGAAGATATTGGTACAACTGGTTTTTTATTATCAGCTAACTGTAGCGATAACAACCCTTACACACGACACACAAAACAAGGAATGGTCTCGTGGTAGACCAATCGCCTTGAGTATGAGAGTCGGGGTTTGACTTCCCGCTCGGTCGCTCTTGAACGTTGCCGGTCGTCTCAACAGCGCGATGGTAGCTTGTCCATTGGGAGGTAGGAGACCGCTTCCCACCGCGACCACGGGCAAAAGTCAACCTAACCCACACACCTCCACCGCGTTATCAGCATTTTTTAGCGATACACAATAGTTGTGTCGACCCCTTCTTACTGGCGTATTTATCCACCACCACAAAAACATGTACAAACCACATTCCCCCCTCCGTCCTTAATAGGCCCTAAAAAGCTCACAGGAACTGAAAAGCCGATAACACTATACAAGCATTAAAAGGCTGCCCCTGGAGGAGCCTAAACACCACAAAGCTAGAAAAAAACCCACTTTCCAGATTTGAAAAAAAACTGGTGGTCAAAGATACACCACACACAAACGCGGTGGAGGCGGCAGTGTCAGGGCGGCCTTTTTTGGGATCTTCCTTGTACTGCCCCGGGAAATGGCTTGCCGTACCTTGAAGCTTGGTAAACCCCTGGAAAAAAGAGGGCAGGGAAGCATATCTTATACAAACATATCCATATGTATGGTCCATAAAAAGCTTATAATTTTTGGATGACAAGACTACAGCTGGTAATTTAATTACCAACCATTTGACAGCCTAAATGTTATGTATCATGTTTTTATGCATGTATGTAGTGTAGTGTAACTAAGTATGGGGGATACCCGTGTGGGCGTGTGGCCCTTGCCACCCCGCCCACGCCATCCTCTCCCATGTGCTAACCAACCAGCATACTATACGCACACAACTTGAAAATCCCTTCTTCCGATACTTCTTCACCTTGGTCATCTAATGTGCCCTCCCCAACCCCACCCACACCACCCACACCACCCCCAAACTCCCACCCCCCCGTCTGAATCACAAACATCCATTCAAACCCAACCCAGAACAACACGTCCCACTACTTTTCCACACTTTCTCGATCTCATCCTTGCCCCATCAGTCCCTCCCCCCACACCAATCTACACACTTGCTCTCTCCCCACACATAAGAACACAAAAAAAAACCTACACCCCACCTAGGTGGGCCACACACCCCGACCAACCCCTTCCCCCACTCTCAATCTTTCCCCAACCACCTACATACACCCACATCCACATACATAACACACCATTACACACACATCACAACATAATGCCCACAAACCCACATACCCCCACCCCCACCCCACCCCGCCCCCCCACACAACACATACCCATCACACATAAATGCAACCGAGCGCCAAACCTTCTGAATGAAATCAATCCAGAGAGTGGGGGGTAGCTGATAACATAGCCTGCAAAACTTCTCCTTTCTTCATCTGCACTCGGCAGGATTTGTTGGTTTGTTTGGGTGTTGGTTTGGTTTGAAAGTTTGTGGTTGGTTTGGTAAGCTTGATACGGATTCTGCAAACGAAGAAACATACTTTAAAAAAAAAAATCTTCTTGCTTCCATCTGCACTCAGGCAGTTTCTTTGGTTTTGGTATGCTTTTGCTTTTGGTTGAAAATGGTTGCTTCACAATCATGCACTCATTGCAGCAGGTTCGTTGGTTTGGTGCTTTGTTGGTTGAAATGGTTGCTAATGTCCATCTGCACTCAGACGGGTTTTGGTTGGTGTTGGCTGTTTGTTTTGGTGGTTTGGTGGGTGTGTTTGATTGCTTTGGTTTGGTTGGAGTGCTTGAAGTTGAGTGAGTAGGCTTACATCTTGGGTCAACAACTGGTCCGAGCCTATGGCAAATTAAACAATGTCATGTCATGTAAAGCTTTGCAATGCATGCCATTAATGCACGATGCATGTATGCAAGATAATCGATACACCACAATACACAGAAAATATGCCTATGGGCAAATTAACTTTCATGTCATCCATGCGATGTATTAAGCAATGTCACTTAATGCAATGTAAATTCAATGTAACACCACACATAGTAATGTAATGCATACAATGTAATATAAAGGCATGTAATTCAATGCACTATATAGTAATGTAATGCACAATGCAAACTTACACATGTATGTCAGTCATCCATGCAATGTAAATGCTGTCAATAATGCCAATGTAATCATTCACACCACACAACTATATAATAATGCAATGACAATAATGCAATGGCATTAATGCAATGCAATGTATGCAATGCAAAAATGTAAAAAATGCAATGTAATATTAAGGCACAAATTAATGCAATGCCACCAATTAATGCAAATTGTCCATGCAAGGCAAGCAATGTATGCAATGCAATGTAATGCCATGCAATTGATAATGCAATTCAAATGTAATATATATGATTGTATCATCTGTTGATTATGCGAGGATGGTTGGAAGACCCCCCCCCCCCCCACCCCCTTAAAGTTAATGGAGAGGTCTTGTCTTTGGTCATATATATAAATGATCAGATCATGTCACCATGAATTTGGGTACATGGCCAACACTGGCCTGCCCCTAATACAATGCAATTTAGGTAAAAAAGATGTACAAGTGTATCATAATGGCATAAAAACCAAATACATGCAAAATCAAAGACGGGAACATACATACTGCGCCAGTACCACAAACCCACTTTATATAGTGTCAACCTAGCAAGCCTACCCATTAGCTCAACTTGTATGTGTTGGTACCCCTAATCAGCCTCTGTCAGCCTTGTGGGAGCCCTGGACAGTAACATTCAAACACATGGACCACCTTCCTAGTGTCACCCTGCACGCATACACATGCGCTACATGCTGTAGGAGGTGGGGGCTCTAGCAAGCCCCTGTCGACTTTGTGCTGCACCCTAGACACACACTCACACACAATTAACTACACATGGACAACACTTCCTAGTGTCACCACTTCATCATACACAACACCACTCTCTAGAGTGGGACCCTTGCACGCATAACACATGCCGCTGACAAGCGTAGGAGTTGGGGCTCTAAGCAAGCGCCATCCAGCAAGTCAATGTGTTGCATCACAATCGTGGCAGCCTTCTCTTCTCGTGGCAAAAACGGCTGCAGTACCATGTGTCATCCATTCCTGCTCAAGGGGGCCTAGTGTGGTATGTGGGGTGGGAGATGGGGGGGGGGGGGGGGGGGGGGGGGGGGGGGGGGGGGGGAAGGATTCTGGGTCACACAGGTTTGGTGGCCGGGTTTTGTGGTTTTGTGTTTTATTTGTGTCTGTGTGTTCGTCTTTGTGTATGGTTTGGTGTTGGTTTGGGGTAATGGCATTTTGTTGTGCTTGTTTTTGTTATGAGTTTGTGTTTTGGGGTTGGCATTGTCTCCATCCTTCTCGTTCAACGTTGCACAAGCAACCTGGGTCAAATCCATAACACACACCCACACACCAAAGAGAGTGTGTTGTGGATTTGTGTGTGGGTGGGTTCGTGTTTTCTACATCCTGGGCACGGGAGAAGGAGGGGGGGGGTGGGGAGGGGCTTAAATTGTTGATAGGTGGTGGAGAGCAGGTAGTACACACCGGAGCTGGGAGGGGAGGGGAGTTTGGTTTGTTGGTTTGTGTCTGGGTTTGTGCGTGAGTTTATGTTTGGTTGGCTCTTGGGTTTTGTGTCCCTGGTCGAGGGTTTGGTTTGGTTTTTGTTCTGATGCTGAGTTTTTTGTAATTGTTTTTTGTGTCTAGGTTTGCTTGGGTGGGTTTATGGATTGGTGTTTTGTGGTCTGGGGTCTGGGTTTGTCTGGGTTTATGTTTTTGGTTTGTGTTTGGGATCTGAGTTGTTTTTGGGGAGTTTGGGTCCTGGAGTGTTGTGTTTGTGTCTGGGGGTGTTTGTGTCTGTCCTGGGTTTTGTCTTGTTTATTTTTTTGTTTGGGGGGGTGTCTGGGTCTGGTTTGTGTTTTGAGGTCTGGGTTTGTCTTGGTTGGATGTTTTTGTTTGTTCTGAGTCTGAGGTAGGGGATTGTGTTTGGGGTTTTTAGTATTTATGTCAGTGGTTTGTGTTTGTGTTTTTGTTTTGTCTGGCATGCCTATCAGCCTTCTTGTTATGAAGGGGACGAAGCATCTTGCTCAATTCCATGGTTGGGTCAAGGGAGAGATGGGTGGGTGGGGGGAAAAGTAGTTTTGTTTGGTGTTGTGTCTGGGTTTTGTAGTTTGGGTTTTTATTTGTGTCAGTTGTCATGTCCTGTGTCGATAACACATATGTTTATGTCCGTGTTTTGTGTTGGTGAGTCTGACCGGTTCCTATCAAGCCTTCTTGTTCGAAATGGACGAAGCACCTGGCTCATACACACAAAGGTTGGGGTACATGGTAGGGATATGGTGGGGTGGGGTGGGAGGACAAGAAGTTTGGTTGTGTTTTATGAATGAAGTCTGGGTCTACTGGTTTGTGTTTGATACACATTGTGTCCATGATTTGTTGTTTGTGATGGTTACTTGTTGTTTGTGTTTATGTGTCAGTTTTTGTTTGAAGGGTCTTGCATTGCCTACAGCCTCTCGTTTCGAAGGGACGAAGCACCTGGCTCATCATGTTGGCGTCACAAGGGAGAGATGAGTGCTGGGTGAGTGGTGGAAGGGAAGAGTTATTGTTTGTGTTTGTGTATGAGTCTGGGTCTGGGGGGTTATGTTAGGGGTTTACTTGTGTTCGGTGTTTGGTGTATGTGGGCATTTGTTTGTTGTTATGTCATGTTTGTGTTTGAGAGTTTGGGGTAGATTGCATTGCCATATCACCTTCTCATTGAAGGGACAAGACACCTGCTCATCCATGTTGGGTCAAGGGACAAAAA
Organism: Chlamydomonas sp. ICE-L; assembly: GCA_013435795.1. Taxonomy (NCBI): domain Eukaryota; kingdom Viridiplantae; phylum Chlorophyta; class Chlorophyceae; order Chlamydomonadales; family Chlamydomonadaceae; genus Chlamydomonas; species Chlamydomonas sp. ICE-L. The sequence continues at coordinate 19,218 of JACBWV010000657.1, forward strand.
ATGGGGGAAGTGGGGTGGGAGGAGAAGAGTTTGGGGGTTGTGTTGTGAATGAGTCATTGTACTGGGTTGTGTTTTTATTTGTGTCCAGTGTTTGTTGTTTGTGTATGGGGACTGTGTTTACTTTTTGTAATGTCAGTTTTGTGTTTTGTGTCTTGCCTTGCCTATCAACCTTCTCGTTCGAAAAAAAAAAGGGACGAAGCACCACAGAGCTCATTCACATGTTGGGGCAAAGGAGAGATGAGTGGGGTGATGGGGAGGAATGAGTATTTTTGTTTGTTTTGTGTATAATCCTGGGTCTGGGTTTATTTTTGACAGGTTTAACTTGTGTGTCCGGTGTTGGTGTATGGGTCTGTGTAGTGTTTATGTCGGGTTTGGATGGTTTGTGTTTGGGTAGTGCATTGCCTATCAGCTTCTCACCGTTTGAAGGGGACGAAGCAAACCTGGCCTCAATCACATAAAAGAAAAAAAAAAATTATAAAGGGGGGGATCAAGGGAGAGATGGGTGGGTTGATAGGGAGGAGTGTTTGGATTTGGGGCGTTTGGTAACACATAATGTGGCTGAGTCCTGGGTTATTGTGTATAGGAACGGTTATACATATTTAGTTGTGTCAAGTGTTTTGTGGGACACACACAGTTTAATGTCTGTGTTGGTAACAATTGAGGTCGGGCATGGCACGAGCAGACTTCTCATTTCGAAAGGGACGAAGCCCTGGGGTCATCCAAATCCCGGGCACAGGGAAGGTGGGGTGGATGTCATGTGAGAGCCAGTGTAAATTATTTAGTGTGCGGTTTGAGGTGGTCTGTTTTGTGGTCTGGGTTCGGATTTCATATCCTGGGCCAGGGCTACCTGGGTGGGTGGGTAAGTAGTGACGTGCTGTTGGTTTGGTGTGGTGTGTATTTTGTTGTGTGTGTGTCTGGGACATCATCGTGTTTTCCAGAAATCGATTTTCATATAGAGTGTGTGGGGGGGGGGGGGAAGAGTATGTGGGGATTTCACTGGGGGCTATTGGGAGGTGGAAATTACCACAAAAAAAACACAGGGTGGAGGTGGGTGGGGCTGTGACTAAAAAAAAAACAAAAAAAACAAATGAGCATGGTAACACCTCATCGTTTTGTTGGTGAGTGGAGAAAAAAAAAAAAAGGCGAGCAAAGAGGGGATGGTGGTGGAATTGGTGAGGAGGGGCGGTAGGTGTGGGGGGGGATGGCCCAGCAGTGGGGGTAGTGGGGAGTCGGTGATGTGGGTGGTGTTGGTGTGATGTGGGTGTCTTGGGTGCGTGTGGGTGGGGCGAGAGGGGGGGGTCGTTTAGTGGATGATGCTGTGGATCGGTGGTGGTGAGTAGTACCCCAATTTATAAGAGACACACGGTAAGACCATTGGAGCAAATCCACCCCGTTGACCCAAAAGATAGAATTGTGGTGATATCTGGGGGGTGTACAAGTGGTGGTGATAGTGGTGGGGATTGCTGGTGGTAATGGTGGGAAAAGTGGTGTATGTGCTACGGTGGTGCGTGTTGTGGTGATAATTGGTGATGCTGGTTTGGTTGTGGTGGTGTTGTGACACAAGGTTGTGGTGGTGGTGGTGGTACTGATAGTGGTGATTCTGATGCTACACGGTGGAAAGTGGTGGTGGTGGATGGTGTGTTGGGGGGGATAGTGATAGTGTGATTCTTGTGGTGGTGAAAGTGGTGGTGGTGGTGGTGGTTGGTGCAAAGATTGGTGATTCGGGTGTGGTGAAAGTGGTACGGGTGGTGGTGGTGGTGGTGGTGGTGGTGGTGATATGGTGAATTCCGGTACACAACTAGTGAAAGTGTGTGGTGGGTTGGTGGTGTATGGTGGATCAGTCACACAAACCAAGTGAGTACGCAGACACAAACCTTAAGCAATTTGCATCGCACACGAACCCAGTGCGGGTGGTTAGGTGGGGGGAGGTGATATCTGGACAGGTAAGTGGTGAATGACGTGAAGGAGTAGTGGTCTGGTAGTGGGGAGTAACACACAGTTAGAAGAAACCACTGTAAGCATTGGGAACAACATCCACCCAGGCGAAGTTGTGCGGGGGGGTAAGGTGATGCTGGTGGTGGTGTGTTAGTGTGATTCAACATAACTCTCTATGGTAAAACGGAAAGTGGGGGTGGTAAGTAGTTAGTCACCACGCATAGACACGGACGCACCTGATCAGACATTGATATGGCCCTTCACATCCATGCGGGTGGTGGTGAAAAGGGGAAAGTTGGTGGACTGAAACGTGGGGGACGGCAGTGCCAAGTGGTGATGCTGGTTGATTGGTGTTAGGGTGATTCCGGTTGGTGGTGAAAGTGGTGATGCTGGTGGTGGTGTTAGTGGTGATTCTGGTGGTGGTGGTGGTAGTGGTAGTACCACGCATAGACACGGACGCACCTGTAAGCATTTGCCTCCACCCCATGCGGGCTGCCGCGGTGGTGGTGAAAGTGGTGATTCTGATGGTGGTGTAAGTGGTGATTCTGGTGGTGGTGAAAGTGGTGGTCGTGGTGGTGATGCTGGAGGTGGTGGTGGTGGTGGTGGTGGTATTAACCATAATATCAAAAAAATCAAAAGAGACAACAGCCTGTACATCATGTTTTTGCCTCCACCGCAATGCGGGTTGGCAGTGATTAGTGGTGGGGTGTTAGTGGATGATGGCTGGTGGGGTGAAAGTTTACACAATATGACTAGTGGGTGGTGGGGTGGTGAGTCCATGAAAGATTAGAAGAGCACACCTGTCAGGCCATTTGCACAAAAAAATCCACACCCAATGCGGTTAGTCAGTGAGTGTTGGGGGTGTTAGTGTGAATTCTGAAGTGGTAGTGGCAAGTGGTGATGACTGGAAGTGATGGTGCACATTTTAGGAAATAGACACGACCCTGTAAGCAAATTTGCCTCCCACCCCAATGCCTGGTGGTGGTGGTGGTGGTGTTGAAAGTGGTGATTCTGGTGGTGGTGGTGTTAGTGGTGATTCTGGTGGTGGTGAAAGTGGTGATGCTGGTGGTGGTGGTGGTGTTAGTGGTGATTCTGGTGGTGGTGAAAGTGGTAGTGGTGGTGGTAGTGGTAGGACCACGCATGGACACGGGCACACCTGTAAGCATTTACCTCCACCCCATGCTGGTTGTGGTAGTGGTATTTACACAGGTCAATTTAGAGACACACCTGTAAGCATTTGCCTCCACCCCATGCGGGTTGTGGTGGCGGTGGTGGTCGTGGTCGTGGTCGTGGTAGTGGTATTAACACAGATTAATTTAGAGACACACCTGTAAGTATTTGCCTCCACCCCATGCGGTTGTGGTTGTGGTTGTGGTAGTGATGGTGATAGTGGTAGTGGTATTAACACAGGTTAATTTAGAGACACACCTGTAAGCATTTGCCTCCACCCCATGCGGGTTGTGGTTGTGGTTGTGGTAGTGGTATTAACACAGGTTAATTTAGAGACACACCTGTAAGCATTTGCCTCCATCCCATGCGGGTTGTGGTTGTGGTTGTGGTAGTGGTATTAACACAGGTTAATTTAGAGACACACCCGTAAGCATTTGCCTCCATCCCATGCGGGTTGTGGGTGTGGTTGTGGTAGTGGTATTAACACAGGTTAATTTAGAGACACACCCGTAAGCATTTGCCTCCATCCCATGCGGGTTGTGGTTGTGGTTGTGGTTGTGGTATTAACACAGGTTAATTTAGAGACAGACCCGTAAGCATTTGCCTCCATCCCATGCGGGTTGTGGGTGTGGTTGTGGTAGTGGTATTAACACAGGTTAATTTAGAGACACACCCGTAAGCATTTGCCTCCATCCCATGCGGGTTGTGGGTGTGGTTGTGGTAGTGGTATTAACACAGGTTAATTTAGAGACACACCCGTAAGCATTTGCCTCCATCCCATGCGGGTTGTGGGTGTGGTTGTGGTAGTGGTATTAACACAGGTTAATTTAGAGACACACCCGTAAGCATTTGCCTCCATCCCATGCGGGTTGTGGGGTTTCTGTGGTTTTGGTAAGTGGTATTAACCAGGTTACTTTAGAAGACACCCCGTAAGCATTGCCTCCATCCCATTGCGGGTGCTGGTTGTGGTGTGGTAGGTGGTATAAAACACAATAGGTTAATTAGAGACCACCGTAAGGCTTTGTGATCCATCCCATCGGGTTGTGGGTGTGTGGTGTGGTAGTCGGGTATTAAACCACAGGGTTAATTTTAGAGACACACCCCGTAAAGCATAATTTGCGCCTCCCTCCCATGCGGGGTTTGTTGGGTGTGTTTGTTGGTTGTGGTAGTGGTATTAACACAGGTTAATTTAGAGACACACCCGTAAGCATTTGCTTCCATCCCATGCGGGTTGTGGTTGTGGTTGTGTGGTAATACTGTGTATTAACACAGGTTAATTTAGAGACACACCCGTAAGCATTTGCCTCCATCCCATGCGGGTTGTGGTTGTGGTTGGTTGTGGTAGTGGTATTAACACAGGTAAATTTAGAGACACACCCGTAAGCATTTGCCTCCATCCCATGCGGGTTGTGGTTGTGGTTGTGGTAGTGGTATTAACACAGGTTAATTTAGAGACACACCCGTAAGCATTTGCCTCCATCCCATGCGGTTGTGGTTGTGGGTGTGGTAGTGGTATTAACACAGGTTAATTTAGAGACACACCCGTAAGCATTTGCCTCCATCCCATGCGGGTTGTGGTTGTGGTTGTGGTAGTGGTATTAACACAGGTTAATTTAGAGACACACCCGTAAGCATTTGCCTCCATCCCATGCGGGTTGTGGTTGTGGTTGTGGTGTTAACACAGGTTAATTTAGAGACACACCCGTAAGCATTTGCCTCCATCCCATGCGGGTTGTGGTTGTGGTAGTGGTATTAACACAGGTTAATTTAGAGACACACCCATAAGCATTTGCCTCCATCCCATGCGGGTTGTGGTTGTGGGTGTGGTAGTGGTATTAACACAGGTTAATTTAGAGACACACCTGTAAGCATTTGCTTCCATCCCATGCGGGTTGTGGGTGTGGTTGTGGTAGTGGGATTAACACAGGTTAATTTAGAGACCACCCGTTAAGCCTTTGGCCTCCATCCCATCGGGTTGTGGGCGTGGTTGTGGTGTGGTGAGTTAACAACAGGTTAACTTTAGAGACCCACCCGTAAGCATTTGGCCTCCATCCCATCGGTATGTGGGTGGGGTTGTGTTAGTGGTATAACACAGGTTTTAATTTAGAGACACATAACCTCAAGACTTTTTCTCCATTCCATGGGTTGGGTTGTGGTAAGTGGTAGTGGTATTACACAGGTTATTGAGAGACCACCTGTAAGCATTTTTCCCCATCCCCATGCGGTTGTGTGGTGTGTAGTGGGTATTAAACACAGTTAATGTAGAGACACACCCGTAACAGGGCCTCCATCCCTGCGGGTTGTGGGTGTGGGTTGTGCGTAGTTTGTATTAAACACAGTTAATTAGAGACACACCCTAAGTCATTTGCCTCATCCCATGCGGGGTTGTGGTGTGGTTGTGGTAGTGGTATTAACACAGGTTAATTTAGAGACACACCCGTAAGCATTTGCCTCCATCCCATGCGGGTTGTGGTTGTGGTTGTGGAAGTGGTATTAACACAGGTAAATTTAGAGACACACCTGTAAGCATTTGCCTCCACCCCATGCGGGTTGTCAGTGATTGCAAGCTGGAAGATCGCAAGGTCACCTTTGTCACAGTGCTGGCGAATCTGCAGATAGACACAATGTACTGCATTGTACTGCATTGTATTGCATTGTACTGCATTGTATAGCATTGCATTTTATTGCATTGTATAGCATTCTATTGCATTGTATTGTATTGCATCATATTGTATTGCCTTGAATTGCATTGTATTTTTTTGTATTGCATTGTATTGTATTGTATTTTATTGTCTTGAATTGCATTGTATTGTATTGTATTGCATTGTATTGTATTGTATTGCATTGTATTGTATTGCATTTTGTTGTATTGCACTGTATTGTATTGCATTGTATTGCATTGCATTGCATTGTATTGTATTGTATTGAATTGCATTGTATTGCATTGTATTGCACTGTATTTTATTGTATTTTATAGCATTGTATTATATTGCATTGCATAGCATTGTATTGCATTGTATCGCATTGTATTGCATTGCATAGTATTGTATAGCATTGTATTCAGGAAGCAGCATGTCATCTGATCACCTACCCAGTAGTCAGTCAGACTCGCTCTCTGTCACCTACCCAGTAGTCAGTCAGACTCGCTGTCTGTCACCTACCCAGTAGTCAGTCAGACTCGCTGTCTGTCACCTACCCAGTAGTCAGTCAGACTCGCTGTCTGTCACCTACCCAGTCAGTAGTCTTGTTTGGGGTTCAGTCCATCAATGCTTTTTCTTTTTAAGCCCTTCCTATCACGGTTGGTCAAGTCCCTTTTGCCTATTTGGCCCACCCCTGGACTGTAACATACATAGGGACCGGCATGTCATCTGATGTTGACCAAAGGCGAGCATGACATCATATGATATCATACAAATTGCATCATATGATATTGTATATCAATTGTAACTTTGGCTTAGTCAGACTTCCGGCATCAAATGATATCATATGATGACATGAAATCACATGATACCATATTGCCGTTCCCTAATTGTACTGCATTGCATTGCAGTGAACTGCATTGTATTGCATTGCAATGTATTGTATTGCAATGTATTGCATTGCATCGTATTGCACTGTATTGCACTGTATTACATTGCATTGTATTGCACTGTATTGCATTGCATTGTATTGCACTGTATTACATTGCATTGTATTGCACTGTATTGCATTGTATTGCACTGTATTACATTGCATTGTATTGCACTGTATTACATTGCAATGTTTGCGGCTGTCATTCCATTGCATTGTAATTTGTCATTGGGCAATTTATTGCAACTGTATTACAGTGCATTCATTGCACTGTAATTACATTGCACGGTATTACATTGCTTGTATTGCACTGTCTGCTTGCAGTGCACGGTATTGCAATTGTAATTGACATTGCAGGGCTAAAGAACCCTAACGCATATTTCCGTTGCTCTTCGTTCAAATTCAAAGCAAAATTAATACAACTAAAGCCGTATTCAAATGCGAAGCACCAGTGGTATAATGAAATGCTTCATTCACATGCAAATCAACATTTCCATATTTAAATGTATCATTAAAATGAAAAGTAACATTGACATATCTAAATGCTACATTCAAATGCAAATCAACATTGGGATATTTAAATGCAGTATTCGAATGCAAAGCAACATTCACAGATCTAAATGCCTCATTCAAATGCAAATCAACATTGGGATATTTAAATGCCATATTCGAATGCAAAGCAACTTCACAGATCTAATTCCTCATTCTATGCATCACATGGATATTTAAATAATCCATATTCGAATGCGAAGCAACAGTCACAGATCTAAATGCCTCATTTAAATGCAAATCAACATTGGGATATTTAAATGCCATATTCGAATGCGAAGCAACATTCACAGATCTAAATGCCTCATTCAAATGCAAATCAACATTGGGATATTTAAATGCCATATTCGAATGCGAAGCAACATTCACAGATCTAAATGCCTCATTCAAATGCAAATCAACATTGGGATATTTAAATGCAGTATTCAAATGCAAAGCAACATTAGGATATTGTATTGCCTACCTACCAACCTACAATGGCGTCGTATTGCATTGTATAGCACCTCATACCGACCCTACCATGGCGTGTATCGCATGTTGCATTGGTATTGCCTACCCTCCTACCGACCTACCTACCTACCTACCTACCATGGCGTTGTATCGCATTGTATTGCATTGTATTGCCTACCTACCTACCTACCTACCTACCTACCATGGCGTTGTATGCAGATTGTGTTGCCGTGACACAAGCCAGAAGGGGGCCATAGAAGTCTCTTAACTGCAGTCAGAATGGGGAATAACGCCGTGGTTGCGAGGGAGGGGAAGGTGGGTGTGGGGGTGGGTTGGGTGGGGGGAGGTTTTGTGGGAGGTTGGGGTGGGTGGGGTGGGGGAGGAAGAAGGGGCTGTTGGGCATATAGGTAATACACGTTTAGCTCCGGTGAGGGTGTGGGTGGGGGGGTGCGGGGTGGGTGGGAGGACGAAAGAGTCATTGAAGTCCGCAACTGCTGCAGAACGGGATACTGGTTAACATTGGGGGGGTTGAGTGTGGTGTGGTGTGTTTTGTGTGTGTGGGGGGGGGGGGGGGAGGGGGTGGTGTGTGAGTGAAGTGGTGGAGTGAAAGGGGGGATTAACATGGTGGGTGGTTGTGGGGGGGGGAGGAAGGACTGGGGGGAGGAAGGGGTCCTACAAAGCCAGAGCTACTTTTTTCTTCAATCCAAGTATTGGAACCTGAATTAAAAGAGAATGGGTGCCCAGACTAGGGGGGAGGGAGTGGGTGGTGTGAGGAAGGACGGAGGAAGCGGCGGAGGGACAGGTAGTAGAAAGGGGGGGGGTGGTCTTAGTATTTTGAGTAACTGTTCATAGGATCTTTGGGAGGCAGGCGGGTGTGGTTGGTGGTGGGGTGGGGACTTTGGCGGGCGTTTTCAACACTTCTGTTACAGAACAATCCTATCAGAAATAGGGGGGGAGGGGGGGGGGTGGGGTAATTTTGTCCTGTTCCCTAGCCAGAACTGGCCCCTCACCGCAACACCTGTAACAAGGGCGTACTAATATATTTTTATATAGTTTTATTTATTTATTAATATTTCTCTATTTTATTTTATTTCTATATTTATATTGTATATATATGTAGTATTTATTTACAATGTCAGCAATTGGGTCCATAGAAGTCTCTTCACTTCGAGAAAATCGGTCATTTGCTTTTAGAGAGGGGAGTGGGGTGTGGGTGGGGTGGGTTTGTGTGGGGGGGGGGGGAGGGGGGGGGGGAAGGAAGGCGGGACGGAAGGGAGGAAGGGGGGGAGGGAAGCATAAGGAGTCCATATAAAAGTTTGGAGTAAACAAGACAGAGTTTGCCTGGTTATTTTGGGGTGAGGAGGGTGGTGGAAGTAGAGGGAATGAGGTAGTGTTGTGGGTGTTGTGCGTTGTGTGGTGGGTAGTATTGGGTTGGTTATGGGTGAGGCTATGTGGGTTGTGGTTTGTGGTGTGGTGTTGTGTATGGGGCTTGGTGGGGGTGTGGTGGGTGTGTTGTTGGCCCTTGTGGGTAATGTTGTAGGTGTGTGTGGGTGTGTGTAAGGGGCTGTGTGGGGGTGTGGGTGTGGTGTATGGGCGTGTTGCTCGTGTAAAGCGTGGTTGGTGTGTGGGAATTGTGTATGGGTCTTTACTGGGGAATAGTTAAATATGATCCTCCCCATGGAAAACTTGTATGCACGTGTAACCTGCAAGAGGTTATCAAGGACGCTAAATACCCGGCATTAACAACGCATATTAATAGTCATGTGATCACACACGGAAACATGCACATGTAAACCCTCCATATGACATTTGAGCATGTTAATAACCGTGTTGACTAGCATATTGATACAGCCATGCGTTGATCAACATTGAAACCAGACACATTAAACTCCCATAGATATTAAATGAATGCTACATAACCGGTATTAATTAATAAATAGTAATAGAGTTAATGTAGTTAAACATGGGAAACATGCACATTTTAAACTCCCATAGTGATATTAAAGATGCACATAACGCGGTATTATAATAAATAGTAATAGTTATGTGTTAAACATGGAAACAATGCACCATTTAAACTCCCATAGATATTTAAGATGCTACCTAACGGTATTAATAATACAAATAGTAATCAGTAACCGTGTAGTTAACATGAAACATGCACATTTAAACTCCCATAGGATATTAAGAGCGCTACATAACCGTTTTAAAAATAAATAGTAAATAGTCTGTACAGTGTAAACATGAAACATGCACATTTAAACTCCCATAGATATTAAAGATTCTACATAACCGGTTATTAAATAGCATAAATATAATAGTAATGTAGTAAACTGGAAACTGCACATTTTAAACTCCCTAGGATATTAAAGATGCTACATAACGGTATTAATAATAAATAGTATAGTAATGTAAGGTTAAACATGGACACATGCACCTTTAACTCCCATAGGTATTAAAGATGCTACATAACCGGTATTATAATAAATAGTATAGTCATGGGTTTTTTTTTTCGTTAACATGGAAACATGTCACATTTACACTCCTCATAGGATATTAAAATGCTACATATCCGGTATATATAATACAAATACCATAATTAAGGTCAATGGTATTAAACATGGACATGCACATTAAGCTCCATAGATATTAAAGATGCTACTAACCGGTATTCATAATAAATAGTAATCGTCATTAGTAGTTTAAATCAGGAAACCATGCACATTTTAAACATCCCATAGGATATTAAGAGGCACATAACCGTATTATACTAATAGTAATTCATGTAGTTAAACATGAAACATCACATTTAATACTCCCATCGATATGTAAAGATGCTACAGTAACCGGTATTAATAAGAAAACAAGTAATAGTCTGTAGTTAAACAATGGAGAACTGCACATTTTAAACTCCATAGGATATTTAAAGATTGCTACATTAACCGGTATTAATAATAAATAGTAATAGTAATGTATGTTAGCACATGGGAACATGGCACACTTAAACTCCCATAGGATATTAAAGATGCCTACATAACCAGTATTTTAAATAATAAATAGCTCATAGTATTGTACGTTTTTAAACCTTGAAACATGCACATTTAAACTCCCATAGGATATTAAAGATTCTCATAACCGGTTTTAATAATAGCTAGTAATAGTCATGTAGTTAAACATGGAAACAGCCAACATTTAAAACTCCCCATAGTATATTAAAGAATGCTACCGCACCGTCGTATTAATAATAAATAGTAATAGTAATAGGTAGTTTAAACATGGAAACATGCACATTATAAACCCCATAGGAGTATTAACAGATGCCTACATAAACCGGTATAATAATAAATAGTAATATGTAATGTATTTCAACAGAGAAACAGTTCACATTTAAACTCCCATAGGATATTCAAGCAATGGCTACATAACCTGTATTAATAATAAATATTTAATATTAATTCGGTTAGCTTAAACATGGAACATGCACATTTACACGCCCTAGGATATTTAAGATGCCTACCTAACGCTGGTATTAATAATTAAGAGTTAAAAAAAAAAAAAATAAAAAGGTAAAAAACAAAAAAAAATGTAGTTAAACATGAAACATGCACATTTAAACTCCCATAGGATATTAAAGATGCTACATAACCGGTATTAAATAATAAATAGTAATATACGTGTAGGTAAACATGGAAACATGCACATTTAAACTCCCATAGGATATTAAAGATGCTACATAACCGGTATTAATAATAAATAGTAATAGTAATGTAGTTAAACATGGAAACATGCACATTTAAACTCCCATAGGATATTAAAGATGCTACATAACCGGTATTAATAATAATAGTAATAGTAATGTAGTTAAACATGGAAACATGCACATTTAAACTCCACTAGTTATTAAATATCTACATAACCGGTATGAAATAATAAATAGTAATAGTATGTTAGTTTTAAACATGGAACCCTGCACATTTAAACTTCCCATAGATATTAAGATTGTCTACATAACCGTATTAATAATAATATGTTCATAGTAATGTAGCTTAACATGGAAACATGCCCATTTAAACTCTCATATGAATATTAAAGAATTCTACATAACCGGTATTATAATCAAATTAGTATAGTAATGTCGTTAAACCGGAAACCTCACATTTAACACTCCCATAGGATTTAAAGATGCTACAAACCGGTATTAATATAATAGTAATAGTAATGTATTTTACAATGGAAACATTCACATTTAAACTCCCATAGGAAATTAAAGATGCTACTAAACCGGTATTAATAATATAGTACTAGTATGTATTTTTAACTGGAAACATGCACATTTAAACTCCCATAGGATATTAAAGATGCTACATAACCGGTATTAATAATAAATAGTAATAGTACTGTAGTTAAACATGGAAACATGCACATTTAAACTCCCATAGGATATTAAAGATGCTACATAACCGGTATTAATATAAATAGTAATAGTAATTCGTTAACCATGGAAACATGTCACATTAAACCCCATAGGATATTAAAGATGCTACATAACCGGTATTAATAATAAATAGTAATAGTAATGTAGTTAAACATGGAAACATGCACATTTAAACTCCCATAGGATATTAAAGATGCTACATAACCGGTATTAATAATAAATAGTAATAGTAATGTAGTTAAACATGGAAACATGCACATTTAAACTCCCATAGGAATATTAAAATGCTACATAACCTTATTATAATCCATAGTAAATAGTAATGTAGTAAAATGGAAAGCATGCACATTTAAACGCCCTAGGATATTAAAGATGCTACATAACCGTATTAATAATAAATAGTAATAGTCATGTAGTTAAACATGGAAACATGCACATTTAAACTCCCATAGGATATTAAAGATGCTACATAACCGGTATTAATAATAAATAGTAATAGTAATGTAGTTAAACATGGAAACATGCACATTTAAACTCCCATAGGATATTAAAGATGCTACATAACCGGTATTAATAATAAATAGTAATAGTCATGTAGTTAAACATGGAAACATGCACATTTAAACTCCCATAGGATATTAAAGATGCTACATAACCGGTATTAATAATAAATAGTAATAGTAATGTAGTTAAACATGGAAACATGCACATTTAAACTCCCATAGGATATTAAAGATGCTACATAACCGGTATTAATAATAAATAGTAATAGTCATGTAGTTAAACATGGAAACATGCACATTTAAACTCCCATAGGATATTAAAGATGCTACATAACCGGTATTACTAATAAATATTAAATAGTAAATGTAGTTTAACATTGTGATGGAACCATGCACAATTTAAACTCCCCATAGTATTATTAAAGATGCTACATAACCCTGGTATTAATTAATAAATGTCCTAGTAATGTAGTTAAACATGGAAAAAGGCACATTTACTCCATAGGATATTAAAGATGCTACATAACCTGTATATAATACATATATAGTAATGTAGTTAAACATGGAACATGCACATTTAAACTCCCATAGGATATTAAAATTCGGCTACATAACCGGTAATTTAAAATAAATCGTAATAGTCATGTGAGTTAAACATGGAACATGCAACATTTAAAAACTCCCATAGGATTTAAAGAGTGCTACATAACGGTCTTAATAATAAATAGTAATAGTATCGTAGTGAAACATGGAACATGCACATTTAAAACTCCATAGTATATTAAAGATGCTACATAACCGGTATAATAAAAATAGTATAGTAATTTAGTAACATGGAAACATGCACATTGGTTTAAACTCCCACTAGGATATAAAGATTCTACATAACCGTTATTAATAATAAATAGTAATAGTAATGTAGTTTAACATGAAACATTCACTTTAGAACAACTCCCCATTTAAAAAAGGTGATATTAAAGATGCTAACATAACCGTATTATAATAAATAGTAATAGTCAGACTTTGTAGTTAAACATGGAAACATGCACATTTAAACTCCCCTAGATAGTATAAGATGCTACCATAACCGGTATTAATAATAATAGTAATCGTAATGCAGTTAAACATGGAAACATGCACTTTACAACCTCCCCTGATATTAAAGATGCTACATTTAACCGGTATGAATAATAAATAGTAATAGTAATGTATGTTACAAACATGGAAACATGCCCATTTAAACTCCCATAGGATATTAAAGGATTGCTATCATAACCGTCTATTTAATAATCAAATAGTAATAGTAATGTAGCTTTAAACATTGAACATTCACCTTTAAACTCCAAGGATATTAAAGATGCTCCTATACCGGTATATAAAATAATAATATACATAGTCTGCTAGTTAAACATGTCTGAAACATGCCACCCCATTTAAACACTCCCATAGACAATTAAAGATGCTACATAACCGGTATAATATAAATATTAGTAGTACTGTATTACAACATGAAACATGTCAATTTAACTCCCTAGGATATTAAAAGATGCTACTAACCGGTATTAATAATAAATAGTAATAGTAATGTAGTTAAACATGGAAACATGCACATTTAAACTCCCATAGGATATTAAAGATGCTACATAACCGGTATGAACAATACATATGAGTAGTAATGTAGTCACACATGAAAACATGCACATATATCCTCGCATAGTATATTAAAGATGATAAATAAACGGTATTAATCGGGTATTAATAATGCATATTTATAGTTATGTGATCACATATGGAAACATACTCATGTAACCTCCCAGAGGATATTACAGGTTCTAAATAACTGGTAATAATAATAAATATGCAAATTAATAAAGTCACACATAAATGCACATTTAACCTTCCAGAGGACATTAAAGATGCTAAATACCCGTTATTAATAATACATAGGGGTTGGCTATGTTTTATTATATTAGTGAATACATAAGAGTATATAATATTATTTAACATTAGTCGGACGAGCCGTCTCACCAGAAGTTCAAATTTATTTAGAAACTAATATTATTGTGACACATTAACAATATTAGTTAATATTAGTTTTTCAAACACTAATATTAGTTGCCGTTCCCTACTTATATATGTTAACAGCAAGGTGGTCACGCATGGAAGCATGCACATTTAAATACATTCATATTATTTGGAATATGAATCAGATTACACGCACTTGTACATTGACCCTCTCTATGGATTTCAAAAACTATACATTCATTTACTATGAATATGAATATGAATGAGATCACACGTACCTGCACACTGTCGCTCTCTATGGATATCAATAACTATACATTCATACATATTAATATGAATATGAATATGAATGAGATCACACGTACCTGCACACTGTCGCTGTCTATGGATATCAATAACTATACATCGTGTACATATAGATTGAACACCTGTATGATGTGATCAACGTACCTGTATAATCAAAACCAATCTAATGGTATCAAATATACACTATCAATATGAATATGAATATGAATGTGATCACACGTACCTGTACATTGACCTCCCTATGGATTCAATAAATCTATTACTACATATGAATATGAATATGAAGGTTGATCACACGACCTGTACATTGATCCTCTACTATGGATATTCATAAACTATTACTACATATGAATATGAATATGAATGTGATCACACAGTACCTGTTACAGACCCTCTCTATTGGATTATCAAAATAACTAACATACATAGAAAATATGAATATGAATGTGATCACACGTACCTGTACATTGACCCTCTCTATGGATTTCAATAACTATACATACATATGAATATGAATATGAATGTGATCACACGTACCTGTACATTGACCCTCTCTATGGATTTCAATAACTATACATACATATGAATATGAATATGAATGTGATCACACGTACCTGTACATTGACCCGATCTATGGAGGCCTTTCGCTCCTCCCCTATTTTAGAGTTATAGTATGTGGAACAGGTAGCTGGCAGGAGGGGTGGGGGGTGGGGAGGTGAGGGGGGAAGGGCAATGAGGGAGGGAGGGTGAGGGGGAGGAAGGGAAGGGGGTGGGGTGGGGGGGGGGGATGGGGAGGAGGAAAAAAATAGCACACATCACTTTCAAAAATTATAATTACCCCCTATTTAGAGTTATAGTATGTGAACAGGTAGCTGGCAGGAGGGGTTGTGGGAGGGCGGGGGTTGGGGGTGGGGGGTGGGGTGGGGGAGGCAGGGAGGAGAGGGTGAGGGGGCGGAAAGAGTGTGGGGGGGGTGGCAGGGGAGGAAGGGTGAGGGGGTTAGCATGGCCAGCAGGAGGGGTGCGGGGGAGGTTGAGGGGGGGTGGGGGGTGAGGGGGGTTGGGAGTGAGGGCACGCGGAGGAGGGGGGTGGGGGGGCGAAGGTAGGAGGATGGTTTGCAGGGGGGCGGGGAGGAGAGCCCCTATTTAGATATATCAGTATTTGTAGAACAGGTTAGCTGGCCAGGAGTTGGGGTGGGGATGGGGTGAGGGGGAAGGGAGGA
>JACBWV010000884.1:0-23065 GCA_013435795.1 Chlamydomonas sp. ICE-L
GGGGGGGGGGTGAGGGCACGAAGAAATCAGCTGCCGTATCGTCTTAACTTTAAAATAGGAAGGAAATGGTTTGGGTGTGGGTGTGGGTGTGGGTGTGGGTGTGTGGTGTGTGGTGGGTTTTTAAACCTTTCCAACTTTATTTCCCCCCTCCTTTTTGTTTTCAACAGCCACAATCCGCTCCATCTGAATTGACACGTGTTGAGCATGCGGTCCAACATATGTCTCCTTGCCCCCCTGTTCTATATAATGCCCACCTGTACAAGACAGGTCAGCAGGTCTTAGGGCCTAAAGCTTCGGACCCCCACATTCACTAGGCACGCCTCTTTGCTGGGGTGAAGGTGCGCCTATACATATATTTGTTTTTCTTAAAAAGAAAAAAATATATAGGCGCACCTTTACAAAGACAGGTCTTAGGGATCTGAGTTCCGTGTTCTGGGGCTGTTAGAGGGCGGCCTGTCCCTGGTGTCTGTGCTACAAGCGGAATGCTTGTACACATTCACTAGGCGTGCCCCTTTGCTGGGACAAAAATCCAATCAATAAAAAAACAGAACATAGGCCCACCTTTATAAAGGCAGGTCTCAGGGATCTAAGCTTCTTGGACCCACATTCACTAGGCACGCCCCTTTGCTGGGGTTATTAAAAAAAAAAAAAAATATATATATATATATATATATAGGCGCACCTTTACAAAGACAGGTCTTAGGGATCTGAGCTTCTTGGGGTCCATTTTAGAGGGGGCCTCGTCCGAGTCCACGACACCTGCCTTCGTTTTGATGGGGACGATTTCGCGCGCACTCCATCCCTTGTCAGCGGCTTTCTTTGTCTTGGAGTGGCTGCTGCTGGCATGGTCATTCTACAGGTTGGGGTGTTGGGGGTGTTTGGGTTGGTTTGGGTTGGGTTGGGTGGGTTGGGTTGGGGTTGGTTGGGTTGGGTCGGGGGGGCGTGGACAGGGGGGCGGGGAAGTTAGGTGTGGGTGTGTGGTGTGTGGTGTGTGGTGTGTGGTGTGTGGTGTGGAGGAGATGCTACTGGCATGGTCATCCTACAAGGGGTGTGTGTCGGTTGGGGTAGGGCTAGGGTGTGTTGTGGTGTTGTTTTGATGGTGTAGGGGTTGGTGTTGGTGTTGTTTTGATGGGCACAATTTCGCGCCCACTCCAGCCCTTGTCAGCAGCTTGCTGTATCTTGAAGTGGCTGCTGCTGGCATGGTCATTCTACAAGGTTTGGGTGTGGGGTTGGCTCTTGGTTTGTTGTTGTTGGATTTGATTGTTTTGGTTTGGGTTGGGTTGGGGGGACGGGGCGGGGGGGCGGGGGCATTAGGTGTGGGTGGTGTGTGTTGTGGAGGAGATGGGCTGGCAGGTCATCTGCAAAGCAGTGGGTTGGGTTGGAGTTGGGGGGGGTGAGGGGGGGGGGGGAGGGGGGTGGGGGGGAAGTTAGGTTGTTGTGTTGTGTTGTGTGTTGTGGTGTGTGTGGGGTGGGGGGTGGGGTGGGTGGGGGTGGGGGGCTGTGTGGTTGTGAGGGAGATGCGTGCATGGTCACCCTGCATGTGGGTGTGGGTAGGAGGGGGGGTGGGGAAATAGGGGGGGGGGGCGGGGGGGCGGAGGGTGAGTGAAGAACGTGGGATGTATTTTGTTGAATTCAGGCCAGACCAAAACAGGGACAGGACCGACAGGACCGACAGACAGACAGACAGACAGACACCCAAACAGACAGACAGACTGACACACACACACCCAGACACCACACACAAACCAGGACAACACAACAACAACAGACAGACAGACAGGAAGACAGACACACAGACATACAAGCTCACTGCTGTCCTCTTGAAATGAGTACTTTGCAGCCACACATCTCAGAACAGTCCCCATGTGTGAAGTGTTGTATGGGTCACCATAGACCTCCCCCCCCCCCCACCCCTACCTCACGAACGGTCCAAATTAACGGAAAATAGGTTTCATATAGGTTTCCTAACTTGGTATCAAGCATCTCAGCACAGTTTCCCATGTGGAAGTTGTTGTATGGGTCCCATAGACCTACGTGGGTCACATTAAGGATAAATAGGTTCATTGTCAACCGCGATGGTAGCTTGTCCAGTTGAGGTAGAAGACCGCTCCCCACCCGCGTACGACGGGCTCCCTTAACACCACGCCCCACCAGGCGTTATCATTACCTAGGTTCAATAAAGGTTCACATAAAGGTTTCATAATTTGGTACCACAGATTTCAGCACAGTTTCCCGTGTGGAAGTTGTTGAATGGGTCCCATAGACCTACACGGGTCGCATAAGGGGATACATAGGTTTCATAAAGGGGCACTTGACGTCTTCTTAAAGGGCCATGAAAAGGTTTTATAACTTTGCACCACAGATCTCAGCAAAGTTGCCCATGTGGAAGTTGTTGTATGGGTCCCATAGAACTACACGGCTTGCATAGGGGATACATAGGTTTCATAAAGGCTCACATATAGGTTTCATCAAAGCTCAAATAGAGATTTCATAAAGGGTGACATGAAGGTTCCGTAACTTGGCATCACACATCTCAGCACAGTTTCCCGAGTGGAATTTGTTGTATGGGTCCCATAGACCTACACGGGTTGCATGCATAAAGGATACATAGGTTTCATAAAGGTTCACTGAAAGGTTTCATAAAGGTTATTTTAAAGGTTTCATAAAGGTTATTTTAAAGGTTTCATAAAGGTTATTTTAAAGGTTTCATAAAGGATCACTGATAGGTTTCATAACTTGATATCACAGATCAGCCCAGTTGCAAATGTGGAAGTTGTTGTCAGGGTCCCATAAACCTAGCAGGTGGCACAGGGGATACATATATTTCATACAGGGTCACAAAGGTTTCGTAACTTTGCACAATACATTTCAGCACAGTTGCCCATGTGGAAGTTGTTGATAGGTTCCCATAGACCTACGCAGTCCATTAATAAAAGAGGTTTTCATATAGGGTTTCTAACTTGTCTCAATCATCTCAGCACGTTTCTCACATATGGAGTTGTTGTATGGGCCACATAGACCTACGCGGGTGCATAGGGGATACAAAGGTTTCATTAAGGGACACTTAAAGGTTTCATTCAGGGAGGGGTCTTCCAACAACTCCGCAGAAAAAGAAAGGCAATATTGCAGCAAGCAAGGCAGATTACAGTGTTTTTTACTTCAGATTTCTCTAGGCAAAGTTGATTAGCTGGGTGGGCTACTCAAGCCTGATTGCAATAGTTCATCTGATGATCTGGAACACGTCACTCATCATGATACTTGATCAACTCACCAATTCATGGGATGATCTGGAATCAACGTCACTCAATTCATGGGATGATCTGTAATCGTCACTCAATTCATGGGACGATCTGGAATCAACGTCACTCAATTCATGGGATGATCTGGAATCACTTGCTCACCTCCAGGTACATAGGGTGATATAAAGGTACATGCACAGGCACCGGTACAGTACAGTACATAACAGTAACAGTCAGGCCATACAGGAACAGGTACATTGCCGGTACAGGTACAGGTAAGTACAAGTACAGGTACAGGTACAGTACAGTACAGTGCAGTACAGGCCCATACATTCAGTAGCACTGTACAGGTACAGGGTGTAAAGTGCAGTACAGTTACAGTTACAGTACAGTACGAGTACAGTATATATCATTACATACAGTACAGTACAGTACAGTACGTACGTACGTAAGTACGGCACAGTTACGGCCACGGTACAGGTACAAAGGTACAGTAGAGGTACATACAGTTAGCAGTACAGTACAGTACATTACAGCACAGGTACACTTACAGACGTACAGTACAGTACAGTACAGGTACAGTACGGTGCAGTAAAGTCAGGTACAGGTACAGGTACAGGTACAGGTACAGGTACAGGTACAGGTACTGGTACAGGTACAGGTACAGTACAGTACAGTACAGTACAGTACAGGTACAGTACAGTGCAGTGCAGTAAAGTCAGGTACAGGTACAGGTACAGGTACAGGTACTGGTACTGGTAAGGTACAGTACAGGTATGGTACAGTACAGGTACAGTACTGTTACAGGTACAGTACAGGTACTGTACAGGTACAGTACATGTCAGGGACAGGTACAGGTACAGGTACAGTACGTACGTACAGTACAGTACAGTACAGTACATGGCATAACAGTACAGTACATTACATTACAGTACAAGGTACAGCACAGGCACAGGCATACTCCACAATCACTCGGCAGCTAATAGAGAAGGAGTAGGACAATTTCCTAGGCACTCGCAAGGGCCGTGGAAAATTTGTTGTCAGAGTGGTTTATCGGAGCAACAGGTTGGAAACGGATCGAGGGACTGAAGCCAGTTTAGGTACAATACATTTTTGGCTACATATCGCAGCGTCGTCTCGGTCCCACGGCGGTCAGAAAACAGACAATCGGGTAACCTGAGGCTCCCGCCCCCCAGAAGGAGGGCCTTCCTGCCACACAAGTTAACTACAATCACTACTCATCCATGGATTTTTTTCCCCCGCTATATATGGCGATCGCTAGTTTTGACCCCGTTTCAGCGAAATTCTTGCCATAAAAAATAAAGTTTCTGGGTGGCCACTTACCATCTTTGATCAATCCGTCAGTCACCTCTGAGTTACCCAGCCTCAGTCCACTCCTCACCTGAACAAAATTTAATAAATTCAGTTAATCATAACAACTTTAAATTAAGCAAATTACATTAGCATGTCAGCTCAGAGTTACCCAGCCTCAGAACACTCTTCACCTGCACTTAATGCACGTAATGCACGTAATGCACGTCATGCACCTGCGCGTCATTAATTGCTTTGAAAACATACAGTGGATTTAAATAACTTGAAATTCAAAAATGAAGGGAATTTAAATACATTTAAACTTAAATATTAAGTCAATTTAAATAACTTCAAATTAATCAAATTAAATAAGTCGGTCATCTTGGAGTTACCCAGCCTCAGACCACTCCTCACCTGCACGAAATGTAATACATTAACTAAATTAAGTTCGTTGTAATAACTTTAAATGAATCAAATTAAATTAGTAGGCCACTTGCGTTACCAGCATAAGTCAAATCCTTCACCGAACGTAATTTAATGAATTAAATAAATGCAGTTAATTGTACTAACTTTAAATCAATCAAATCAATCCGTCAGTCATCTCCGCATTACCCAACCTCAGACCATGCCTCACCTGTGCGTCATTAATTGTTTTGAAAACATTAATTGAATTTAAATACAATTAAATTTAAATATTAAGTGAACTTAAATAACTTTAAATTAATCAAGTTAAATTAGTCAGTCACACCCGAGTTACCCCAGCCTCAGACCACTCTTCACCTGCACGTATTTTAATAAATTAAACAAATTCAATTAGTTTTAATAAATTTAAATTAATCAAGTTAAATTAGTTAGTCACCTCTGAGTCACCCAGCCTCAGACCACTCCTCACCTGCACGTCATTTAATAAATTAAATCAATTCAGTTAATCTTAATTCATGTAAATCAGTTACATTTAATTAGTATGTCACCTCGGAGTTACCCAGCCCGCCCACTCCTCAACTGCACGTCGTGTAATAAATTAAATCAATTCATTTATTTTTAATACATGTAAATCAGTTAAATTCAATTAGTTTATCACCTCGAAGTTACCCAGCCCGCCCACTCCTCAACTGCACGTCATGTAATAAATAAAATCAATTCATTTATTTTTAATGCATGTAAATCAGTTAAATTAAATTAGTTTATCACCTCGAAGTTACCCAGCCCGCCCACTCCTCAACTGCACGTCATGTATAAAATTAAATAAATTCAGTTAATTTTAATACATGTAAATCATTTAAATTAAATTAGTACATCACCTCGGAGTAACCCAGCCTCAGACATCTCCTCACAAGCACGCCATTAACAAAATTGAGTAAATGTAATAACTTCAAATTAAATATATTAAATAAATCGGACACCTCGGAGTTACCCAGCTTCAGATCACTCCTCGCCTGCACGTCATTAAACAAAATTAAATAAATAAAGCCAATTTAAAGGACTGCTTTAAATTATATAATCAAGCAGTGATAAAAGGGAACATGAGGCATGGACTCCATGCCCCCAGCAACAATGGTACAAACAATAAAAATGTGAAAATGGTGACAAGAATGGTAAAACAATAAAAAAAGCAGCTCAATCCCACCTTGTGCAAGTAGTGTGGGACATGAGACATGGACTCCATGCCCCCTGTAACAATGGTACAAACAATAAAAATGTTTTTAAATGGTGAAAACAATGGTGAAAACAATACAGAAGCAGCTCAATCCCACCTTGTGCAAGTAGTAGGACATGAGACAGGACTCCTGCCCCCCGTAACAATGGTACAAACAATATAAAAATGTTTTAAATGTGGAAAACAATGGTGAAAAAAAATGGTGAAAAACAATACAGAAGCAGCTAATCCCACATTGTGAAGTAGTAGGGACATGAGACATGGACTCCATGCCCCCTGTAACAATGGTTACAAACAATTAAAAAGGTTTTTAAATGGTTGAATGAAAAACAAAGGTGAAAACAATGGTGAAAACAATACAGACGCAGCTCAATCCACCTGTGCCAGTGTAGGCGACATGAGACATGGACTCCATTGCCCCCTGTAACAATGGTACAAACAATAAAAATGTTTAAATGGTGAAGGCTGATTGTGAAAGCAATGGTGAAAACCAATGGTAAAACAATAAGAAGGCAAGGCATCCACCTTGTGCAAGTACGTATGGGACATGAGAATGGACTCATGCCCCCTGTAACAATGTACAAAAACAATAAAAACGTTTTTTAAATGGTGTGAAAGCAATGGTGAAAACAATGGTGAAAACAATACAGAAGCAGTCAATCCCACACTTGTGCAAGTCGTAGGGGCATGAGACATGACTCCATGCCCCCTGTAACAATGTGACAAACAATAAAAATGTTTTAATGTGATGTTGAAAAGCAATGGTGAAAACAATAGAAGCAGCTCAATCACCACCTTGGGCAAGTAGTAGGGACATGAGACATGGACTCTGGCCCCCTGTAACAATGGTACAAAACAATAAAAAGTTTTTAAATGGTGTGAAAGCAATGGTGAAACAATGGTTTGTGAAACAATACAGAAGCAGCTCATATCCCACCTTGTGGCAAGTTCGTATGGGACATGAGACTGGGACTCCATGGCCCCCTTGGAACATGGTACAAACAATAAAAATGTTTTTAAATGGTGAAAACAATGGTGAAAACAATACAGAAGCAGCTCAATCCCACCTTGTGCAAGTAGTATGGGACATGAGACATGGACTCCATGCCCCCTGTAACAATGGTACAAACAATAAAAATGTTTTTAAATGGTGAAAGCAATGGTGAAAACAATGGTGAAAACAATACAGAAGCAGCTCAATCCCACCTTGTGCAAGTAGTATGGGACATGAGACATGGACTCCATGCCCCCTGTAACAATGGTACAAAACAATAAAAATGTTTTTAAATGGGGAAAACATGGTGAATAAAACAATACAGAAAAGCAGCTCAACATCCCACCTGTTGCCAAAAGTAGTATGGGACATGAGACATTGGAACTCCATGCCCCCTGTTGTAACAATGGTACAAACAATAAAAATGTTTTTAAATGGTTGATTGAAAGCCAATGGTGGAAAACAATGTGTGTGGAAAAAAATACAGAAGAGCTCAATCCCACCTTGGCACGTAGTATGGACCTGAGACATGGACTCCATGCCCCCTAAACAGGTCAAACAATAAAAATGTTTTTAAATGGTGAAAGCAATGGTGACAAACAATGGTGATTGATGGCAGTCAATCCCACTTTGCCATTAGTATGGGGACATGAGACATGGATACATGGCCCCTGTAACATGACGACAAACACTAAAAATGTTTGTAAATGGTGAAAGCAATGGTGAAAAACAATGGTGAATGAAAACAATACAGAAGCAGCTCAACTCCCACCTGTGAAGTTGTATGGGACATTGGACATGGACGACATGCCCCCCTGTAAACAATGGTACAAAACAAATAAAAATGTTTTTAAATGGTGAAACAATGGTTGAAAACAATACAGAGGCAGCTCCAATCCCACCTGTCGCAAAGTGGATGGAGACATTGAGGACATGGAATCCTGCCACTGTAAAAAGGGACAACACAATAAAAATGTTTTTAATGGTGAAAGCAATGGTGAAAACAATGGCTGAAAAACAATACAGAAGCGGCTTCAATCCCACCTTGTGCAAGTAGTATGGGGACATGAGACATGACTCCATGCCCCCTGTAACAATGCGTAAACAATAAAAATGGTTTTAAATGGTGAAAAACAATGGTGCCAAACAATGGTGAAAAAACAATACAGAAGCAAGCTCAATCCCAACCTTGTGCAAGTAGTATGGGACATGAGAAAGGACTTCCATGCCCCCTGTAACAATGTACCAAAACAATAAAAATGTTTTAAATGGTTAGTGAAAAAACAATGGTGGATGGAAACATGGTTGAAACAATACAGAAAGCAGCTCATCCCACCTTTGCAAGTAGGATGGGACATGAGACATGGAATCATGCCCCTGTACAATGGTACAAACAATAAAAAAGGGTTTAAATGGTGAAAGCAATGGTGAAAACAATGGTGAAAATGACAAAACAATACAGAGCAGCTCAATCCCACCCTTGGCAAGTAGTATGGGGACATGAGAATGGACTCCATGCCCCCTGTAACAATGGTAACCACAATAAAAATGTTTTTAAATGGTGAAAACAATGGTGTGTGAAAACAATACAGAGCAGATCAAATCCCACCTTGTGCAAGTAGACGGAGGGACATGAGAAATGGACTCCATGCCCCTGTAACAAATGGTACAAACAATAAAAATGTTTTTTAAAGGTGAAAACAATGGTGAAATTGAAAAACAATGGTGAAACAATACAGAAGCAGCTCAATCCCCAACTTGGAAGAAGTATATGGGACATGAGACATGGCTTCCAGACCCCCCTGTAAACAATGGTACACACAATAAAAATGTTTTTTAATGGTGAAAGCAATGGTGAAAACAAGGTGAAAAACAATTACAGAAGCAGCAGCTCAAATCCCCTTGTGCAAGTGGTATGGGACATGAGACATGGGGACTCCATGCCCCCTGTAAAACAATGGTACAACAATAAAAATGTTGGGTAAATTGGTGTGAATGAAAGCATGGTGAAAAACATACAGAAGCAGCTCAATCCCACCTGTGCAATTTAGTATGGGACATGAGACAGGGACTCATGCCCCCTTGTAAACAATGGTACAAACAATAAAATGTTTAAATTGGTGAAAGCCAAAATGGTGAAAACAATGGTGAAAACAATACAGAAGACGCTCAATCCCACCTTGTGCAAGTCGTAGGGAAGGAGACATGGACTCATGGCCCCTGTAACAATGGTAACAAACAATAAAAAAATGTTTTTAAATGGTGAAAGCAATGGTTTGAAAACAATCCAGAAGCAGCTCAATCCCACCTTGTGCAGTAGTATGGGACATAGACCGGGATATGGAACTTCCATGCCCCATGTAACAATGGTACAAACACTAATAAAAATGTTTTTAAAATGGTGAATGGGAAAGCAATGGTGAAAACAAATGGTGAAAAAATACAGAAGCAGTCAATCCACCTGTGGCAAGTGTATGGGACATGAGAATGGACTCCAGGCCCCAGTAAAAACAATGAGTACAAACAATAAAAACTGTTTTTAAAGGTTATGAAACAATGGTGTAAAACATACAGAAGCAGCTCATCCCACCTTGTGCAAAGTAAGTAGTATGGGACCTGAGACAAGGACTCAATGCCCCCTGTAACAATGGTTATACAAACAATAAAATGTTTTTAAATGGTGAAAGAAAAACAATGGTGAAAACAATGGTGAAAACCAAACAGTAAGCGTCAATTCCCCACCTTGTGACGTAAGTCGTATGGGCCCTGAGACATGGACTCCATGCCCACTGTAACAATTGTACAAACAATAAAATGTTTTTTAAATGGTGAAGCAATGGTGAAAACAATGGTGAAACAATAAGAAGAAGGCTCAATCCAACCTTGGCAACGTGAGATAGTTATGGGACATGAGGGACATGGAACTCCATGGCCCCCTGTAAAACAATGGTACAAACATAAAAATGTTTTAAATGGTGAAAACAATGGTGGAAACAATGGTGTGAAAACAATACAGAAGCAGCTCAACCCACACTTGTTGAAAGTAGTTGGGAATGAGAAATGGACTCCATGCCCCCTGTAAAAATGGTACAAAACAATAAAAAGTTTTTTAAATGGTGGAAAAGCAATGGTGAAACACATGGTGTGAAAACATACAGACGGCAAGCTCAATCCACCTTGTGCAAGTAGTCTGGGACATGGACAGGACCATGCCCCCGTAACAAATGGTACAAAACAATT
Organism: Chlamydomonas sp. ICE-L; assembly: GCA_013435795.1. NCBI lineage: Eukaryota > Viridiplantae > Chlorophyta > Chlorophyceae > Chlamydomonadales > Chlamydomonadaceae > Chlamydomonas > Chlamydomonas sp. ICE-L. The sequence continues at coordinate 10,442 of JACBWV010000884.1, forward strand.
AAAAATGTTTTTAAATGGGGAAAACACTGGTGAAAAACAATACAGAAGCAGCCAATTTCCACCTTGTGCAAGTAGTATGGGAATGAAGGACATGGACTCTGGCCCCTGTAACCAATGGTACAAAACAATAAAAATGTTGTTAATGGTGAAAGCAATGTGAAAACAATGGTGTGACACAATACGAGCAGCTCATCCCACCGTGCAAAGAGTAGTATGGGACATGAGGACATGGACTCCATGCCCCCCTGTAACAATGTACAACAAATAAAAATGTTTTTTTAAATGCGTGAAAGCAATGGTGTGATGAAAACAATGGTGAATGTGAAAAACAATACAGAAGGCCTCCAATCCCCCCTTGTGCAAGTAGAGTAGTATGGGAAATGAGACCTGGACTCCATGCCACCTTGTAACAATGGTACAAACAATAACATTGTTGTTAAATGGTGGAAAGCAATGCGTGTGAAAAACACATACAGAGCAGCTCAATCCCACCTTGTGCAAGTAGTATGGGACATGAGAATGGACTCCATGCCCCGGTAAAACAATGGTAACAAAACAATAAAAAATGTTTTAAATGGTGTTGTTGAAAGCAATGGTGGGAATGAAAACAATGGTGAAAACAATACAAGAAGCAGCTCAATCCACCTTGGGGCAAGTAGTATGGGACATGAGACAGGACTCCATGCCCCTGACAAAGGTGACAAACAATAAAAATGTTTTATGGTGAAAATGAAAAACAATGGTGAAAACAATTACAGAAGCAAGCTCAATAAACCTTGGCAGAGTTAGTATGGGACAGGAGACATGGACTCCAGCCCACTGTAACCAATGGTACAAACAATAAAAAATGTTTTTAATGGTTGAAGCATGTGAAAAACATGGGAAACAATAACGGAAGCAGCTCAATCCCCACCTTGTGCACGTATTAGGGACATGAGACATGGACTCCATGCCCCCTGTAACAATTGGTACAAACAATAGAAGTTTTTAAATGGTGAAAACAAGAGTGAAACAATAACAGAAGAGGCTCAATCCCACTTGTGCAAGAGTAGTATGGACATGAGACATGGAATCATGCCCCCTGTAACAATGGTACAAACAATAAAAATGTTTTTAAATGGTGAAAGCATGGTGTGAAAAACAATGGTGAAAAAACAAATACAAGAAGGCCGATCAATACCACATGTGGCAAGTAGTATGGGACATGAACATGGACTCCATGCCCCCTGTAACAATGTACAAACAATAACAAAGTTTTTAAAATGGTGAAAACAATGTGAAACCATCACAGGAGCAGCTCAATCCCACCTTGGGAGTAGTATGGGGACATGAGACATGGGAATCCAATTGCCCCCTGTAACAATGGTACCAACAATAAAAATGTTTTTAATTGTGAAAGCAATGGTGATTTGAAAACAATGGTGAAAAACAATACAGAGGCAGCTCAATCCCACCTTGTGCAGTAGTTATGGGACATGAGACATGGACTCCATGCCCACTGTTAACAATGGACAAAACAATAAAAATGTTTTAAAAATGGTGAAAACAATGGTGTGATGTGAAAAACAATACAGAAGCAGCTCAATCCCACCTTGTGCAAGAGTATGGGAATGAGACATGGACTCCATGCCCCCTGAACAAGGTACAAACAATAAAAATGTTTTTAAATGGTGGTGTTTTGATGAAAGCAAATGGTGAAAACAATGGTGAAAACAATCCAGAAGCAGCTCAACCCCACTGTTGTGCAAGTAGTATGGGAGGCCTGAGACATGGACTCATATTATGCACCATGTAAAACAATGGTACAAACAATAAAAATGTTTTTAAAATGGTGAAAACAATGGTGAAAAACCAATACCGAGCCGCTCATCCCACCTTTCAAGTTATATGGACATGAGAATTGGACTCATGCCCCTGTAACAGGGTACAAACAATAAAAATGTTGTTTTAAATGGTGTGAAAGCAAGGGTGAAAACAAGGGTGAAAACAATAAACAGAAGCAGCTCAATCCCACCTTGTGCAAGTAGTAGGGGACCATAGAGACATGGACTCCATGTGCCCCCTGTACATTGGTCAAACATAAAATGTTTTTAAATGGTTTGACAACAATGTTGGAAAACATACAGAAGCCAGCTCAATCCACCTTGTGCAAGTAGTATGGGAATTGAGAAATGGACTCATGACCCCTGTAACAATTGGTACAAAAATAAATAAAAAAGTTTTTGGTTTTAAATGGTGAAAGCAATGGTGAAAACAATGGTGAAAACATTACAGAAGCAGCTCAATCCCACCTTGTGCAAGTAGTAAGGGACATGAGACATGGACTCCATGCCCCCAGCAACAATGGTGGTGGCATCGCCTAGCTTGATGGACTGAGCCGCTAACATGATGGCCTTCATGCCGCTTGCGCACACCTGAGACAGGGCATGGTTTGGACGCAGTTGAGTTGAGTTTCTAGTTTTCTTTCTTCCTTTTTCTGTGTTTTTTGCTGGTGGTGCTGTTGGTGGTTGCTCGTGCGGATGGTTGGTGCTTTGGTGGTGGTGTGGCATAGCTAGTGATGGGACGCGCTGCCAACATGATGGCCTTCATGCCGCTTGCACACACCTGAGACATGAGATGGGTGGGGTGGGGGTGGTGTGTGGAAGTGGGTGTGGGGGGGGGGGGGGGGGAGGAACTGCGCTGCCAGCATGGTTTGGACGCAGTTGAGTCATTATAGTTTTCTTTCTTTCTTTTTCTGTGTATTTGCTGGTGGTGCTGGTGGTGCTGGTGCTGGTGGTGGTGGCATCGCCTAGCTGGATGGAATGCGCCGCCAACATGATGGCCTTCATGCCACTCGCACACACATGAGACAGGGCATGGTTTGGACGCAGTTGAGTCATTCTAGTTTTCTTTCTTCCTTTTTCTGTGTTTTTTGCTGGTGGTGCTGGTGGTGGCTGTGGGTGGTATGGCATCGCCTAGCTGGATGGACTCGCCCGCCAACGTGGATGCTTCTGGGCCTCTCGCACACACATGAGGGTGTTGGGGTGGGGTGAGTGAGGTTGAGGGTGTGTGTGTGTGTGTGTGTGAGGGTGGGGGGTGGGTGGGTGGGGTGGGGGGGGGGGGGTGGGGTGGGGTGTGGGGGGGTATTTAGATGGACTGCGCAGCCAGCATGATGGCTTCATGTGGACGTCTAGCACACACCTTAAGGGGTTTGGAAGGGGGGGGGGGGGTGAGGGTGGTTGGGGGGTGGTTGGGGGGGGGGTGGAGGGGGGGGGGGGTGGGGGGGGCCATCCCTAGCTTGATGGACTGGGCCGCCAACATGATGGTCGTCATTACCGCTCCACACACATGCGGGTGGGGGGGGTGGCGGGTGAGGATGGGGTTGTGTTTGTGTGAGGGGGGTAGGGGGGGGGGGGGGGGGGGGGGGGGGGGGGGGGGTAACACTAGCTTGATGGATGGCCGCCACCATGATGGCCTTCATGCCGCTCACACACACATGAGGGTGATTTGTGGTGTGGTGTGGTGTGGTGTGGTGTGGTGTGGTGTGGTGTGGTGTGGTGTGGTGTGGTGTGGTGTGGTGTGGTGTGATGTGGTGGTAGTGGTGGTGGCGGGGTGTTGTGGGGTGTTAACAGAGCATATTTTGGAACGCATAGGTTGAGTAGTTAATGAAGTCCTCTTTCTTCCTTTTTTCTGCTTTGTTAGTGTGTGCTGGTGGCGGCGGTGGTGTGGTGGGTGGTGGGGGTGTGGTGGTTTGGTGCTCCTACGGGTGACGGCCTTTTTTTTCGTGTTTTTCGGTCACTGTCAATTGCCATGGTAGCACTGTCCAGATAAAGTAGCAGCCCGTTCCCTACCGCTGTAAGACAGGGATCCCTTAATGCCATGCCCCACCAGGCGTTATCATTAATTTTTTGTTGCGCTATTGACAACCATGAATGTGCATAAACTCGAGACATACTCCTACTCACTTTATTACTCCCCCCCCCACACACACGCACACAACCCCCCATACGCACACCCCTCAGGTACTACAAGCTGAACCACGCGCGCTATGAGACTCTCCCTGTGGCAGTGAGAAACAACCACACAAGCACTAGCACACCCACCACACCAACCTCTCCCCCTCCTCAGTTACAATGAGCTGAATATCACCCACACATGCCCGTCCACATACACCCCCCCCTCAGTTACAATTAGCTGACTTACACCAAAACCAATGCAACACGCCCACACATCCCCAAACAAAATCCCCACACCAAACACTCCCACCCACAACAGACCACACACACACATCCCCACCCACACATCCCCACACACACATCCCCACACACACATCCCACCAAACATCCACACAACACACATCCACACCCAACACATCCCCACAAAAACAGCCCCACACACACTAGTCACCCACAACACATCCCCACCCACACATCCACACCCACACATCCACACCCACACATCCACAACCACACATCCACACCCACACATCCACACCCACACATCCACACCCACACATCCACACACACAACAGCCACACCCACATCATTCCACACCCACCACATCCACAACCCACAAACATGTCCCGCCATCATGTACATGAGGCTGGACCACGTGCGTATGAGACTTCTCCTGTGGCAGTGGAAACCAAACCACACAAGCAATAGCAACCCACTTCACCCCCACCCATCACTCATATCGCTTATTAATTGTGGAAAGGGCCTCCGACCTCACACACAAACATTGCAACCCAACCACCCACCTACCCCACCCATTGTCCACCCACTACCACAATGCACCCACTAATTAATTACTTAATTAATTGTGGTAAAGGGCCTACCTACCTCACACACACACATGCAACCACCCACCTACACACCGATGCACCCACCCACCTGCCCACCATGCATCCACCCATGCAACCATGCACACACTCATACTCGCTTTATTAATTGTGGTACAGGGCCTCCCTGCCTCACCCACACCCACGCACCCACCCATCTGCCCACCAATGCATCCACCTATGCACCCACTCAATGATTTATAATTGTGGTAAGGGCTCCCTTGCCGACCCACCCACAGGACCCACCCATGCATCCACCCATCCACCTAGCACCAAGTCCCAACTCACCTGATAATTGTGGTAAAAGGGATCACCCCAACCACCAACCCCGCACCCACTCATACTCTATTATTGTGGTGCAGGGGCTACCTGACCGCACCAACAAGCCATGAGGGGCACCCACTAACCAAACCCAGGGCACCATGGCAAAAAAAGAAGGATAAAAACAACATTTTGCCACCCACTACACACGCATGCACCCACCTACCCACCCATGCACCCAGCACCCACGTACCCATCCATGCACCCCTGCACCCACCTACCAACCATGCACCCACCTACCACCTACCCACCCATGCACCATGCACCCACCTACCCACCCATGGCACCAACATCCCGACCCTACCCACACATGCACCAGGCAACCCAACCTACCCACCCAGGGCACCCCACCCAAATCCCACCCATGCACCCACTACCCACCAGCACACACTCCCACCCATGCACCCATGCACACCCACCTACCCACCATGACCATGCACCCCCCTACCAACCCATGCACCCATGCACCACCTACACTGAACCACCCTAACACCCATGCACCCACCTTACCACCATGGCCCCATGCACCCACCCAGCACCCATGCACCCACCTACCACAATGCACCCACTACCAACCATGCACCACATACCCACCCATTGAACCCATGCACCCACCTACCCACCATGACCCATGCACCAACCTACCCACCCATGCAACCAATACCACCCATGCACCAACATACCCACATACCCACCCATGCAAACCATTGCAACCACCTACCCCCCATGCACCCACCTACCCACCCATGACCCATGCAACCACCTACCCACCCATGCACCATGCACCCACCTCCCCAATGCATCATGCACCCACATACCCACCCATGCCACCACCTACCCACATGACACCCACCTACCCCCCATGCACCCATTGCACCACCTACCCACCATGCACCCAGGCACCACCTACCACACCCAATGCACCCACCTACCCACCCATGCACCCAACCACCCAACCCATGCACCCATGCACCCACACTACCCACCCATGCACCACCCATGCACCACCCCCACCATCACACGCACCACCTACCCAACACCATGCACCCATGCACCCACCTACCCACCCAGGCACCCACCTACCCACCCATGCAACCCCTACCCACCCATTGCACCCAACCTACCCACTACCCAACCTACCCGCCCATGCACCCACATACCCACAATGCACCCCACCCACCTACCCAACCCATCCCACCAACCCACCAACCACCCACCTTACTCATACCCAATTATTAATTGTGGTACAGGCTACCTACCGCACCCACACCCACCCACCTACCACCCACCGATCACCCACCCACCCCACCCTCACTCATACTCACCTTATTAATTGTGGTACAGGCACACTGTTGGGCAGGCCCGCTTTGGGGACGCCTGGTAGCAGGGGCCTGCCCCCCCAGCAAAACAAGTGCGAATTAACCTATATAATATTGCCAGCATGAGAATCCCCTGAAACGAATCCAGAGCCTCTGCAGGATTCAAATTTGATCAGGGCTTCAAATTTGGAACGGCGGGCAAGGGAAGGTTCAAGATGTAAGGCAGGGATTTGTGTTTTTTTAAAACCTGCAAGGGGTTTATTTTGCTTTATAGTTTAGGCCACAGCCAGGGGAGGGAACAGAATTTTTATAAGCTTTTAAGCTAATAGCTTTCTATAGCTTTTATAGCTTTAAAACTTTTGGGGGCAATTCGAGCACACACACAAAAAAGCGGCATGGGGCCAATACGGAATCAAAAAGTTGCGATCGCTATATATAGCGGGGTGGGGGAAGGGGAAATAATGATTGTCAGGCGTAGCTTCTCTTTTGTACCAGAAGCCGTTCTAGCAGCTCCCTGGCTGCTACCCAGCCAACCTGAAAGCCAGTGTAGTGATGTGAAGGCCTGTCCAGATCAGAATCCAGGGGGCTTCCCAGTTGTGTGAAAATCTTGAAGTCAGCCCAGTAGTAGCTGTTTAGGACTGCCTACAAGCTGGCTATGCAGTTAGCCCAAATTCACGCTTGCATTGGAATGCCTGTCATGCAGCTTTCAGATGCACTAGCTTCTTCAGGGTTTGGCCCAAGGATAGGGAAAGGAAGATGCCTTAAAAGTGCTATGCGCAGCCCAAAGATTCAAAGCGCCTTGGAATGCCTGTATGCTAGCTTCAGATGCACTAGCTTGCTTCAGGTTTGGCCCAAGGATAGGGAAAGGAAGATGCCTACATTCTGCTATTCGCAGCCCAAAGATCAAAGCTGCATTGGAATGCCTGTCATGCTAGCTTTCAGATGCACTAGCTTGCTTCAGGTTTGGCCCAAGGATAGGGAAAGGAAGATGCCTACAAGCTGCTATGCGCAGCCCAAAGATCAAAGCTGCATTGGAATGCCTGTCATGCGAGCTTTAGATGCACTGACTGTTCAGGTTTGGTCCAAAGGTAGGGAAAGGATAAGATGCCTACATTCTGATATTCGCAGCCCAAAGATCCAAAGATGATTGGACATTGCCGTGCATGCTAGCTTAGATCATAGTGACTCAGGTTTGCGCCCAAGGGGGTGAAGAGCTGTCTAGAAGCTGCTTCACATAGCCCAAAAAAGAAACAGTGGGTGCTTGCCTGTTCCAGCACTTATATTTTCAGTTACGAGCAGCAGCTTCAAGGCAGCTCCCCTGGCTGCCTGTTAAGCCAAACCGGATGCGGGCTAGTGCGCCTTGAAGCTGACACAATCGTGGGCCAGTGCTCCTCAAATATTTTGGTGCAGCATAGTGGCTGGCTAGGGGAGCTTCGTAGAAACTACACAGAAAAGCCAAAAGGAAAGCCCTCACATGGTGGGTTCAGTCCCATGCAATGGAACGAATCGACCCAGGATGCTGACTAGACTGAACGCCAACCCACCCGGCAGCAACGAGGCCAAGTTCTTTCATCCCTCTACTGCCCTTCCTGCCCAGCGCGCTCGCACAAACACGAGCGAGTAATCAAGCGCGAGGGAGAAAGAAAGCACGAGTAGTTAATCAAGCAGGCGGAGGGAGAAGGCAAGATAGAAAGCAAGCGGTACTGGTGACTGGATAACACTGTCAAAACCATGCGCCTAATTCCTGGTATGAGGAGTGTGGTTAGTAGCGCTATACTACCAAGTCTACCGCCCCGAAAGAAGCTGATCAACCTGAAGGCTGCTAGAGCATGCAATCAAACTCGCACTCTCACCCCTAATGGCGAAACCGCCCAAATCTGGAGCTGTTAGGGAGGCAAAGGCTCCCTGGAACGCTCCCAGAGGCGTTCGAACGGCTGCGACGATAACGACGTCGTCGCTGCGACGTGATGAAGCGTCCATGCTGTTTTCCTGGCGGTGGCGTAGTGTAGGGGGCAGAAGCTTTGGGCGCGCGGATTTAACGGACGGGTCGAACAAACAGAAGGAAGGTGTGAGGGACCTATATTGTGTTGTACCCTACGTGGCAGTTGCCAGCTCGGTGGAATTGGTTGCAGATTCGGTTTGAAACCATCAGGTAGGCATTCTTCTTCTTCTTTGTGGCACTAGTTGGACCTGAACCGAGGGTGGTGGGGGTGAAAGTCTTTTCAGCAGCTTTCAGGGGACTTTTTGTAGCTCGAGAAAAGGGGGGAGGGGGGGGCGGGGGGTGGGGGGGGCGGGGTGGTTGGGGGGGGGGGGGATTGGGGGGGGGGCAAGGGCGCGCCAGAGCGAGAGCGGGCGCGCGCGCGCGCGAGCGCGCGCGCGGCGAGCCTGCGCGAGCGCGAGCGCGCACAACACACACACAACAACAAACATAAACAAACTCGGTGAACATGAACGAAGAAAAGCAACGAGCGAGAGAGGACGAAGTAGTAAATTACTGCTTATTTCCTTCCACACTGACTTAGGAATGTCTTTCTTTCTTTTCTTTCGTCAATTATGCGTATCTTTCTTTTGTTTTTCGACGTGTCCCTCCTGTTGGCATACGCACAGGCGAGGCATTTGGGTCCCTTCCCAGCCCTATTTGGCTACCCCAGACAGAGTAGCAACAACATACCGTTATTTGATTGATCCCCCCCACACACCCCCCCCCACCCCCATACCCCCCCCCGTTTTTAGTATGGGTCTTTAATTTTGTTTTAGGGGCATCTGACAGTTGTATATGATTGCATTAATCTAAAAGAAGCTAACATAACATCCGAAACATATATGATTGCATTAATCTTAACATTTTATGACTTGCATTACATCTAACCAGATATGATTGCATCACATATGATCATATTATATGATTGCACGGTAAAATCTGAACAATGTATGATTGCATTTGTACTGTACACGCAGCCCATCTTTCAGTGATATACAATGGTTAGTGGTTTTGTACCAGATTTCTTGAGGTGTGTGAAGGTCCAAGGTTGACTTCTACCCGTCGCCGTCTTGGCGTTGCAGGCGTTTGGGTTCAACCCGCGATGGTTGCTTGTCTAGTTGACGGGTAGGAGACGGGGACCGCTAACCACCTCCAGAGTACGAAAACAGGCTCCATTTCAACACACGCACACCAGGCGTTTATGATTACCGCGCGGTGATTGGTGCACGTGCTTGTACTGCATGTGCTGCTGGATGAGGTGCTGGACTGCATGGTGCTTGTGGTGCCGTTGCTTGTACTGATGGTTTGGCTTACTGATGCACGTTGTTGTACTGAGTTATCATTATTTGTCTCTACCGCGCGGTGCTAGAGGTTGTATTCCCAATATTGACCTAGCAACTTAATAAGCTCCTAGGGTCTTATCGGCGGGGGGCTTGGATTGGGAATAAACGGGGGAACAGACCAGAGTTGGATAGAAAAAATTGCAAAAAATCCAATAAATCCTCTGCCGCAGAGAGTGATGAGAAGACTGGGAGGATGCGTACACATTTAAGTCAAAACAAAAACTCACCTATGGAATGCTAGCGCACTGGGGGGCGGGGACGTGGCATGGAAGTGCTGGGTGATGTGTGGTGAAACGCCAAGGTTGGCTGAAAAACATATTAAAAATCCAATATCGGTCTCTGTCGACGTAAATGGTTAAGTGCAGCTCGTTACATACCGCGATTGAAGACGGACGGGGCTCCCTAAAATACCACTGCCCTACAGGCGTTATCGATTACTTTGTATAACAATCCAATCCATGAATGTATCAAGTGCTGTACTTCCCATCTACAAAGATTCATAACAACTATAAAAAGCCAAATTATCATGAACCGATTTTTTTTAGCTTGGATCCTAAAACTCATCCAAGTCGCCCCAACGAAGAGCCCAACTCAACACATAGACACGGTTCTGGTGGTCCGAGCCCACCCATTCGGGGGGAGGGAGCCCCACGGTTCACCCAATTGTCACGGTCCGAACGGTTTCTGACCAGTGATGAAGCCATGGACAAGTCAGGCAAACAGGGAGAAGTAACCTAAACTCGAGTAAAGTGGCAGCCTTTTGCACAAATGTCTAGAATGTTTGCAGCATTAGACTTTCCCCACGTGACGTAGAACAATGGTCTAGTGAATAGCACAGAGATCGATTTTCTTTTTGAGGACGATGATGTCGCGGGTGGGTCGACTCCCCTTCAGTCGACTCTTAGCGTTGCAGGGGTCGTGTCACTGCGATGAGTAGATTGTCCAGGTGATGGTAGGAGACCCCTCCCCACCCGCGTACGACGGGCTCCCATAACACCACGCCCCAAAGAGTATCATCCTTGTATGTGTGCGATGTGCGTCGCAATTCCGTAGCATGGCGACGCATGGGTCCAGCTATACTAGTCGGAAATGGCGTCGTACTGGGTTCGCACAAAGTCGCTCAATTGCGGCGCGGTTCGCACCAAAACCCAAAAAACAGGGGCCTAGAGTTTTGACAAGCCAAGGATATGGTATTGGATCCAGATTGTTTTAGTGGAACAGGTTGTATTGGCCCATAAGCGTAATTGGACCATGTGGGCATGGCGTTGAGTATTGTACCCATGGGTTGTATCGTACCTTGTACTGCCCAATGCTGTTGGATTGTACTGTGTATTGTACCACCCATGTGTATCGGGAACGTTGTGGGCATTCGTGAGGTACAAAACCTCCTGATTGCCTGTGCCTGGACAAGAAATGGGAGGGCCAAGTTGCCCTGTGCCAGGTCACTCTGATTGCCCTGTAAAGGCATGAGGGAGCCAGATCTAAATAGATGAATAAGATGAGACAGTAAAGATAATGAGAACTGAGAGGCAGTGTACCGGGGCGAAATAAAAAACGTATGCACGGAGGGGTGCTGGTTGTTAAGGGACCCCATCTCCGTACGACTACGAAGGAGGACCGGCTATCAGTACTGCCCAATCAGGAAGTGCCGGCTTTACGGCGCTGTGTCTTGCAGCTCTTAGGGGGACTGCCGCCCCTAATTGCTCTATGTGTAAACAAGATTCTCCAGTCAACCCCATTCCAATCAACCTATTTGTAACATGGGTTCTCCTTGGTGTCTGTACAAGACATGAGCGAGCCAGATCTCTCCAGCCCCCTCACCCGCCCGTACATTTCCTGGTACACCCGCCATAACCTGTACTGCCCTGATGACGCGGTCCTGGTACTGCCGTTCCGGTACCACGCTCCACTTCCTAAAGTCACGCCTAACAGCGTTCTTTTAGATTAGCTTTAGCTAGAAACCTTAGCGTATTTTAAGCTTGGGTTCAAAGGAGGGAAGGGAGGGAAGGGGGACACCAGAACAAAAAAAGGAAAAGTATACAACCAAAATAAAAAACCACCACACAACCCAAACTGTACACAAAAAACCCCCCAACACCAACACACAACAAAAAACACACAAACAGCACCCCCCCCCCCACCAACCAACCACACCAAAAACCCCCCCCACACCCACACCCAACCCCCCACAAACACAACCCACCCCGTTTTTCTTTTCTTCTCGTGTCTAGGGTATACTATTTTCCCTCCTGTCAAGTAAGTGCCATGCGTTTCAATTGCCACAAGAGAGAGGCGTTAGAAGGATGAGCGTGTCGTGATTCTTGCTTAAGATTGAACGATGTACTTGTGTATTATGTGGGTATTTTAGCCTGGTCTGCCTCCCATTCTTGAGTACCTATAATCAACAACATGATGTCCATATCAAACCTGAGGTGACTGGTGGGTTTATGCGCAAGTGGCATGGGCTGAAGGCCTCAGTCGACGCCGAACAGGTAGGTATATGGCTTTGCACCGGTGGCGTAAAAAAAAACAGCGTAACATTGGAGTCTGTGCTACATTGAGGGCGGTTAATAAAAAAGATCGGCCGTGGACTAAGTAAGTAGACAGCAATCCCTCAGGGATAGGCGCCTCTACCTTCTCCTCCGCCTCCGCCTCCGCTGCAGGTAGTGCGGGTGTCGTACAGAGGTTGGGACCTCATTGGGGGCTTCGGGCTCTGCACCGGGGTAACCAGCGTAACATTGGAGTCTGTGCTACATTGAGGACGGTTATCACAATCAAACAATCGGAGTGGGCTGAAGGCATTGACCAAGTGGACATCAAAACCCTCAGGGGACGGCGTGG
>JACBWV010000359.1:0-12500 GCA_013435795.1 Chlamydomonas sp. ICE-L
ATAGGGGTACAGGTTGATTCACAGCTGCAGTGTACACCCTAAAACACTACCATTAGGGCTACATGGCACTTCACAGCTACATGCGTAAACACTAAAGCCACCGTAGGCGGTACATGTCATTCACTAGCTGCAGGGGTGAAACCCTAAACCCTACGTTAGGGTTTCATGTATAGTCATTCACAGGCAGTTTACCCCTAAACACTACAGTAGGACATAGGTTCATTCACAAGCTGCAGTGGTTAACCCTAAACCTACATAGGGTACATGGCCATTCACAGCTGCAGTGTAGACCCTAAACCCTAGTAGGGTACCATGGCCCATTCACAAGCTACAGCGGTAAACCCTAAACACCTACCGTTGGTACAGGTCATTCACAGCTGCAGTGTAAACCCTAAACCTACGTAGGGTTCTGTATGGTCATTCACAGCTGCAGTGTAAACCCTTTAAACCTACCATAGCGGTACAGGTATTCCATAGCTGCAGTTTAAAGCCTTAACACGATGAACAGGGGTACATGGCAAATTCCACAGCACAGCGTAAACCTAAAACCCTACGTTAGGGTAACTGGCAATTCCACAGTAAAGCGTAAACCTAAAACCCTACCGTAGGGTACAATGGTATTTCACAGCTGCAGTGTAAACCGCTAAAACCATACCGGTTAGGGTTCATGTATGGTCATTCACAGCATGAGTGGTAAACCCTAAACACTACCATAGGGTACAAGGTGATTCATTAGCTGCGTTAAATCCTTAAAACATATAACAGGGATTACATGGAACTTCACCGCCCCCTACAAGCGGAAACCTAAACCTAGCCGTAGGGTACATGGAAATTCACAGCTTACAGCGTAAACCTAAACCTACCGAGGGTACATGGTCATTCAAAGTGCAGTGTAACCCTAAACCAGACCGTCGGGTCAGTATGGTCATTCCACAGAGGCAGTGTAAACCCTAAACATACCATAGGGTACAAGGTTGTTGATTCATAGTAGCAGTTTAAAACCTAAACATATAATGATACATGGGCAATTCCAGCTACAGCGTAAAACCATAAACCCTACCTAGGGACCTGGCAATTCAGAGCTACAGCGTAACCCTAAACCCTAAGTTAGGAGTACCCCATGTCATTCACAGATGCAGTTGTAAAACTAAACACTACAGTTAGGGTTTCATTATATAATTCACAGCTGCAGGTACACACTAAACCCTACCGTAGGTTACATGGTCCATGCACAGCTGCAGTTGTGACCCTACAATAACCTACGATTAGGGTACATGCCATTCAAAGCTGCAGTGTAGACCCTAAACCCTACCGCTAGGGTACATGGCAATTCCCAGCTACAGCGTAAACCCTAAAAACCCTACCGTAGTGGTACATGGTAATTCACAAGCTGCAGTTGTAAACCCTAAACCTACCGTAGGGTTCATGTGTGTCACTTCACAGCTGAGCAGTGGAAACCCAAAACATCCATAGGGAGTTACAGGTGATTCATAGCTGCAGTTTAAAGCATAAACACTATAATAGGTACATGGCAATCACAGATACGCGTTAACCGCTATAACACTACCGATAGGGTAGGGTCATGCAATCTCACAGCTACAGCGTAAACCCTAAACACATACCGTAGGGTAAATGGTCATTCCAGCTGCGTGTAAACCTAAACCCTTACCGTAGGGGTCATGTTCATGGTCTTCACCGTGGAGTGTAAACCCAAAGACACTACCATAGGGGACAGGTTGATTCATAGCGGCCCCAGTTAAAACCTTAAACACGATAAGAGGGGTACATGGCAATTCACAGCGTACAGGCGTTAAACCCTAAACCCACGAGGAGGGGACAGGCAATTCACACTACGGCGTAAACCCTAAACCCTATGTAGGGTTCATGTATGGTCATTCCACAGCTGCAGTGCGAACCTACACCCTACAGTTATGGGTTCATGTGTGGTCATTCACAGCTTTGCAGTGTTAAACCCTAAACACACCATAGGGTACAAGGGGATCATAGCTGCAGTTAAAACACTAAACACTTTAAAGGGTTACATGGCAATTCAACGACTGCAGGTGTAAACCCCCTAAAACACTACCGTTTATAGGGTACATGGCATTCACAGCTACAGGTAACCCCTAAACCCTAACGTGAGGGTACATGGTCATTCACAGCTGCGCAGTGGTAAACCCTAAACCCTACTGTTAGGGTTCATTTTATGGCATTCACAGCCTGCAGTGTATAACCCTAAACACTACATGGGTACAAGGGGATTCATAGCTGCAGTTTAGACCTAAACAATAATACGGGTACCATGCAATTCACAGCAAGCGTAACCCTAAACAATACCGTAGGGTACTGGAAATTCACAGCCTACAGCGGAAACCTAAACCAATAGTCAGGGTTATGTAAGGTCATTTACAGCTGTCAGGTAAACCCTAAACCCCTACGTAGGGTACTGGTCATTCACGCTTGCTGTGCGTGTGAACGCCTAAACCTACGATAGGGTACATGGCATTCCAGCTGCGGTGTTAGACCCCTAAATCCATACGTAGGGTCCATGGCATCACAGATACAACGATAAAATCCTCAAACCCTACCGTTTTAGGGTTACATGGTTCATTCACAGCTTGCAGTGTAAAACCCTAAACCCTACCGTAGGGGTTAAGTGTGGTCATTCACAGATGCAGGTAAACCCTAAACACTACCATAGGGTACAGCGGTGATTCATAGCTGCAAGTTAAAGCCTTACCACTATAAAATTAGCGGGAAAATGGCAAGTTCACAGTACAGCCGTTAACATAAACACATTTCCGTAGGGAGGGTACATGGCAATTCACAGCTACACGTAAACCCTAAACCTACCGTTAGGGTACAATGGTCATTAACAGCTGCAGTGTAAACCCTAAACCCTAAAGTAGGGTTCGGTATGGTCATTCACAGAGGCGTGTAAACCCTAAACACTACCATAGGGTACAAAGGTGTGATTCATAGCTGCAAGTTTAAGGCCTAAACACCTAATAGGGTTACATGGCAATTCACGCTACAGCGTAACCCTAACCCTACCGTAGGGTACATGGCATTCACAGCTACAGCGTAAAACCTAAACCCCTACGTAGGGTAACATGGTTTCATCACAGCTGCAGTGTCAACCCTATAAAACCTACCGTAGGGTTCATGTAGAGTCATTCACAGCTGGAGGGGACACCTAAAACCTACCGTAGGGTACATGGTCATCAACACTGCCGGGTGACCCTAAACCCTACGATTAGGGTACATGGCAATTCACAGCTGCCGTTGTGTTGGACCCCTAAACACCATACCGAGGGTAATGGCAATTCACAGAGCTACAGCGTAAACCCCCCCCCCCCCCCCCCCCTAAACCCTACAGAGGCGTACATGGTCCTTCACAGCTGCAGTGTAAACCCTAAACCAAACCGTAGGGTCATGGCTGGTCAGCCAGTGAGTGTGTATGTAAACCCTAAACACTACCATAGGGTACAAGGTGATTCATAGCGGCAGTTATAAACCTAAACACTATAATAGTGGTACATGGCAATTACAGCTGTACCGCGTAAACCCGAAATAAAACATGTGAGTGGTTATTCCCTCACCTTCCCCTCTCTTTTTCTCCTCGCGTTCATGGCAATTCACACTACAGCGGTAAAACCCTACTAAAACCCGACCGTAGGGTACAGGCAATTCACAGCTTGAACAGCGTAAACCCTAACTCCATACCGTAGGGTACATGTCATTCACAGCGGCATCAGTGCAAACCGACACCCTACCGTAGGGTTATGTATGGTCATCCACAGCTTGCAGGTAAACCTTAACACTACCATGGGTACATAGGTGATTCATTAGCAGCAGTTTAAAGCTAAACCACGATAATAGGGTAATGGTTAATTAACAGTCTGCCGAGTAAACCTAAACCTACCGTAGGGTACATGGCAATCAACAGCTACAGCGGTAAACCCTCTAAACCCTACCGTAGGGTACATGGTCATTCACAGCTGCAGTTGTAAACCTTAACACTACGTAGGGATCATGCTTATGTCATGCACAGCTGCTAGTGAAACCTCATAAACACTACCATAGGGGTACAGGTGTGATCATAGCTGCAGTTTCAAAACCTAAAAACTATAATTAGGGGACATGGCAATGCACAGCTACAGCGTAAACCATAAATTCCGAACCGGAGGGTACATGGCAATCACAGCGTGTACACAGCGCGCAAAACCGCTAAACCTACCGTAGGGTACTCATGGTCATTCACAGATGCAGTTGCAAAACTAAACCCTACAGTAGGGTTCATGTATTGGCATCACAGCTGCAGGGTAAAACACTAAACACTAACATAGGGTTACAAGGTTGATTCATAGCAGCCGTTTAAAGCATAGTAAACATAAGAGCCTGGTACATGGTAATTCACAGTGCAGTTGATAGACCACGTAACCCTACCGTAGGGTACATGCAATTCATAGCCTACAGCGTAAAACCCTAAACCCTACCGTAGGGTACCATGGTCATTCTAAGCTTGCAGTTAAACCCTAAACCGAATGTAGGTTCAGGTATGGTCAATTCACAGCTGCCCAGTGTAAACCACTTAACACTACCACCTAGGGTTTTACAAGGTGATTCATAGCAGCAGTTTAAAGGACTCTTAAACCACTATAATAGGGTACATGGCATTCACAGCGCAGTGTAAAACCCTAAAACACTACTGAGGGTTACAGGCAATTCAACAGCTACAGCGTAAACCCTAAAACTCAATACGTAGGGTACCATGGGATTAACAGCTGGAGTTGTAAACACTATAAACCACTGTAGGGTTTCAGGTATTGTCATTCACAGCTGCGAGTGTTAAACCTAAAAAACTACATTTTAGGGCTACTACATAAGTGCATATGCTGAAGTTTAAACTCTCCTAAACACTATAATGGGTACTGGCCAATTCAACTTACAGGTCCGGTTGAACCCTAAATCCAACCGTAAGGTACAGGGCAAGTCACAGCTCCAGCGCTCAACCCTAAACCCTACAGTAGGGTTGACATGGTCTTACCGCCTGCAGGGTTTAAACCCGTAACCTACCGTAGGGGTCAGGTATGGTCATTCACAGATGCAGTGTAACCCCTAAACACTACCATAGGGTACAAGGGGAGTCATAGCCTGCGATTTCAAACCTAAACTTACTATAATAGGGTTACATGGCAATTCAACAGCTACAGCGTGGAAATCCCGAAAGTCCGGCCAACCGTTAGGGTGACATGGCATTCACAGTCACAGCGTAAACCCTAGAAACCCTACAGTGGGGATATGGACAAATTCACAGATACAGCGGTAAAACCATAAAACTACCGTAGGGGTCATGGTCCTTCACAGCTGCAGATGCAAACCCTTAAACCATACAGTCGGGTTCATGTATGGTAATTCACGCTGCTGTGCTAAACCCTCTAAAACATACCATAGGGTACCAAGGGGAGTGGGTGATTCATTAGCAGCAAGTTGAAAGCATCGCATAAAAAGATAAGAGCTGCGTTATAATAGGTATATCACAGCGGCCTAAACTTCTAGTTTGTTAAACCTAAAACCATGGGGACCGTGAGGGATGTGTGAAAGGGGACGAATTCACAGCACAGCGGAAACACCTAAAACCCTACCGTAGTGGGACATGGTCATGCACAGTGCAGTGTGGTAAACCACTAAAACCCTACGTCGGGATCAGGTATGGTCATTACAGCTGCAGGTTTGTTGTAAACCCCTAAAACAATACCATAGGGTACAAAATCAATTCTAGCGGCAGTTTAAACCTAAACCCACTATAATCGGGTAAATGGCCAATTCACAGCTAAAGCCGCGGGAACCCTAAATCCAAACCGTAAAGAAGGACCGGCAATTCACAGCTACAGCGTAAACCCTAAACCCTACCGTAGGTACTGAGTCATTCACAGCTGCAGTGTAAACCCTAAACCCTACCGTAGGGTTCATGTATGGTCATTCACAGCTGCAGTGTAAACCCTAAACACTACCATAGGGTACAAGGTGAGTCATTAGTGCAGTTACAACCTAACACTGTAGACAGAGTGTGGTACAGGGAAGTGCACAGAGAAACGCGGGAAACCAGAAAGCCAACCGTTAGGGGTACATGGCAAATAGTCACAGCTACAGCGTAACCCTAAACCCAAAGAGGGTTACATGAGCAATTCAACAGCTGCAGTGGAAACCCTAAACACTACCATAGGGTACATGGTCATTCACAGTTGCAGTAGATGCAAAACCCCTAAACCCGTCCGTAGGGTTCATGTAAGGTCATTTCACAGCTGCAGGGTCTAGTGTAATGTAAAACCCTAAACACTACCAAGGGTATCAGGTTGATTAATAGCAGCAGTTTACGCTAAACACTCGAATAGGGTACAGGTAATTCACAGCTGCAGTGTAAACCCAAACCTACAGTTTAGGGTACCCTGCATATCTCAGCTACAGCGTAAACCCTAAACCCTACCAAGTAGGGTACATGGTCACTTCAAAAACAGCTGCAGTGTCAAACCCTTAAACCAATACCGTAGGGTTCATGTATGGTCATTCACAGCTGCAGTGTAAACCCTAAACACTACCATAGGGTACAAGGTGATTCATAGCTGCAGTTTAAAACCTAAACACTATAACAGGGTACATGGCAATTCACAGCTACAGCGTAAACCCTAAACACTACCGTAGGGTACATGGGCAATTCACAGCTACCGCGGTTAAACATCTAAACAAACGTGAGGGGAAATGGCAATTCACAGGTGACAGGTTTAAACCCTAATCTTACCGCAGGGGTACATGGTCATTCCACAGCCTGCAGTGTCAATCCCTCAACCCTACCGTAGGGTTTCATGTTAAGGTCATTCACAGCTGCAGTTGTCTAAACCCTAAACACTACCATAGGGTAAAGGTGATTCATAGCTCAGTGAGTTTAAGACCTAAACAACATAAAGTAGGGTACATGGCATTCACGCACAGGTAAACCCTAAACACTACAGTAGGGTACATTGCAATTCACAGCTACCGGTGGTAAAACCCTAAACCCTACCGTAGGGTACATGGTCATTCACAGCTGCAGTGTAAACCCTAAACCCTACCGTAGGGTTCATGTATGGTCATAACGAGCTTGCAGTGTAAACCCTAAACACTCCCATAGGGTACCAAGGGATTCCCATAGCTGCAGTTAAAACTAAAACAATATACTGGGTACATGGCAATTCACAGCTACAGCGTAAACCCTAAATCCACTACCGTAGGGTACATGGCAATTCACAGCTACAGCGTAAACCCTAAACCCTACCGTAGGGTACATGGCAATTCACAGCTACAGCGTAAACCCTAAACCCTACCGTAGGGTACATGGTCATTCACAGCTGCAGTGCAAACCTAAACCCTACCGTAGGGTTCATGTATGGTCATTCACAGCTGCAGTTGTAAACCCTAACACACCATAGGGTTACAAGGTGATTATAGCAGCAGTTTAAAGCCTAACACTATAATAGGTACATGGTAATTCACAGCTGCAGTGTAAAACCCTACAACCAACCGTAGGGTACATGGCAAGTCACAGATACAGCGTATAAACCAATAAACCCTACCGTAGGTACAGGTCATTCAAGCTGCAGTTTGTAAAACCCTAAACCCTTACTGTTAGGGTAATCAGGTATGTCATTCACACGCTGCAGTGTAACCCTAAACATACATAGGGGTACAAATAATTCATAGCTGAAGTTTTAAAAACCTAAACACGCTAATCGGGTACATGGCAATTCACAGCTTACAGCGTGAACACCATAAATCCACCGTAAAGGTACCATGGCCAATTCACAGCACAGCGTAAAACCTAAACCCTACGTAGGGTACATGGTAATCCACAGCTGCAGTGGTGAACCCTAAACCTACTTAGGGTTCCGTATGGTCATTCACAGCTGCAGTTTGTAAACCCTAAAACCCTACCATCGGGTACAAGGTGAGTCATAGCTTCAGTTTAAAACCTAAACACATAATAGGGTACATTGGCAATCACAGACAAGCGTAATCCATAAACCTAACCGTTAGGGACATGGACTTCACGCTACAGCGGTAAACCCTAAACCCTAACGTAGGGTACATGGCAATTCACAGCGCAGTGTAAAACCCTATTAAACCCTACCATCGGGTACATGGTCATTCACAGCTGCATGCAAACCCTAAAACCCTCCCGTAGGGTCATTAAGGTCATTCACAGCTGCATGTAAACCCTAAACACTACCATAGGGTACAAGGTGTTCATGCAGCAGTTTAAAGCCAACCCATATAATAGGGGTTACATGTACTTCACGCGCAGTGTTAAACCCTAAACCCTACGAGGGTACATGGCAATTCTCAGCTACAGCGTAAACCCTAAACCCTCCCAAGGAAATGGGGTCATTAACACTGCAGTTGTGAACCCTAAACCCTTACCGTAGGGTTCATGTATGGCTTCACAAGCTGCAGTGTAAACCCTAAACACTACCATAGGGTACAAGGTGTTCATAGCTGCAGTTTAAAACCTAACCATATAATTAGTGGTGCATGGCCTCACAGTACAGCGTAAACCCTAAACCCTACCGTAGGGTACATGGCAATCCACACGTACAGCGTTAAAACCTAAACACTACGTAGGGCTACATGAAAATTCACAGGTACAGCTGTAAACCCTCTAAACTCTACGCAGGTGGGTAATGGGTCATTCACAGCTGCCAGTGTAAACACCTACAACCCTACCGTAGGGTTAATGTAAGGTCATTCAACAGCGCTAGTTGTAAACCTTCAAACACTACATAGGGTACAATGGTGATCCTAGATGCAGTTTAAGACCTAAACACTATTAATCGGGTACCATGGAATTCACAGCTGACAGGTTAAACCCTAAACACTACGTGTAGGGTACATGGCAATTCACAAGCTACAAGCGTAAACCCTAAACCCGACCGTAGGGTACATGGTTTCACAGCTGCAGTGTAAACCTAAAACCCTACCGTTTTAGTGTTAATGTATGGTCCTTCAAAGCTGCAGTTGTTGTAAACCCTAAACACTACCATAGGGTACAAGGTGGAATTCATAGCTGACAGTTTAAAACCTAAACACTATACTAGGGTAATGGCAATGCACAGCTACAGCTAAACCCTAAAACCCTACCGTAGGTAGGGTACATGGACAATTCACAGTACAGCCGGTAAACCCTAAAATCTACCGTAGGGTACTGGCAATTCACAGGCTACAGCCGTAAACACCCTAAGACTCTACGTAGTGGGTACATGGTCTTCACAAGCTGCATGTTTGTGTAATTGTAAACCTAAGAACCCTACCGTAGGGTTCATGTAAGGTCATTCACAGCTGAAGTGTAAACCCTAAACACTACCATAGGGTACAAGGTGATTCATAGCTGCAGTTTAAGACCTAAACACTATAATAGGGTACATGGCAATTCACAGCTACAGCGTAAACCCTAAACACTACGTAGGGTCATGGCAATTCACCGTACAGCTGTAAACCCTAAACCCTACCGTAGGGTACATGGTCATTCACAGCTGCAGTGTAAACCCTAAACCCTACCGTAGGGTTCATGTATGGTCATTCACAGCTGCAGTGTAAACCCTAAACACTACCATAGGGTACAAGGTGATTCATAGCTGCAGTTTAAAACCTAAACACTATAATAGGGTACATGGCAATTCACAGCTACAGCGTAAACCCTAAACCCTACCGTAGGGTACATGGCAATTCACAGCTACAGCGTAAACCCTAAACCCTACCGTAGGGTACATGGCAATTCACAGCTGCAGTGTAAACCCTAAACTTTACCGCTAGGAGGGTACATGGTCATTCAAAGCTGCAGGTAATGTAAACCCTAAAACACCCTCCGTAGGGTTTCATGTATGGTTCATTCACAGTGAAGTTAAACCCTTAAACCTACCATAGGGGACAAGTGATTTCATAGCTGCAGTTTAAGACGCTAAAAACAACTATAATATGGGTACATGGCAATCCACAGTCAGCGTAAAACCCTAAACACTACCGTAGTAGGGACATGGCCAATTCACAGCTACAGCGTTAAACCCAAACCCTCAGTAGGGTAAATGGTATTCACAGCTGCAGTGCAAACCCTTAAACCCTAAGTTCGGGTTCATGTTTATGGTCATCATTCACAGCTGCAGTGTAAACCTAAACACTACCATAGGGTTACAATGGTGATTCATCGCTGCATTTAAAGCATAAACACTATAATAGGGTACATGGCAATTCACAGCTACAGCGTAACCCTAATACCCTACCGTAGGGTAATAGTGGCAATCACAGGCTTACAGCGGTAAACCTAAACCCTAACTAGGGTACAGGTCATTCACAGCTGCAGTGTAAACCCAAACACCTACCGTAGGGTTCCATGTTATGGGTCATTCACAGCTGCAGTGTAAACCCTAATACCCCTACGTAGGATAATGCAAACTTCACAGTCTGCAGTGGAACCCTAAACCCTACGCATTTAGGGGACCATGGCCATTCACAGCTGCAGTGTAGACCCCAAAACCCTACTGTAGGGTACATGGTCATTCACAACTGCAGTGTAAACCAAGAAGCCAGCAGCATCAGCCACATCATAGCCAAAGCAGTTCAGAAAAGCTATGGAACCAGTTCCGTATGCCTTTTAACAGTAGCAAGAAGGCAGCAGCGCCATCTAGCCACATCACAGCCAAAGCAGTTGAGAAGAGCCAATAAGACAATACTCAACACCAGTTTCACTTGCCTTTCAGCAGTAGCAAGAAGCCAGCAGCGCCAGCTAACCACATCACGGCATTTTTCACCTCTTCCAAGTAAGGCCGGTCGGGTGTCAAGATCTTTTGGACAGACATCGCGAACTTGACATAGAGATTGATCGGTTTAGTCACATGGTCCAGTCACATAGTCCGATCACATGGTCCTATATATCACTGAATCACATGATCTAATCGCATGGTCTAATCGCATGGTCTAATCACATGGTGCAATAACTGAATCAAATGGTATAATCACATGGTCCGATCACATGGTGAAATCACTGAATCACATAGTCCAATCACATGGTGAAATCACTGAATCACATTGTCCAATCACATGGTCTTATCACTGAATCAAATGGACTAATCACATGGTCCGATCACATGGTGAAATCACTGAATCACATGGTCCAATCACATGGTCTTATCACTGAATCAAATGGACTAATCGCATGGTCTAATCACATGGTGCAATAACTGAATCAAATGGTACAATCACTGAATTTGAAAACAGTTGTGTTTGAAAACGAAGAATCTGAAGTACCCTGGATTGTGACCCACCATGTCATCATCAGTGGCTGTGCGCCTGTTTGGGGTTTAGTTTATCAATGCCTTTTTTTTTAAGCCCTTCTTACCACTGTTGGGCAAGTCTCTGTAGCCTATTTGACCCACCCCTGGACTGTTAACATACCGGTACATACAGTGGCTGCGCGCAGACGTGGATTAAACACACATGTTATGGCTCAGGAAACGTAGATTTTGAAAACAGTTATGTATGAAAACATAGGTTTTTAAGTACCCTGGATTGTGCCCCGCCGTGCCATCATCAGTGGCTGTGCGCAGATGCGGAGATAAAAAACATGTTTGGGCTCATGAAACGTAGATTTGGAAAATAGTTATGTATGAAAACGAAGGTTTTAGAGTACCCTGGATTGTGCCCTGCCATGCCATCATCAGTGGCTGTGCGCAGAGGTGGAGATAAAAAACATGTTTGGGCTCATGACACGAAGATTTGGAAAACAGTTATGTATGAAAACGTAGATTTTAAAGTACACTTAAACAATTCAGGTCCCTGCCACCTAAATTAGAAGCTGCATCGTTTTGGTTCACTCGTTGACAGGGTACTACTTCTTGCCAAATTGGTCAATGCTTAAAGCGCACGCACGTCAAATTGATCAGCGCTTTTTAGAGCAAAAAGCGCAAAAACTGCGCGCTGTGCCCACAGGGGGTTGAAAAAGCGGTCCGCCACCTAAATTAGAAGCTGCATCGCCTTGGTTCACTCGTTGACCAGATCAGGGTACTACAAAGCGCGCGCAGCAGCGCTTTTACGCGCTGCCTTTTTGAGCCCCACTGCGCGTTTTGCGCAGTTTTTTTAACCCCCTGTAGGCGCAGCGCGCAGTTATTGCGCTTTTTGCACTACAACTACAGAGATGGCTGGGGATGAATTGGCAAAAGTACCCCTGAAGGAACCTGGAGTGTGACCCACCATGTCATCATCATTCAATAACGGCTGTGCGCAGATGTGGAGATAAAACACATGTTTTGGCTCATGAAAAATAGATTTTGAAAACTGTTACGCTTGAAGACTTAGGGGGATGATAGCCCCCCCCCCCACACACACCCCACCCCACCCCACCCCACCCTCCGGCCCTCCCCTATTGGTGGTTGGCCCCAGTGGGAGCAAACGGGCTGGCCCCCTTAACCTAATGC
>JACBWV010000169.1:0-18542 GCA_013435795.1 Chlamydomonas sp. ICE-L
CGGTGAGTGTGATCACCCTGTATACCCGCGGTAAGGGGGCTGGAGGAGGGAGTGAGGGCAACCCGGGCGAAGGCAGGAGGAGGATAACTTGTGAAGCAGCAGCTGTCGTTGGCACATCGGAGGCCGTGAGGTGTGCTCCTGTTTAGGTAATGGGGTTGGGGAGGGAGGGAGGAAAGGGGGAGGAGGAGGAGGAGGAGGGGGATATTGCCAATGCCGCAGCTGCAGTGGACTAGGTCAGGGGAGTTGATCATTTTAGGTATCGGGTTTTGGCGATGGGCGAGGGCGGGACGGGGGAGGCGTGAGGAGGAGGGGGATATAACTTGGACGCGAAGCCTGCAGTGGACTAGGAGGGTGCGTTGTGACTCATGTTTCGCGGTAAGTAAGGGTTTGCGGGGGAGGGGAGGAAGGGGAGGAGGAGGCGGGGGATAATTTGAATCAGCAGTTACGTGGACTAGGAGGGTGCGACTGTCTCATGCTTAGGTAATTGGGGTGGGTTTGGGGAGGAGGGAGGAACAGGGGAGGAGGCGATGGAGGGGCAACTTGAAAGAGCAGCTGCAGTGGAACCAGGAGGGTGCCGTTGTGACATGTTTCGGTTGCCCTCGGGTGGTTGGGGCGGCTGGAGGGAGGAACGGGGGGGGAGGAGGAGGAGGAGGAGGAGGAGGAGGATACCTTGCGCAGCAAGCGCAGTGGCCCACAGGAGGGGAAGTGTGATCATGTTTAGGTAATGGGGTTGGGGAGGGAGGGAGGGAGGGGAAGGGGGAGGGAGGAGGAGGAGGGGGATAACTGAAGCCGAGCTGCCGTGGAACTAGGAGGGTCTGGTGTGACTTTATGTTTTATGGTAATGGGGTTGGTGAGGAAGGAGGACGGGCAGGGGGGAGGAGGAGGAGGAGGAGGGTAATCGGGTTGGGTGTGCTATCCTGGGAGGATGAGAGAGGGAACAGGGGGGGGAAGGGGGGGGAGGAGAGGAGTGGGCTAACTTGAAGCAGCAGTGCAGTGGATAGGAGTGTGCAGTGTGGATTAGTGTTTAGGTCCTGGGGTTGGTTGAGGGGAGGGGGGAAGGGGGAGGTAGGAGGAAGGAGGAGGAGGGGGATAACTTGAAGCAGCAGCTGCAGTGGACTAGGAGGGTGAGTGTGATCATGTTTAGGTAATGGGGTTGGGGAGGGAGGGAGGGAAGGGTGAGGAGGAGGAGGAGGAGGGGGAATAAATTGAAGCAGCAGACTGCAGTGACTAGGAGGTGAGTGTGTGTGATCCTGTGTAGGGTAATGGGGTGCGGAGGGAGGGAGGGAAGGGGGAGGAGGCTAAGAGGAGGGGGAGAACTTTGAAGGCAGAAGATGCAGTGGATGGAGGGTGAGTGGTGTGGGGTGGTCAATGTTAGGTATTGGCTTGCGGAGGGGGGGGGGGGAGGGAAGGGGGGGGAGGAGGAGGAGGAGGAGGAGGGGGATACTTGCCGCCAGCAGAGTGCAGTGGACTAGGAGGGTGCGTGTGATCATGTTTAGGTAATGGGGTTGGGGAGGGAGGGAGGGGAAAAAGGGGGGAGGAGGAGGTGGGGGGGGATAACTTGAAGCAGCAGCTGCAGTGGACTAGGAGGGTGCGTGTGATCATGTTTAGGTAATGGGGTTGGGGAGGGAGGGAGGGAAGGGGGAGGGAGGAAGGAGGAGGAGGAAGGGGGATAACTTGAAGCACGCAGCTTGCAGTCGGAGTGGGAGAGGGACCGTGCGTGTGGGGTGATAAGGTTAGGTAATGGGCTTGCGGAGGGAGGTAGGAAGGGGGTGGGAGTAGGAGGTGCGAGGGGGATCTTAAGGCAGCCGCAGCAGTCCTGCAGGGGAGTAAGGAGAGTGCGTGTGATCTGTGTAGGTAACGGGTTGGGGAGGGAGGGGATGGAAGCGGGGTGAGGAGGAGGTGGCGGGGGAATAAATTGAAGCAGCAGCTGGCAGTGGACTAGGGAGGGTGTGTTGTGTCATGTTTCGGTAATGGGGTGTGGTGAGGGAGGGCGGAGGGGGGGGGAGGAGGAGCAGAAGGGGACAACTTGAACAGCAGCGGCCGTGGGAATAGGAGGGGGTTGCGAGTGATCATGTTTAGGTAATGGGTTGGGGAGAGAGGGAGGAAGGGGGTGGAGGGGGAGGGAGGAGGGGGGGAGTACAAGTACATATTGAACGCAGCAGTCCGTGGATAGGAGGGGAGTGTGATCATGTTTAGGTAATCGGGTTGGGGAGGGAGGGAGGGGATGAGGGGGCGGATGAGGAGGAGGGGGATGGAATCTTGAAGCGCAGCTGCAGTGTAACTGGGAGGGGGTTTGCGGCGTTTGGATTCGTTTTGTACTGGGGTTGCGGAGGGAGGAAGGAAGGGGGGAGGAGGAGGGGGGGAGGAGGGGGATAACTTGAAGCAGAAGCTGCAGTGGACTAGGAGGGTGAGTGTGATCATGTTTAGGTAATCGGGTTGGGGAGGGAGGGAGGGAAGGGGGGGAAGAGGAGGAGGAGGAGGGTAATCGGGTTGGGGAGGGAGGGAGGGAAGGGGGAGGAGGAGGAGGAGGGGGATAACTTGAAGCAGCAGCTGCAGTGGACTAGGAGGGTGAGTGTGATCATGTTTAGGTAAGGGGGTGGGGAGGGAGGGAGGGGAAGGGGGAGGAGGAGGAGGAGGAGGGGATAACTTGAAGCAGCAGCTGCAGTGGGACTAGGAGGGTGAGTGTGAATCAGTTTAAGGTAATTGGGGTTGGGAGGGAGGGAGGGAAAGGGGAGGAGGCGGCAGGAGGGAAATAACTTGAAGCAGCAGCTGTCAGTGGATCGGGGGTGAGTGTGATCATGTTTAGGTAATGGGGTTGGGGAGGGAGGGAGGGAAGGGGAAGGAGAGGAGGAGGAGAGGGATAACTTGAGCAGCAGCTGCAGTGGACTAGGAGGGTGAGTGTGATCATGTTTAGGTAATGGGGTTGGGGGGGAGGCGAGGTCAGGGGCAGGAGGAGGAGGAGGGGTACCGTGAAGCAGCAGCTGCCCGTGGACTAGAAGGGGGAGTGTGATCATGTTTAGGTTTTAATGGGTGGGGAGGGAGGGAGAAGGGGGAGGAGGAGGAGTGAGGGGGGGATAACTTGAAAGCAGCAGCTGCAATCGGGTTGGGGAGGGAGGGAGGGAAGGGTGAGGAGGAGGAGGAGGGGGATAACTTGAAGCAGCAGCTGCAGTTGTACTTGGAGGGGTGCGTTGTGATTCCTTGTTTTGGTAAGGGGGTTTCCTTGGGTTTGTGCGGAGGGAGGAATT
The DNA here is from genome assembly GCA_013435795.1 of Chlamydomonas sp. ICE-L. Classification (NCBI taxonomy): domain Eukaryota; kingdom Viridiplantae; phylum Chlorophyta; class Chlorophyceae; order Chlamydomonadales; family Chlamydomonadaceae; genus Chlamydomonas; species Chlamydomonas sp. ICE-L. Next base: position 3,246 of record JACBWV010000169.1, read on the forward strand.
GTGGGGAGGAGGGGGAGGTGGAGGGCGTTTGCTAAACCTTGAAGAGAAGGTTGCAGGGCTAGGAGGTTGTTTTTTGTGGTGTGATTCATGCTTAGGTACTCGGGTTGTGGGGGGAGGACCGGGAAGGGGGAATTGGGAAGAGTTAAGAGGGGGGAGGAGGAGGAGGGTTTTTAATCCGGGTCTGGGAGGGAGTGGCGGGAAGGTGGGGGGGAGGAGGAGGAGGAGGGTGGATAATTGAAGCAGCAGTTGCAGTGGACTAGGAGGGTGAGTGTGATCATGTTTAGGTAATGGGGTTGGTGAGGGAGGGAGGGAAGGGGGAAGGAGGCGGAGGAGGAAAGGGGGATACTATACGAAGCAGCTTTGCAGTGGAATAAGAGGTGAGTGTGATCATGTTTAGGTAATGGGGTTGGGAGGGAGGGAGGGAAGGGGGAGGAGGAGGAGGAGGAGGGGATCATTGAAGCAGCAGCTGCAGTGGACTAGGAGGGTGAGTGGTGATCATGGTTAGGTAATAGGTGTTGGGTTGGAGGGAGGGAGGGACGGATCAAAGGGTGAGGAGGATAAGGAGGAGGGGTCGATAAATTTAAGCACGCAGGCATGCAGGGAAGGAGGTGTGAGTTGATCATGATTTAGGACTTGAGGTGGTGCGGGAGGCCCCCGGTGGGACGGGCGCCAGCGGAGGCCCGGAGCTAGTTGGCGGGTCGGAAACTTGAAGCAGAAGCTGCTGGACTAGGAGGGCTGGGTGTGATCATGCCCGTTAGGTAATCGGGTTGGGGAGTGGAGAAGAGTTGATGCGGAAGGGGGGGAGTGGAGAGGAGGACGGGCTTAATCCGGTTGTGGAGAGGGAGGATGGGAAGGGGGAGGGAGGAGGAGGGGGATACACTTGATTTTTTTTAGCAGAAGAAGTCTGGCAGTGTAAACTGGAGGGGCGTGTGATAATTTGTTTAGCCGTAATGGGGTCTTGTGGGCGGGGCCAGGGAGGGAAGGGTGAGGGAGTGATAAGGAGGAGCGCGGTTAACTCTGAAAGCAGCAGCTGCAGTAGACTTAGGGCGGGTGCTTTTAGTGTGCCATTGCATGTTGTTCACGGTAAGAGGTTCGGAGGGAGGGAGGGAGGGGGAGGAGGCCCAGGAGTGTGGAGGGGGATACTGTGAAGCAGAAGCCTGTAGTTGACTAGGAGGGGGGTGGGATTCAGGTTTTAGGTATCATCGGGTGGGGAGGGAGAGAGGGAAGGGCGCACGGCTTGAAGGAGGAGGGAGGGTAATCGGTGTTTGCTGGAGGGAGGGACCCGGGAAGGGGAGGCGGGAGGCAGGAAGGGGGATAACTTGAAGAGCAGAGCTGCAGTGGACTTAGGAGGGTGCTGTCTTGATCATTGTTTAGGTAATGGGTTGAGGTTGATTTCCCTCTTTGTTTTTTGTTTTTTCCGCTTTTTTTAGGTGACCCGTTTTTTTGTTTGAGGGTTATTTTTTTTAGGTGATGGGAGGGAGGGAAGGGGGGAGGAGGAGGAGGACCCGAAGGGGTCTATGTTATAACTTGAAGCAGCAGCTTGCAGTGGACTAGGGGAGGGTGCGTGGTGATCAGTTTAGGGGTAATGGGGTTGGGAGGGAGGGAGTTTTTTTTATCTTTTTTTCCTGCGACGGGAGGGAAGGAAGGGTGATGTGGAGGGGGAGGAGGAGGGAGGAGGGGGATGATAACTTGAAGACCAGAGCAGCTGCAGTGGACTAGGAGGGTTTGGTTTGCGTCTGTGAGTCATGTTTTAGTAAATGGGAGGTTGGGAGGGAGGAGGGGGAGGGGGGGAGGAGGAGTAGGGAGGAGGGGGATTAACTTGAGGGCAGCAGCTGACAGTGGACTAGGAGGGTGCGACTGTGTGATCATGTTTAGGTAAATGGGGTTGGGGAGGATGGTGGCTTGGGGAGGAGGGAAGGGAGGGGGCAAGAGGGGAGAGGAGGAGGAGAGGGGGGGAGGATAAACTTGAAGCAACAGCTGCAGTTGATAGGGAGGGTGCGTTTGATGTGTGTGGTTGTTGTGATTCATGTTTAGGTAATTAATGGGGTGAAGAGGGAGGGAGGGAGGGAAGGGTTGAGGATTTTTAAGGAGGAAGAAGGGGGAATGGAAAACTTTGAAAGCAGCAGCAGGCTTGCAAGTGACTAGGAGGGGGCGGCGTGATCATGTTTAGGTAATGGGCGACTCGTGGGAGGGAGGGAGGAGGGACCCGAAGGGGACGGAGGAAGTTGGCGATGGGGGATTGGTGGATGGGATTGAATAACTTTGTGCCCCCCTTTGACTCCTTTAGAAGCAGCTTGAAGTGGACTAGGGAGCGCCGCCCCCGCGTGTCCGATATCGTTTGGACTTAAGGTAAATGAGGTTAGGAGGGAGGATATTTTTGGGAAGGCGGCGGAAGGGGTGAGGGGGAGGGGGAGGGTTAATAGTGATCGAGGAGGAGGGTAAACGGGTTGGGGAGGGGAGGGAAGGGGGGGAGGAGGATGAGGGAGGGGGTATGATAAACTTGAAGCAAGGCAGCTGCATGTGAACTAGGGAGGGTGAGCGTGATCATGTTTAGGTATGGGGTTGGGGAGGGAGGGGAGCCCGAGGGAATTTTCCCCCCCCTTCCTCTAAGGGAAGGGGGGGAGGAGAAGGGAGGGAGGGGCCGCACGTATCCTTGGAAGCAGACAGCTGCAAGTGCGAATAGGAGGGTTGCGTGTGATCATGTTTTAATAATTGGGGGGGTAGGGGAGGGGAGGGGGGAGGGGAAGGAGGAGGTGTGGAGAGTTTCAGGAGGAGGGGGAGGAGGTTGTTTTGGAGGTGGGATGGATTGTGACCCTATGGGGTTTCCCTCTTTTTGGATTATATTAATTTCTTTGATAACTTGAAGCAGCCAGCTGCTTTTTTTTTTTTTTTTTCTTTTTTTTTTTTTGAGACGAGGCGTAATCCGCGGTTGAGCGACGAGGAAGAGGGAGGGTGAAGCGCGGGAGGAGTGAGGAGGAAGGGGGGAATTGGGAATAACTTGAAAGCAGCCAGCTGCCAGTAAGCGACTAGGAGCGTCGTGTGCATCATGTTTAGGTAATGGGGTTAGCGTTGGGGACGGGAGGGAGAGAAGGAGAAGAGAGTAAGTTGAGGAGGATAACTTGCAAAGCCATGCAGCGCAGTGGACTAGAGAGGGTTGCGGTGTTGATCATTGTATTAGGTAATGCCGACAGGTTGGGGAGGCGAGGGAGGGGAAGTGTGAGAAGAGGAGGACGGAGGGGAGGAGCGGGATATAACTTGAAGCAGCAGAGCAGCTGCAGATGCGACTAGGCAGGGTGCGTATTTTGCTGATCATGTTTAGGGTAATGGGTTGCGGGAGGGAGGGAATGGGACAAGGCGGGAGGAGGCAGGTGTTAGGGTGATACTTAAGCAGCAGCTGAAGTGCGACTAGGTGGGCGTGCGTTTGTTTGTAATCTGTTTATGGTAATGAGGCGTCGTTGGGCGAGGGAGCGCGAACGAGAGGGGGGAGGGAGGAGCGTGAGGGGGATAACTTGAAGCAGCCAGCCTGCCAGTGCAACTAGGAGCGGTGCGTGTAGAATCATGTTTCAGGGTAATGGGGTTCGAGGGATGCGGGACGGAGAGGGGGAGGAAGGGCGCAGGAGGATGGTAGCGGGGATAACTTGAAAAGCAGCAGCTGGACAGTGGACTAGGAGGATCTGAATGAGTGTGATCCTGTTTAGGTAATTGGAGTTCGGCGGGAGGAGAGGATGGGAAGGGGGTTGCGGAGGCAGGAGTATGGCAGGGGGGGATATTGGGGATAACTTGATAGCAGAAAGCTGCAGTGGATCTACGAGGGTGAGTTGTGCAATCATGCTTTAGGCTAATGGGGTTGAGGGAGGGTTGGACGGGAGTGAGAGTAGGAGGCGAAGGGGGAGAGGAGGAGGAGGGGATAACTTGAAAGCAGCAGCTGAAGTGGACTAGAGGCGCTGCGCATCTTGATGTTGGATCATGTTAGGTACTGGGGTATTGGCGAGGAGCCGGAGGGAAGGGGTGAGGAGGAGGAGGAGTAGATAACTTGAAGCAGCAGCTGCCAGTGAGACTATGGAGGGTGGTATATCATGTATCAGGTAATGCGGGTTGCAACAGTGAAGGGAGGGACGCAGGCGAAGGGAAGGGGGAGGAGGCGAGGAGGGTGGGGGGGATAACTTGAAGCAGCCGCTGCATTGCAAGTCGTAGACTAGAGCGGGTGGTGATCATGTCTTATGGTAATGGCGGCGTTAGGGGAGGGAGGAGGGAAGGGGGAGGGGAGGAGGAGAGGGCGATAACTTGAAGCAGCCAGTGAAGTGCGACTAGAAGTGGGTGCGGGTTTATGGATTCATGTTTAAGTAATGCGGGTTGGGGAGGAGAGGAGGGAGCGGGCGGTAGGAGGAGGAAGGATGGAGGGGGGGGAAGGGATAACTGGAAGAAGAAGCTTTGAAGGGGTGACTAGGATGGGTGCGTGCATGACATGTTTAGGTAATGAGAGCGGTTGGGGCGCGGAGGACTGGGAAGAGGGAGGAGGCAGGAGGGAAGCGGGATACTTGCAAGCAGAAGCGCCAGTAGAATAGGAGGAGGTACTGAGATGTGTGCTGTTTATGATGATCATGTTTAGAGTAATGGGGGTTGGGGACGGGAAGGGAGGGAAGGGGGAGGAGGAGGAGGAGGGGGATAACTTGAAGCAGCAGCTGCAGTGGAATAAGGGTGGTGCGGTCGATCATGTTTAGCGTAATGGGAGTTTTGAGGAAGAGAGGGAGAGGGAGGGGGGAGGAGGAGGGTAGGAGGGCGGCCTAACTTGATAGCAGCAGCTTGCAGTGTGGACTAGGGAGGGTTTGCTACGTTCTGTGTCATGTTATAGGTAATGGGGTGGGGAGGGAGGGAGGGAAGGGGGAGAGGAGCGAGGAGGGCGGGGTTATAACTTTGACAGCAGCAGCTGCAGTGGACTAGGAAGGCTGTGCGTGCCCTGCATCAGGTTTAGGTAATAGGGTTGAGGCGCGGGAGGCGAGGGAAGGGGGAGGAGGAGGTGGAGGGGGATAACTTGAAGCAGCAGCTACACTGCCGACTAGGAGGGGATGTTGTGATCATGTTTAGAGCTAATAAGGTCGCGCGAAGGAAAGAGTGAGGGAAGATCGGGAGCGCAGGAGGAGGAGGGTAATCGCGGTTAGGGAGGGAGGAGGTAAGCGCGGGAGGAGGGAGGAGGAAGGGGGGGAATAACTGAAAAGCAGCCGCATGAAGTGGAATTGGCAGGGTTCGTGTGATCAGGTTTAGGTAATGCGGTTGGATGGGAGGGATGGGAAGGGGAGGAGTAAGTGGAGGAGGAGAATTTGACCAGCCAGCCTGCCAGTGGGACTAGGTGGGGGCGTGCTGATCATCGTTTAGGTAATGAGCGGTTGCGCGGAGGGAGAGGGAGGGAGGGGGGAGGAGGAGGTGGAGCGGGGCATAACGGGATAGCCAGCAGCGGCGAGTGCCGACTAGGAGGGTGCGATTATCCTGTTGAGGTAATGGTCGGTTGGGGAGGGAGGGATGGGAAGGAGTGGCGAGGCCAGGAGGAGGGAGATAACTTGAAGCAGCAGCCCTGAACAGTAAGGACACAAGGAAGGGTGAGTGTTATCATTGGTTATGTAATGGGGCGTTGGGGAGGGATGGAGGCGAAGGGGGGGAGGAGGTGGAGCGGCGGATACTTGAAGCAGCAGCCTAGCTGCCAGTGGACTAGGCGATGGTGAGTTGTGATCATGTTTAGGTAAGGGTAGGGGATCAGGAAGGGAGGCGAGGAAGAGGGGAGGAGGAGGAGGACAAGGAGGGAATCCGGTATGGCGGAGGGAGGGAGGGTAAGGGGGGAGGAGGAGGAGGAAGCGGGGCAATGGGGAAGAATAATTGAAGCCAGCAGCTGACAAGTGAAGTCGACTAGGAGGGCTTCGTGTGATCATGTGTAGGCTAATGGGTCTGGGGAGGAGGGAGAGAAGAGAAGGAGTAGTAGTTGAGGAGAGGAGTAACTTGAAAGCAGCAGCTGCAGGCGACTAGGTGAGGTGCGTGCTTGTGTGTTTGCCTGATCATGTTAGCGCTTAATGGGAGTTGGGGCGGGAGGGAGGTGAAGTGTGCAGAAGGAATGAAAAGGAGGAGCCGGGGATAACTTGACAGCAGCAGCTTGCAATGGACTAGGATGGTTTGAGTGTGCATCATGTTTAGGTAAATGAGGGTTTGAGAGGAGGGAGGGAGGGAAGGGGGAGGGGAGAGGGCGGGGATTTAACTTGAAGCCAGAAAGACTGCAGATGCCGACTAGGAGGTGCGGAGATGATCATGTTATAGGTACATGCGGGTTGGAGAGGCAGCGGAGGGAAGGGGGAGGAGGAGGTTGTTGGGGGATGGATAACTCTTGAAGCAGCAGCTGAAGTGGACTTAGGCCTGCGTGCGTCGTAATCATGTTTAGAGTAATGGGGTTGGGGCGGATGGACGGGAGGGAGGGGCGAGGGGGGCAGGAGGAAAGTGGCGGGCGGATAACTTGAAGCAGCAGCTGCCACGTGAACTAGGGAGGCGTGCGTGTGCCGTGGGATTTGTGATCATGTTTAGGTAATTGGGTTGGGGAGAGCGGAGGGAGGGAAGGCGGGGGGAGGACGGAGGCGGGATATAACTTGAAAGCAGCAGCTCTTGCAGTGCGACTAGGAGGGTGAGTTGCTGATCATGTTTAGGTAATAGAGGGTTGGGGACGGGAGCGGAGGGAGCCGAGGGGGAGGGAGGAGGTGGGGTGGGAGGGGGATCACTTAAAGCAAGCAGCTGCAGTGGAACTACGAGGGGTGGTGTGATCAGCTTATGGTGGTAATGGGGTTGGGAAGGAAGGGAGGGGAAGGGGGATGAGGAGGATCGGAGGGTAATCGAGTTGGGGGGGAGGGGAGGGGATAAGGGGGAGAGGGAAAGTAGGAAGGGGGAATAACTTGAAGCAGCAGCTGCAGTGGACTAGGAGGGTGAGTGTGATCATGTTTAGGTAATGGGGTTGGGGAGGGAGGGAGGGAAGGGGGAGGAGGAGGAGGAGGGAGGAGGGGGATAACTTGAAGCAGCAGCTGCAGTGGACTAGGAGGGTGAGTGTGTGATCATGTTTAGGTAATGGGGTTGGGGAGGGAGGGAGGGAAGGGGGAGGAGGAGGAGGAGGAGGGGGATAACTTGAAGCAGCAGCTGCAGTGGACTAGGAGGGTGAGTGTGATCATGTTTAGGTAATGGGGTTGGGGAGGGAGGGAGGGAAGGGGGAGGAGGAGGAGGAGGGGGATAACTTGAAGCAGCAGCTGCAGTGGACTAGGAGGGTGAGTGTGATCATGTTTAGGTAATGGGGTTGGGGAGGGAGGGAGGGAAGGGGGAGGAGGAGGAGGAGGGGGATAACTTGAAGCAGCAGCTGCAGTGGACTAGGAGGGTGAGTGTGATCATGTTTAGGTAATGGGGTTGGGGAGGGAGGGAGGGAAGGGGAGGAGGAGGAGGAGGAGGGGGATAACTTGAAGCAGCAGCTGCAGTGGACTAGGAGGGTGAGTGTGATCATGTTTAGGTAATGGGGTTGGGGAGGGAGGGAGGGAAGGGGGAGGAGGAGGAGGAGGAGGGGGATAACTTGAAGCAGCAGCTGCAGTGGACTAGGAGGGTGAGTGTGATCATGTTTAGGTAATGGGGTTGGGAGGGAGGGAGGGAAGGGGGAGGAGGAGGAGGAGGGGGATAACTTGAAGCAGCAGCTGCAGTGGACTAGGAGGGTGCGTGTGATCATGTTTAGGTAATGGGGTTGGGGAGGGAGGGAGGGAAGGGGGAGGAGGAGGTGGAAAGGATAACTTGAAGCAAGCAGGCTGCAGTTGGAAGGAGGGTGAGTGTGATCAGTTTATGTATCGTGTTGGGGAGGGGGGAGGGATGGAAGGGTGAGCTGTGAGTTGAGAAGGAGGCGGAGGAGGGATTAACTGACAGCAGTCAGCTGCAGTGGATTAGGGAGGGTGAGTGTGATCCTGTTAGGTAATGGGGTTGGTTGGGGAGGGAGGGAGGGTTAGTTAATGGGGTTGCGGAGGGGGGGAGGGAAACGGGTAGGAGGTGAGGGGGATAACTTAAGCTTCGGCTGCAGTGGACTAAGAGGGTGAGCATGAATCATGTGTTGTACTGGGGTTGTGCTTGCGGGCACGACTGGGTCGCGGAGGTGGCGCGGGCTCCCTTGAAGCAGCAGCTGCAGTGGACTACGAAGGGTGAGTGTGATCATGTTTAGGTACTGGGGTTCGGTAGTACCGGAGGAAGGTTAAAGGGGAGAGGAATTGGAGGGGTATCACTTGAATTCGCAGCGGCCAGTGGACTAGGGGATGGTGCGTGTGAATCATGTGTATGTATCGGGGTCGGTGAAAGGGAGGAGGGAAGGGGGGAGGAGGAGGGAGGATGGGGATAACTTTAAAGCAGCACTGCATGGACAGAGGTGCGTGGTGATCTTGTTTAGGTAATGGGGTTGGGGAGGGAGGTAGGGAAGGGAAAATGAGGAGGAGATGGATAACTGTAAGGCAGCAGCTGCAGTGGACTAGGAGGGTGCGTGTGATAGTTTAGTAATGGTTTGGAGGGGGAGGGATGGATGGAGGAGGGGAGGAGATGGGTGATACTGGGAAGCAGCAGCTAACTGGACTAGGAGGTGAGTGGTGACTCATGATTAGGTTATTGGGTTGGGGAGGAGGGAGGGAAGGGCTGAGGGAGGAGGTGGAGGGGGATAAATCGAAGCAGCAGCTTAGTGGACTAGAGGGTGAGTGTGATCCTGTTAGGTAAGTTAGGGTAGGGGATGGAGGAAGAAAGTTGTGAAGACAGAGATGCGGCGGGATAACTTGTAGCAGCACGCTGCAAGGGGACTATGAGGGTGAGGTGGTTAATCATGTTTAGGTCTTTGGGTTGGGCGGGAGGGAGGGAAAGGGGGCGGAGGAGGAGGAGGGGGATAACTTTGTAGCAGCAGCAGCATCGACTAGGTGAGGGTGCGTGTTGATCCTGTTAGTAAATGGGGTTGGGGAGGGAGGGAGGGAAGTTGGAGTAGGAGGAGGAGGAGGGAGGGGGATAACTTGAATCAGCATGCAGTGGCTAGGATGGTGAGTGTGATCCTTTTTAATGAAATGGTTTGGGTGAGGGTGGGAGGAGGAGACTTCAAGGAGGTGGAGGGGAATAACTTGAAAAGCAGCAGCTTCAGTTGACTAGAGTGGTGCGTGTGATCATGTTTAGGTAATGGGTTTGGGGAGGGGGTGAAAGGGAAGGGGGATGAGGAGGCGGATGTTGGGGATACCTTGAAGCAGCAGCTGCGTGGACTCGGAGGTGGTCTGTGAATCATTTTTTTATGTAATAGGGTTGCGTAGGGAGGGAGGGAAGGGGGCAGGAGTAGGTGGTAGGGGGATACTTCAGCAGCAGCTGCATGTGGACTAGAGTGTGAGCGTGCATCTAGCAGCTGCAGTTGCTAGAAGGGTGCCGTGTGGATCCCTGTTTAGGTTAATGGGGGTTGTGGAGGGAGGGGAGGGACGGTTGAGAGGAGGCGGAAGGAGAGATGGCTAGGGGGATACCTTGCCAAGCAACAGGCTGCAGTGACTAGGAGGGTTTGCGTAGTGTGATCATGTTTAGGTAATGGGGTTGGGGAGGGAGGGAGGGAAGGGGACGGTGGAGGAGGAGGGGCTGATAACTTGAAGCAGCAGCTTTCAGGGACTAGGAAGGGCTGAGTGTGATCATGTTTATGTAATGGGGTTTGGGAGGAGGGAGGGAGGAAGGGGGGGAGGGTGGAGGAGGATGGGGGGATAACTTCGAAGCAGGCAGCTGCAGTGGACTAGTAGGGTGGGTCTTGTGATCATGTTTAGGTAATGGGGTTGGGGAGGGAGGGAGGGAAGGGGGAGGAGGAGGAGGAGGGGGATAACTTGAAGCAGCAGCTGCAGTGGACTAGGAGGGTGCGTGTGATCATGTTTAGGTAATGGGGTTGGGGAGGGAGGGAGGGATGGGAGGGAAGGAGGAGGATGTGGAGGGGGTTAACTGATCAGCAGCTGAGTTGGACTAGGAGGGTGAGTGTGATCTGTTAGGTAATGGGGTGGTTGGGGCGGTTGGGGGAGGGAGGAGGGAAGGGGAAAGGAGGAGGAGGAGGGGGATAACTTGCATGAAGCAGCAGCAGTGGACTAGGAGGTGAGTGTGAATATGTTTAGGTCATCGGGTTGGGGGAGGGAGGGCGGAAAGGGTTGAGGAGGAGGAGGAGGAGGAGGAGGGGGCTGGATTAACTTGAAGAGCAAGCTGCAGTGGACTAGGAGGGGGGAGTGTGTGTCCGTTTAGTACTGGGGTTGGGGAGGAAGGAGGGAAGGAGGAGGATCGGCGGGAGGAGGGGGGGGATAATTGAATCAGCAGCTTTGCAGTGGACTTAGGAGGGTTGGCGTGAGTGAGCTCATTGTTTAGGTAATTGGGTGGTTGGGGAGGAGGGAGGTAAGGACGGGAGGGACGGGGGCGGAGAAGGTGGAGGATAACTTGACATCAGCAGCTGCAGTGGATAGGAGGTGCTGTGATCATGTTAAGTAAGGTTAATCGGGTTGGGGAGAGGGAGGGAGGAAAGGGGGAGGGGGAGGGAGGAGGCGTAATAGGGTTGGGGAGGGATGGAGGGGAAGGGGGAGAAGGAGGATGGAGGAGGGGATGGGATAAACTGCAGCGCAGCTGCTTGGAGATAGGAGGGTGATGTGATCATTTTTAGTCATGGGGGTGGGGAGAGGGAGGGAGGGGAAAGGGGGAGGAGGAGGAGGAGGAGGAGGGGGATAACTTGAAGCAGCAGCTGCAGTGGACTAGGAGGGTGCGTGTGATCATGTTTAGGTAATGGGGTTGGGGAGGGAGGGAGGGAAGGGGGAGGAGGAGGGGGGGGGGATAACTTGAAGCAGCAGCTGCAGTGGACTAGGAGGGTGAGTGTGATCATGTTTTAGTAATGGGGTTGGGGGGGAGGGAGGGAAGGAAGGGGGGGCGGAGGAGGTGGAGGGGGAAACTTGAGCAGCATCTTGCCACGTGGACTAGGAGTGAGGGTTGCGTTGTGTGTGTGATTCATGTTTAGGTAATCGGGTTGTGGAATGGGTAATGGATGGACGGGGGAGGGGTGGGAGGACGGGGGTAATCGGGGGTTGGGGAGGGAGGGAGGAGGGGAGGAGGAGGAGGAGGGGGATAGGAGGGGATAACTTGACGCAGCAGCTGCAGTGGACTAGGAGGGTGAGTGTGGTGATCATGGGGTTTTTTTTTTAGGTAATGGGGTTTGGGGGACGGAGGGAGGGAAGAGGAAAGGAGGAGGAGGAGGAGGAGGGGGATAACTCGATGCATCAGCTGCAGTGGACTAGGAGGGTGAGTGTGATCATGTTTAGGTAATTGCGGGGGTGGGGAGGAGGGAGGGAACGGGGGAGGAGGTTGGCGGAGGGGATGGGGGATAACTTGAAGCAGCAGCTTGCAGTGACTAGGAGGGTGCGTGTGATATGTTTAGTAATGGGTTTGGGGGTTTTGGGAGGGAGTGAGGGAAAGGGGACGGAGGAGGAGGAGGAGGAGGTGCGGGATAATTTACGCCGCAGCTGCAGTGGGACTAGGAGGGGTGAGTGTGTCATGTTTAGGTAATGGGGTTAGGGCGGGAGGGAGGGAAGGGGAGGAGTAGGAGGGAGGAGGGGGGATTGTGGATATAACTTGGTGAAGCAGGCAGTTGCAGTGGACTAGAATGTTGAGTGTGATCATTGTTTAGGTAATGGGGTGGTTGGGAGGAGGGAGGGACGGAGGAGGAGGAGAAAGGAGGGATGGGGATGATACTGCTGCAGCAGCTGCCGTGTACTAGGAGGGTGAGTTGTGATTCATGTTTAGTAATGGGGTTAGGGAAGGTTGTGGGAGGGAAGGGGGGATGAAGGCGGGGAGGCGGAGGGGGATAACTTGACGCAGCAGCTGCGGGACTAGGAGTGGTGAGTGGTGATCATGTTTACGTTAATGGGGTTGGGGTATGGATGGGAGGGAAGGGGCGGAGGAGGCGGAGGGCGGGATACTTGAAGCAGCAGCTTGCATAGTGCTAGGAGGTTGAGTGTGACTCCTGTTTAGGAATGGGTTGGTGCGGGAGGGAGGGAAGGGAAGGAGGGGGAGGTGGAGGGGGATAACTTAAAGAGCAGCTTTCAGTGGACTAGACGGGTTTGTAGTACGTGTGATCCGTTTAGGGGTAATGGGGTTGGGGAGGGGGGGGAGGGAGGGGGGAAGGGGGGGAGGAGGAGGCGGAGGGGGATATAACTTGAAAAGCAGCAGCTGCCGTGGACTAGGAGGTGCGTGGATCATGTTTATTAATGGGGTTTGCTGGAGGAGGGATGGAAGGTGGGGAGGAGGAGGTGGAGGGGGATAATTGAAAGCAGCAGCTGCAGTGGACTAGGAGGGTGAGTGTGATCATGTTAAGGTAATGGGGTGGGGAGGGAGGGAGGAAAGGGGGAGGTGGAGGAGGAGGGTAATCGGGTTGGGGAGGGAGGGGAGGAAAGGGGGGAGGGAGGAGGATGGAGGAGGGGGCTAACATTAAATGAGCAGTGCAGTGGATAGAGGGTGTGTGTGATCATGTTTAGGTATGGGGTTGGGAGGGAGGGTGGACGTGTGAAGGTGTTGAGGAGGAGGAGGAGGAGTGGGATAACTGAAGCAGCAGCGCAGTTGATCTGCCGTGGACTATGAGGGTGCGTGTGATATTGTTTAGGTAATGGGTTGCGGGATGGAGGGAAGAGGGAAGGGGGAGAGCGGTGGAGGGGGATAACTTGAAGCAGCAGCTGCAGTGGACTAGGAGGGTGCGTGTGTTGATCATGTTAGGTGGGGTAATTGGGGTTGGGGCAGGAGGGCAGGGCAGGGGGGGAGGAGGTAGGGTGGAGGGGGATAACTGAACAGCAGCTTTCAGTGGATAGGAGTGTTTGCGTGTGATCATGTTTAGGGTCATGGGGTCTGGGGAGGGAGGCGGGAAGTGGACGTAGGAGGGGGGGCGATAACTTAAAGCAGCAGCTGTGCAGTGGACCTAGAGGTTTGCGTGTGATCATGTTTAGGTAATGGGGTTGGGGGGGGGAGGGATGGCACGGGTGAGGAGGCGGGAGGAGGAGGAGGCGGAGGGGGATAACTTCAGCCGCAGCTGCAGTGGGAAAGGCGGTAGTGTGATTCATGTTTAGGTAATGGGGTTGGGGGAGGGCGGGAGGGGAAGGGGGAGGAGGGAGGGAAGGAGGGGGGCTAGGGGATAACTTTGATAGCAGCCGCAGCTGCAGTGGACTAGGAGGGTGAGAGTGAGTGCTCATGTTTAGTAATGGGTTTTGGGAGGGGTGGGGGAGGGAGGGAGGGAAGAGGGAAGAGGGAAGGGAGGAGGAGGGGGGGGGGGGGGGTAAACTTGGAGTAGCAGCTGCAGTGGACTAGAAGGGTTGCGTGTTCTCAATGTTTAGGTATGGGGTTGGGGAGGGAGGGAGGGGGGGAGGGTGAGGAGGAGGCGGAGGGGAGGGGGGATACTTGCAGCAAACAGCTGCAATTACTAGGGGGTGCGTGTTGTGATCCATGTTAGGTAATGGAGTTGGCGGCGGAGGGCGGGAAGGGGGAGTAGGAGGTGGAGAGGGGATAACTGAAGCGCAGCTGCAGTGGGACTACTTTGGAGTGTGCGTGTGATCATGTTTCGGTAAGGGTTGGGGAGGGAGGGAGGGAAAGGGGGAGGTTGGAGAGGAGGGGGATAACTTGACGCAGCACGCCTGCAGGGCCTAGGAGGGTGGGTGTGCTTCCTGTGTCTGTGATCATGTTTGTTTAGGTATGGGGTTGGCGGAGGGAGGGAGGGCAGGGTGGAGAGGCGGAGGAGGGGGGGGATAACTTGACAGCAGCAGGCTGCAGTGGACTAGGAGGGTGGCGTGTGATCCTTTTAGGTAATCGGGGTTGGGGAGGAGTGGAGGGAAGGGGGAAGGAGGGGGGGTGGAGGGGATAACTTGATTGCAGAGCTGCCAGTGCAGTGGGATAGGAGGGTGCGTGTGATCATGTTTAGGTAATGGGGTTGGGGGGAGGGAGGGAGGGAAGGGGAAGGAGGAGGAGGAGGAGGGGGATAAACTTGAAGCAGCAGCTGCAGTGTACTAGGAGGGTGAGTGTGATCATGTTTAGGTAATGGGGTTGGGGCGGAGGGAGGGCAGGGGGAAGGGTTAGGAGGGAGGAGGGGAGGGGGAGGGATAACTTGAAGCAGCAGCTGCAGTTGACTAGGAGGGTGAGTGTGAATTCCCATGTTTAGGTAATGGGGTTGTGGGATGGAAGGAGGGCAGGAGGAGGATGAGGAGGAGGAGGAGGGATCTAACTTTGAAGCAGGCAGCTGCAGTGTGGACTCGGAGGGTTGGCGTTTGAGCTCATGTTTAGGTAATTGGGTTGCGGGATGGAGGGAGGGGAGGGGGCGGAGAGGTGGAGGGGATGGGGGATAACTTGAGCCGCACGCTGCAGGGACTAGGAGGGGGAGGTGAGCATGTTTAAAGGGAATAGGGTCGGGAGGAGGGAGGAAAAGGGGGGGGAGGGGAAAGGTGGAGGTGGAGGAGGAGGGTGAATAGGCGGGTGAGGGGAGGGAGGAGGGAAGGGGGAGGAGGGGGGAGGAGGAAGGAATGGACGGAGGGGGAGAAATTGAAAGAAAGAGAAGTGGAATAGAAGCGGTGAGTGTGGAAAATTTTTTTAGGGAATGGGGTTGGGGACGGGGAGAGGGAAGGGAAGGGGGAGGCGGAGGAGGGGAGGAGGAGAGAGGAGGGGGATAATTGAAGCCGAAGCTGAAGTGGGACTAGGGGGGTGCGTGGTGATAATGGTGGAGGTCGGAATGGGGGGGGGGGGAGGGAGCGGAGGGAAGGGTCGAAGGGAAAGGTGTTAGTTGGGGAGGAGGGGATGCAACCTGAAGAGAAGAAGCTGCTAGTTGGATCGGAGGGTTGCGTGTGTGATTTGTGATATGTGTAGGTAATCGGGTTGGGAAGGAGGGAGGAATGGGGAGGTGGAGGAGGGGGTATTGGGTTGGGGTTGGGAGGCGGAGGGAAGGGGGGAAGGGGGAGGAGGGAGGAGGGAGGGGGATTAACTAAAGCAGAGTGCAGTTTGCAGTGGACTAGGGCGGGTTGAGTGTGAATTCATGTTTAGGTAATGGGGGTTGGGGCTGGGGAGGGATGGGAAGGGAAGGAGGCGTCAGGAGGGGGGGACAACTTGTGCAAGCAGCTTGCAGTGGACACATGCGGGTGCGTGTGATCATGTTTAGGGGTAAATGGGGGTGGGGGAGGGATGGAGTGACAAGTTGGGTGGGAGGAGGCGGAAGGAGGAGGAGTTGAGGGGTAACTGATGAAGCAGCCGCTGCAGTGGACT
>JACBWV010000168.1:0-47049 GCA_013435795.1 Chlamydomonas sp. ICE-L
GAAAGAAAGAATGGGAAAGGAGTGAGAAGTAAGACGGGGGGAATGGCGCGTCCTTGTGAAGAAACGTCATCATCACCCCTGGCTTGTCATTCCGCCAGGTTGTGTATAGGCTCCACCTCACGATGGGCCTGTGTTGTGAACATGGTGTACTTTGGATGTACACAGGTAACAGCGAACATTGCAATAATTGTTTCCTTGCATGCCCATCATCAATCAAATCAATAAATCATCAAGATAGCTATCCAATCAATCAGTCAATCATCAAGCAATCATCACATCATCAATCAATCGATCAATCCTCAATCTCATCAATCAATCATCAACCAAGCTAATCAATTAATCAATCAATCACTCAACCAAATCATCACAATCAATCATATACTATGCCCCGCAATTACCATACTACGACTACTCTATGCCCTCTGCATTCATATATCTCTTTTGGTGGCTGAGCATGTAGCCAGGAACAAGGATTTTACACACCTGGTATTTTGTCCCCTCTAATCCATTTCTATAGCTGGTACTTATTTTCCGTCATAGAGCCTCAATTCCAGTCCCCCCCCCCCACCCCCCCCCCCCAGTCCTACATCATCACTATGTCACATCTGTTTCTCTTCTTCCTTTGCCTCAATTTATTCATGTCATAGGGATTCCCTCTCCTGTACTATGCGATTATTTACCTTTTGGCCCATTTCCCCCCCTTATTCATGTATCTCCTTTTTTTTTGTCAGGGGTTCATGTGCCTACGTCTCAAAAGGGTAGGTTAACACATAAGAAAATCAATGCCCCTCAGCATGGGGGAAATAAACTCCTCACCAGCACGTCCAAATGGGTGAGCCTCAATAAAATTGGTACCCACTATTCACCCTTCTTTGCCTGACTCCATGTCCTCCCATCCTTCAGGGTCGCTCGTGGTCAGACATTCTTCTGGTGGGAACGTGGCTCTGGTCAAACCATCCACAAGAAGGCTGTGCACAAGTGAGTGGGAAGTAAGGGAGGGCACACTACACACCTGATACGACCCCCCCCCCCCCCCCTCCCCTAAGAAGAATGAATCAATGAAGAGGCTCTCCTATCCCCTTCCTTTTGCACTGCATTGCAAAATGATTCATGTGTATGTTTGTTACCCGCTTGTCCCATCTGAAGTATTTTATTCGTCAGCACCCCTCCCATCCTGTGACCTTGCGGACACCTTCCACCACTACCCCTGCTGACACCTTCCGCCACTACCCCTGCTGACACCATCCACCACCACCCCTACTGCTATTGCTGCACCACTTTTACCACAGCACGATGTTTGCCCCGCTGGGCTTCTTCCTCACCAACCCGGTGGGTGAGCTGCTGCTGGCTTTCACCAACGACCAGGATACCATGGACGAGCAGCTACTGGACAACCTGCACTACCTTGGCATCTACGGTCTCATCATCTTGTCCACCACTATCACCGTCTCCGTCACAATGTACTACTTCTCCATCTTCGGTGGCATCCTCATCATCGGTAAGTCAGCCAATATATAGTGTTGAACATCTGTAAATCTCCATATTTGGTTGCATATTCATCAGCAGTAGGCATGGTGCATGTGTGAAGCTCCATCCCACCATGTCACCCCACTGCCACCACGCCCCACCTCACCATGCCCTCCCACCCCTACCCCCTTCATGTACTGCTTCCCAATGCAGTTACGGTAATGATGCTGTACTATGACCCTATGTACCCCATGCAATTATCCTCATTCTGTACTGCAGTCACCATCATTATGTACTGCTTCCCCATGCAGTCACGATCATGATGCTGTTTTACTACCTGCCGGCTGCAACGCGTCTCAAGGCACTGCGCACCAAGACTGCAAGCGAGCTGGTGGGCTTGGTGGCAGAGACGCTGGAGGGACTTAACGTTATCCAGGCCTTTGGCAAGAATGAGTACTTTGTGGCGACCGCTGCCGTGAGGTATGGCTAATGGAGCTGTATGTACCTTACAAAGATGATTGGTACCTGGTGTGGGTTTGTGTGAGGGTGCTAGCTGGCTAATGGATCTGGATGTATCAAACAAAGGATGATTGGTACCTGGTGTGGTACCTGGTACTTAGTGGCCATGAGGTATGCAAAATCTGATTGGCGAGCAGCTAGATTGCTGGATGAAGCTATGAAACCATGTTCCAAGTTCAAGCCAAATGAGAAGTTAAATAACCAAGGGGGGTGTATGGGAGGGTGGGAGGCCACTGCTGAAGCACAAGAGGAATAGGTGGTGAGAAGAGGTGTGCGTCTGTGGGTGCAGGGGGAGAGGGGGGGGGGGGGGGGGGGGGGGGGCGGGCGGCCTCCGGCCACACGGTCAATGTACTACATACACACATACATACATACATGCATACATACATTTAGTAAGCAAATGTTTCTGACATTTGCTGAACCTGATGTTCACCTTTCCAGGAGCGATGCACACCACTCCACTGTCTTCACCGGCGAATCCCTCAACCTATGGCTGGCACACTACTGCGACTTATATGGGGCTATCCTGGTGCTGGAAGTCTCATGCTTTGCTGTGTCTATGGCTGAATCCCTTGGTGTTGCCAAGGTCGAGTTGGCCTTCAGCAACACCATTCAGCTGCTGGTCTTCTACACATGGACAGTTCGCTTCATCGCGGAGACCCTATTCTCTATGTCTTCTGTGGAGAAGCTGGTGAGTAGGCAATGTCCAGTGTATATAAGCTGGTGGGTAGCTGCGGAGAATCTGATGGTTTCTTATGAATGCTGCAGTGAAGCTGTTTGGTAGGCAATGTCAGGTGTATATTAGCTTATGGGTAGCTGCAGAGAAGCTGGTGGGTTCTTGATGTCTGCTGTGGAGAAGCTGGTGAGTAGTCAATGTCAAGTGTATTTAAGCGTATGAGTAGCTGCAGAGAAGCTGGTGGGTTCTCGATGTGTTGTAAAGAAGCTGGTGAGAAGTCAATTTCTAGTGTATAAGCTAGTGGGTAGCTGCAAAAAAGCTGATGGGTATTCGATGTCTTCTGTGGAGAAGCTGGTGAGTAGTCAATATCTGGTGAATATAGGCTGGTGGGTAGCTGAAGAGAAGCTGGTGGGTAGTCAATGACTGGTGTAGAGAAGCGGGTGGCAGCAGTAGCAGTATGATGGGGAGTAGATAGTGGGTTTTGTTGATTTTTGTATTACTACAGATTACTATATTTAATATTGTTTCAAATAGTTTATTTTGTCTCTAAAACAAATTCATTAACTAACCCTTCACCAACTGATAAATGCTTAAATACATGTATTGCCTGCCTACAGGGCTGGCTGGCCACTGAAATTCCCGTGGAGGGCGGTGCAATGTACAAAGCTTCTCCTGAAGCCCTAGAAGGCAGCAAGGCAACACCTGCCCATCTGGGGAAGATTGTTGTGCGCCTCAACTCAGACAACTCAGACGGTTCAGACAGCTGCTGGCCAAGGCGCGGCGTTGTGCAGTTTGAGAATGTGTGGATGAAGTACAGCGAATTGGCACCCTTTGCCCTCAAGGGTGTGTCCTTCACTCTGAACCACCAGGACAAGGTGAGGAGGCTTGTATGGGTGGCTTGTGTGTGTGTATTGCTCAAGACTCCAGCTGCATTGCACATGATCTGCACATTGCATCACGCATGATATGTGCTCGAAGGATGATGCCTCCTGACCCTATGATGCCACGAAGGACGGCTGTCATTGTGTCATGCTCAATCCACAAAACAGTAGAGCAACCATGCCGAACCCGATGGTGATTGCCCCCAGTGCAAGCAAACGGGCGGGCCCCCTCAACCTCATGCCTCATAATATGACCTACTAATTATTATTATGCATCTACAAGCCTGTTTGTGTGTGTGCGAGGCAGTAGCCTAACCACCTGCACCAGGATCACCCAGAATGAACATGCCCAATCAGAGCCAATCATGCCAAATCTGCCTCATCAGTGTCAACACAGCCTGAATCTGACTAGCGCATGTTTGACCTTGCAGGTTGGTGTTGTTGGCCGTACTGGTTCCGGGAAGTCAACTCTTCTGCTGGCGCTGTTCCGGTGAGTGTTCAGTGTCAAACCTGCTCAGTGTCAAACCCGCCCAGTCACTGAGTGTCAAACCCGCTGAGTGTCGAACCTATTCAATGTCAAACCAGTTCAGTGTCAACCCGTGTACAGTATCAAAACCCACTCAGTGTCAAACCCGCTAAGTGTCGAACCCGCTCTGAGTCGAACCAGCTCAGTGTCAAACGCGTTCAGTGTCAAACCTGCCTGTGTTGCCATCCTTTCTCACTGTCACCCCATCACCCCCACCACCTCTTTACCTTCACTTCCCTAGCCCCACCCTTCCCCTGATAATTTGTTATCACCTCTCCCCACTGCACCACATTCACAGCCTCACTCCCTCGCCCTCGTGCTTCTTCATACAATTTCATTACCATTTCTTGTCTGATGCCTCCTTTCCCCCACGCACCTATATCTCACCTCCCCTGACTGCCCTCTCCACTCACCATACTCCCACTCCTCCTCCTCCTCCCCCCACTTCCACTCATCCTTTCTGCCCCTTATTTCTCCACTGATCATTACCTCCACTTATTTTGTTTGCAGCATGTTTGACCTGCACAAGGGCTCCATCTCAGTGGATGGAGTGGACATTGCCTCTCTCCCACTGAAGCAGTTGCGCTTAGGTCTCTCCATCATCACCCAGGAGCCCGTTGTTTTCTTCGGCACCGTGCGCAACAACTTGGACCCCTTCAAGAAACACACCGACGAGGAGCTGTACGGATTCCTTCGGGAGGCCTCTCTGTACTCGCTTGTGGAGGGCCTGGGAGGGCTGCAGGCCAAGGTCACAGGCTCTGGCTCAGGCGCCTGGTCGATTGGCCAGCAGCAGCTCATGTGCCTGGCCCGGGCCGCTTTGCGGAAGGTGCCTGTGCTCTGCCTGGACGAGGCCACCTCGGCTATGGACCCAGTGACTGAGCAGGAGGTGCAAGCGGTGATCAAGCGGGTGTTTGCTGAGCGCACCATCATCACCATCGCTCACCGCTTGGACACCGTGATTGAGTCGGACACCGTGCTTGTCATGGAGGCTGGGGAGCTGAAGGAGACAGGCCCATCCAGCAGCCTGCTGTCTAACAACAAGTCCATGTTCAGCATGCTGGTGGACAAGACTGGGCCAGAGGCTACAGCTGCGCTGCGAAAGATGGAGGCTGAGTTCCAAGCTACAAGGGTGCTGCACGTAAATTCCACCGCTTGATTGCTGCTGGTTAGTCTGAGCCCATTGGGTGGAAATCCTTCGGGTGGAAAGCCTACATATACTATGTACATATGTACAAATGAGGCCAATAACCACATACATGGGTGTATTTACATATCGTAGCAATGGATTAAAGACTAAATGTCATACGCATAGGTGATAGTTGCAAGGGAAAGGGGTATTGCAATGTGTACAGAAGGTTGTAGACCTGCATGATCATCACTGATTGAATCAAGTAGTACAGTTTTTGCATTTGTTTGGGGCTGCGACCAAGCACTCTAGGGTCAAGTGTCCTGGCTCTGACTGAGTGGTATGCGAGTCATCAGCATTGGGTTTAATTTATCAGGTAAAGGACACCAACCAATGATTCCAAGAGACACTCAGTTAGATGGGAATCTGAAAGCTTTAAAGCCTTGTTGTTAGTCTACTGATTCAGGTGAACCATGTTGGATGTGCTTGTGTATTCGAATTTTGATATCCTTGCCCGACTTTCTCATATAGGACTGAGTATTTTCCTTTGCATTAGCTGTCCTTTCTGTGTCTTCATGTATTATCTGATTCACCCGGGTGTGTTTGATGAGGACGTGTGTGCAAGAGTGTACAGGAGAATTCCGTTATCACGTAGCCCCTGGTATGGTTGTATCCCAGTCACTCTCACTTTGTATGTTTCCGTCTCCTGTCCACGTCCCTTCTCCTGTATATATAAGAATCGCCATATAAGAAGCCATATAAGAATCGTGGTGTGGGGCTTTTATTTGTCAATTTTCCTTTTTAGTGATGAAGCCCCCATCACTGCAAGATACGGTGCATGGCAACAATGTAACTCTGATCCCTTTCTGGTCAAGCTCCCTCGTCCCATCATTGTCTGTTTTGAGTATACCCACTAGGATATTTCAGGATAAAACTCAGCGCTTCTGCTTGAGATGAACCAATTGCCTGCGTAACAACCAGGGTACTTCAAAGCGCGCGCTTTTGCGCTTTTGAGCGCTGACTTTTTGACACCCTTGCGCGCTATAGCGCAGATTTTTGCAACCCCTGTGCGCTTAGCGCGCTGTCTTTTTGAACACCAGTGCGCTTTCCTCTTTTCAGTCTCTCACAGAAAGCGCAGAAACCGCAGTCCCCATGTGCGCTTTCTCACTTTTTGAATGACAGTCACTGACTCATTGAGTGACTGACTGAGTGACTCAAGGGGTGGGATTCAAATAGTGTGACAGGCAGCCATCCTGACTAGGTAGCACTGTAGCAGCACGCGGCGAGCCGTCGACCGTGCAATTTGAACGCTAACTGAAACATCCGTATTCTGGACTGTTAAGTACAACACCCAGCAGTGTGCGGTTACGTCAAAATCCTATCTCTGTGCTTATTCAACGCTTCCGTTCCTCGCCCCTGCTCATCTGCTGCCCATCTGTTGCCATTTCGTCACAGCTAACTGCTCAAGTCTGATAGGCTCCTTCTAACCCACCACACGTAAGTTCGATTGCGTCTGAATCGACGAGTCGAGTACTCTTTCAGCTTGTTGAGTTGTGACCTGCCGAATTCCTGGAAACGCGCTGACATCAAATGTCTAAACTTTTCCTGTCCCCCTTGTGCAGTCCTTGACCTCGACTCCTCGTCGCCCAGTCGCCAAGTCGGAGTCCTCGCTCCTCACTTCTCCTTCGCCACCTCCTTTTCACTCTCCTCCTCCTGCTCCTCCTCTCTCTCGCTTTCCGCCTCCTCCTTCCTGCTCTACTCGCCTGTCGCCTCTGCTGCTCGCCTCTGCTCGCACTCTGCTCGCCTCTGCTGCTCTCCTAGTCACCCCTACCGCTCTCCTAGTCACCCCTACCGCTCTCCTAGTCGCCCCTACCGCTGCGATGGGCAAGCAGGATAACCTGACGAAGAAGGCCAAGACCGCTGGGGTCCCGATAGCGAAGACCAAGAACTACTGGGCCACGAGTAAGTTCGATTGCTTGGGTACATAATTTGATCGATCTGTATTTGTGTGTGTTTGCTTGTCGAGCTGCTGGGTGCCATCATATCTTCTTGGCTAAATCAACTCCTTCCACTTGGTGCAGCCGGATCCGTTGCTGTTTCTACGTTCCCGACGAAGCGGAAGGGAACCATTGCGGCTGCACTGGATGCTTCAGCCGGTCCTTCGGCCTTGTGGTGTTCTGTCCCACGAGACACTCCCACTCCATCCGTGCATGCTTCAGCCGGGCCTTCAATTTGTAACAGGTTTCCACCTCCAATTTGTAACAGGTTTCCACCTCCCCCCCTCACACACACCCACAAGAGTCTCTCTGGCACCCTACCAGTTCACCAGCAGCACAAGAAAAGCGCTGGAAAATAAAACGGTTGCGCGCTTAAAGCGCAGTTTTATTTTTGTGTGTAGCGCTTTTTTTCTAGGCTTTTGGAAAGCGCTGCGTTTCTTTTGCCTCTGCGCTTATAGCGCAGATATTTTTTTCTCATGTGCGCTATAGCGCTGGTCAAATTGGCCAATTGAAGTACCCTGGTAACAACGTTACGCTTAGACTATGAAGGAGTTGGCAGCAGTACAATCAGTACTGCGACAGTAGTGCACGCAGTGACAGGTAGCTTCGCGGCTGTCAAGCAAGCGGTACAGAGTCCGATGAAAACTCAGATCGGAGCACACTTTGCCACCCTAGGGACGACCTTTTAGTCGTTCTATAACAGCTACAACATGTGAATAAATATACAAATAGCGCTGACAAATTGTTTTTCTCCTCTTTATAACTCGAACTGTTTTATTTCATTTCGCGTTTAACGTATGCGCCTAAGAAAATGGCGAAAACTTTGGCGGATGGGTTCCGCCAATTCTGGTAGGGGGATGGCGCCTGGACCAAAATGGTAGGGGGCCCTGGCGGGTCCCCTGGAGGTCGGCCCCGGGGTGGTGTACGATAAAGGATGGCTTCTTCGAATGTAGTTCAGTTGTCTAAAATTGTTACATTTGTTTTGAACGTTGAAATATATGTAAAATGTATCCATGCCAAGGGAGTTCCAAGGTGAACGAAGTGCAGTGAGATGCTTTTGCGAATTGCAATTGCCAAGAACTGTGTACAGTTGTCTATTTACACGTATAGTTCTCATACTGAAAATAAGTATTAATTAGAAAAGCAAGAAAAAATGGGATGACATCCTCAGGAGCTACACCGATACTTCCAAGATCAATGTTTGATTTATCCTATGTACATGTTCATGTATGAAGGGGAAAAAGGTAGTTCAGTGCAGCATAGCGCAGTTCGGTGAAGTTCAAAATGGCACCTCACTTCAAATCTGCCTCCACATCTACCTACTCCACGCCTACACGTAGTCCAAATCTATCCAACTCCAGTAACCTCAACAAATGACATTCAGGACAATGAGAGGGTAAATTGTTATTCAGACCTCGTAAGCACCAGGGTACTTCAAAGCGCGCGCTTTTGCGCTTTTGAGCGCTGACTTTTTGACACCCTTGCGCGCTATAGCGCAGATTTTTGCAACCCCTGTGCGCTTAGCGCGCTGTCTTTTTGAACACCAGTGCGCTTTCCTCTTTTCAGTCTCTCACAGAAAGCGCTGAAACCGCAGTCCCCATGTGCGCTTTCTCACTTTTTGAATGACTGTCACTGACTCATTGAGTGACTGACTGAGTGACTCCAGGGGTGGGATTCAAATAGTGTGACAGGCAGCCATCCTGACTAGGTAGCACTGTAGCAGCACGCGGCGAGCCGTCGACCGTGCAATTTGAACGCTAACGGAAACAACCGTATTCTGGACTGTTAAATACAACACCCGGCAGAGTGCGGTTACGTCAAAATCCTATCTCTGGGCTTATTCAACGCTTCCGTTCCTCGCCCCTGCTCATCTGCTGCTCATCTGTTGCCATTTCGTCACAGCTAACTGCTCAAGTCTGATAGGCTCCTTCTAACCCACCACACGTAAGTTTGATTGCGTCTGAATCGACGAGTCGAGTACTCTTTCAGCTTGTTGAGTTGTGACCTGCCGAATTCCTGGAAACGCGCTGACATCAAGTGTCTAAACTTTTCCTGTCCCCCTTGTGCAGTCCTTGTCCTCGACTCCTCGTCGCCCAGTCGCCAAGTTGGAGTCCTCGCTCCTCACTTCTCCTTCGCCACCTCCTTTTCACTCTCCTCCTCCTGCTCCTCCTCTCTCTCTTCCTTTCCGCCTCCTCCTTCCTGCTCTACTCGCCTGTCGCCTCTGCTGCTCGCCTCTGCTGCTCTCCTAGTCACCCCTACCGCTCTCCTAGTCACCCCTACCGCTCTCCTAGTCGCCCCTACTGCTGCGATGGGCAAGCAGGATAACCCGACGAAGAAGGCCAAGACCGCTGGGGTCCCGACAGCGAAGACCAAGAACTACTGGGCCACGAGTATGTTCGATTGCTTGGGTACATAATTTGATCGAGCTGTATCTGTGTGTGTTTGCTTATCGAGTTGCGACCTATGTCCTGGAATCTGCTGGATGCCATCATATCTTCTTGGCTAAATGAACTCCTTCCACTTTGTGCAGCCGGATCCGTTGCCGTTTCTGCGTTCCCGACGAAGCGGAAGGGAACCATTGCGGCTGCACTGGATGCTTCAGCCGGTCCTTCGGCCTTGAGGTGTTCTGTCCCACGAGACACTCCCACTCCATCCGTGCATGCTTCAGCTGGTCCTTCAATTTGTAACAGGTTTCCACCTCCAATTTGTAACAGGTTTCCACCTCTCCCCCCTCCCCACACACACCCACAAGAGTCTCTCTGGCACCCTACCAGTTCACCAGCAGCACAAGAAAAGCGCTGGAAAATAGAACGGTTGCGCGCTTAAAGCGCAGTTTTATTTTTGTGTGTAGCGCTTTTTTTCTAGGCTTTTGGAAAGCGCTGCGTTTCTTTTGCCTCTGCGCTTATAGCGCAGATATTTTTTTCTCATGTGCGCTATAGCGCTGGTCAAATTGGCCAATTGAAGTACCCTGGTAACAACGTTACGCTTAGACTATGAAGGAGTTGGCAGCAGTACAATCAGTACTGCGACAGTAGTGCACGCAGTGACAGGTAGCTTCGCGGCTGTCAAGCTAGCGGTACAGAGTCCGATGAAAACTCAGATCGGAGCACACTTTGCCACCCTAGGGACGACCTTTTAGTCGTTCTATAACAGCTACAACATGTGAATAAATATACAAATAGCGCTGACAAATTGTTTTTCTCCTCTTTATAACTCGAACTGTTTTATTTCATTTCGCGTTTAACGTATGCGCCTAAGAAAATGGCGAAAACTTTGGCGGATGGGTTCCGCCAATTCTGGTAGGGGGATGGCGCCTGGACCAAAATGGTAGGGGGCCCTGGCGGGTCCCCTGGAGGTCGGCCCCGGGGTGGTGTACGATAAAGGATGGCTTCTTCGAATGTAGTTCAGTTGTCTAAAATTGTTACATTTGTTTTGAACGTTGAAATATATGTAAAATGTATCCATGCCAAGGGAGTTCCAAGGTGAACGAAGTGCAGTGAGATGCTTTTGCGAATTGCAATTGCCAAGAACTGTGTACAGTTGTCTATTTACACGTATAGTTCTCATACTGAAAATAAGTATTAATAAGAAAAGCAAGAAAAAATGGGATGACATCCTCAGGAGCTACACCGATACTTCCAAGATCAATGTTTGATTTATCCTATGTACATGTTCACGTATGAAGGGGAAAAAGGTAGTTCAGTGCAGCATAGCGCAGTTCGGTGAAGTTCAAAATGGCACCTCACTTCAAATCTGCCTCCACATCTACCTACTCCACGCCTACACGTAGCTTTTGAGCGCTGACTTTTTGACACCCTTGCGCGCTATAGCGCAGATTTTTGCAACCCCTGTGCGCTTAGCGCGCTGTCTTTTTGAACACCAGTGCGCTTTCCTCTTTTCAGTCTCTCACAGAAAGCGCAGAAACCGCAGTCCCCATGTGCGCTTTCTCACTTTTTGAATGACAGTCACTGACTCATTGAGTGACTGACTGAGTGACTCAAGGGGTGGGATTCAAATAGTGTGACAGGCAGCCATCCTGACTAGGTAGCACTGTAGCAGCACGCGGCGAGCCGTCGACCGTGCAATTTGAACGCTAACGGAAACAACCGTATTCTGGACTGTTAAATACAACACCCGGCAGAGTGCGGTTACGTCAAAATCCTATCTCTGGGCTTATTCAACGCTTCCGTTCCTCGCCCCTGCTCATCTGCTGCTCATCTGTTGCCATTTCGTCACAGCTAACTGCTCAAGTCTGATAGGCTCCTTCTAACCCACCACACGTAAGTTCGATTGCGTCTGAATCGACGAGTCGAGTACTCTTTCAGCTTGTTGAGTTGTGACCTGCCGAATTCCTGGAAACGCGCTGACATCAAGTGTCTAAACTTTTCCTGTCCCCCTTGTGCAGTCCTTGTCCTCGACTCCTCGTCGCCCAGTCGCCAAGTTGGAGTCCTCGCTCCTCACTTCTCCTTCGCCACCTCCTTTTCACTCTCCTCCTCCTGCTCCTCCTCTCTCTCTTCCTTTCCGCCTCCTCCTTCCTGCTCTACTCGCCTGTCGCCTCTGCTGCTCGCCTCTGCTGCTCTCCTAGTCACCCCTACCGCTCTCCTAGTCACCCCTACCGCTCTCCTAGTCGCCCCTACTGCTGCGATGGGCAAGCAGGATAACCCGACGAAGAAGGCCAAGACCGCTGGGGTCCCGACAGCGAAGACCAAGAACTACTGGGCCACGAGTATGTTCGATTGCTTGGGTACATAATTTGATCGAGCTGTATTTGTGTGTGTTTGCTTATCGAGTTGCGACCTATGTCCTGGAATCTGCTGGATGCCATCATATCTTCTTGGCTAAATGAACTCCTTCCACTTTGTGCAGCCGGATCCGTTGCCGTTTCTGCGTTCCCGACGAAGCGGAAGGGAACCATTGCGGCTGCACTGGATGCTTCAGCCGGTCCTTCGGCCTTGAGGTGTTCTGTCCCACGAGACACTCCCACTCCATCCGTGCATGCTTCAGCTGGTCCTTCAATTTGTAACAGGTTTCCACCTCCAATTTGTAACAGGTTTCCACCTCTCCCCCCTCCCCACACACACCCACAAGAGTCTCTCTGGCACCCCACCAGTTCACCAGCAGCACAGGAAAAGCGCTGGAAAATAAAACGGTTGCGCGCTTAAAGCGCAGTTTTTTCTTTTTGTGTAGCGCTTTTTCTTTAGGCTTTTGGAAAGCGCTGCGTTTCTTTTGCCTCTGCGCTTATAGCGCAGATATTTTTTTCTTATGTGCGCTTTAGCGCTGGTCAAATTGGCCAATTGAAGTGCCCTGGTAGGCACCACTCTTGGACCGTCTTACCAAAACGTGGTGTTCAATCTTGCCATAATTCGGTGAATCCAAACCACTCAATATTCCTACTTGAACTACCTAGAGGTAGTTATCACTTAAGATGAAGGCAAAATTAACCATAAGTATCCCGCGCAACAGTCTAATATGACTGCACACCCATTCACCATCTTCACACGATTGGAGTTGTACCTCACTGATGGTCATGGAAGGGGCAGTAGATAGACCCAAAGGCTGCACATAATGTACTTAAGGGAAAGGGTCGGAAAGGTGAAGCTTGCATGGGAATCATGTGAGTATGTGAAATGAATGCGGGTCAACAAGGTGAAGCTTGCATGGGAATCATGTGTGTATGTGAAATGAATGCATAATGTGGGGTGAGCTCCAAACAAAACCCACCAACCGACATGTAATAACTTAGCACTCACGCACACAACACGTGGGTGTTTCATTTGTTATTAAAATACAGGTGGTACATAAAATCCTAAGTGACCAAATAGTACTATCACATCTGCAAGAAAAAAGTAAAAACAACCAGATTTTTGTTTTTGCAGTGCTGGGGTCTTGTGGATGTAGAGTGCTGCAGCAACACGCACTGAATTGCCAAGATATGAGTCAGGCAGTTAGGCTAGTATTCATGACAGTGAATTGCTGAGTGCGGTACTCTGTAGGCTGCTCGGCTGCTTCAGCAAGCATGCACATAGAATGAGGTTACCTTCGCAGCTGGAAGCAACGATGGAACACAAAGTTGCGCAGCAGTGGTATTGATACGCCTATGCCAGGCTGGGGCACGCAGTGTTGCGTACAGCTAATCGCGAGCAGAACGCCGAGAGCTCCTGCAAGAGTTCCGGATCTCACTCAATTATGTAGGTTAATGATAAGGAGGCTACTTTTATTGTCCCGAGCAGGAGCCTTTCCGAATCTTCTCGATTTAAGCTGTCCGAATTCCGGCGGTTGCTGAAGCGCCGTTTGCCCAATCGTAGTGTTCGCATCGTAATTATTAGCTGCTGCTGCTGCTGGCTGGATTTCCAGCGGGGAGACAGATGTTGCGTATTGGACCACAATGCAAACTGCTTTGCACGTATTTCGCTGCAAAACTTGAATATACAGGGATAGCAACTGTTCATCGAGGTCAGAGAAGATACAAAGGTGAAGGAGAAGAACGATGTAATCGAGCAAGAGTCGCTTTGGCTTCAGAGTACTGAGTTGACCGGCTGATTTGACCGGGAAATTTTTCTTGGGAAATTTGAAGATGTGAATATGAGAAAAACAGCACGATATCGCGTAAGTATCGCATAGGTCTGTCCCCCTAATAAGGGGGCCGACCAAGCAACAGGGAGCCCCTGGAACTAGGGCAGTCCGCCAACTTTGTGGCGAAGTTAACTTCAATACAGTGTACTGACACCCCCAAGGTTCAAATTATGCCCATGCCCATCCCAGCCGCATATGCACGAGGGTACTCTCACCAAAGGAGCGAGGTGGGTCCCCAGACACAAAATCATTTTTTGGCTACGCATGGCAGTTTCCAGCCAGCTCCAACATGTCATACAGCTAACTCTAACATGAGGTAACAGCCAGCAACTGGGTCTGGCCCAAAGCGTTTGGTTGCAATGTTGCATTGATATGACAGTAATGTCAACTTCCAGACGCACTAGCTAGCTTCGGGTTTATCCCAACGACGGGGGAAAGGAGCTGCCTAGCTAGAAGCTGTTACGCAAAGCCCAATAATGAAACAACGTCCCCCAATTGTATGATTAAATTATCGCTGTATCACACACTACCATGCACACAGATAAAAGAGCTCCAGGATCAAGCAATGCATGTTTTAGGAAATCAAAGAGCCCAAGAGCCCAAGCAGGCAAGCACGTGTGAGCCTGCTCAGCCGCCTAGGAGGTGCTACATAAATGACAGAATAATATAGCAGTCCAGCAGCACCTCGGTACTTGAACTTGAACTTGAACTTCAACTTGGTTGCATAGCTTCACCCAGCAATTTGGCTGGTCGTTGTCTTCGGCAGCAGTAAAAACAAATCATGTGGCAGTCAAGTAGCATCTCGGTACGTCTTGGTACACCCCGCTTCGACACTGCCTACCTGCCCATTCCCCAGTAGCACCTCGGCGGGCGTGGTAGGCATGGTCGTTTTAGGCGTACCACGCTAGAGAGCCCTGCCTAGCTAGCTGCTGCTGCAGCGGGCCTAGTTACTAATCGTTTAGTATATTGGTAGGTCGCGTGGTAGACAGTAGGGTGGTAGGGGTACCCCAACTGCAACCGGTTGGGAGTGCTGCTCCCCACTGCCTACCTGTCCATCAGGGTACTACTTATGGCCAAATTGACCAGTGCTTAAGCGCACAGCCCAAAAATAAAACTGCGCGGTGAAAAAAAGCGCTCCTAAAAGCAAATGCGCTTTCTTCACTCATCTGGTATTTTTGTTTTTGCGATTTTCTGCGCTTTTTGTGCGCTTTTTTCACACTTGGGGAAGTCCTGGGAGATGGGAAATATGTTACAAAAATTCTTACAGAAAGGCACTGAGTTAATACTTGTGAATGTAAGATTGTTACAACGGCATAGGCTCGATAGAGGAGAAGATGCTATTAAGCGCAACAGGCGCAATCATATAGAATAGAGATGTGTACTGCAGGGTACTGCAGTCACGTGCAGGCCACAGCTAGCCTGTGGCCTGGCGGCAGGCAAAGCGGTACCAGGAGGGAAAGGTACCGGTGTGCATTATGCCGACTCAGAGACTGATATATAAATCAGGCAATAACATCCCCCCCAATTCAAGGTATTCTTGAGCTCAAGAATTCCTGGAATTAACTGAGGGGCATAAGAAAATTAAAAATATAAAAGCTAGGGAGACTTTGGGAATTTCTAGGAGCTGAAAGGAAGGAATCACTTTAGCAGGGGTCTTCAAAGAAATGTCAGTTTCCTGGGGTAGCTGGCTGGGTAAGGAACACTGCAGGTAGACTGCAGGCTAAGTAGCAGAGAGGCTGCTGAGAAGGTGCAAGGAAACTGCAGGTAAGCTGCAGGCTAGGTGGCAGAGAGGCTGCTGGTAAGGTGTAAGGAAACTGCAGATAGGCTGCAGGCTAGAGCAGATAGGCTGCCATGGGGCTGGACTAAGTGCTGCAGAGGGCTGCAGATAGGCTGCAGGGAGACTGCTGGGAAGCTGGGGAAGAAAAGTCCAGGCTTGATTAAGGCATGTGAAGATTGCCTTGGTTACGAGAAGAGGCATGATTCGAGACTAGAGGATTTGTCTTTTAGACATGATTTCTGGACTAGTCCCCCCCATAATTTGGGTGAGCTACAATACGATGACCCTAAATTAAAGGAAAGACATCATGGAGAGATTAGAATAATCCTAGATTATGAAGAGGTGCTGCCTGTGGAAGTACATGGGGCAGTACAGAATGCAGGTAATCTTTAAAATATCCTAGAGTGTTCAAATCTATCCAAAAGATGAAGATCTAACTGAATTAAGTGTCTGGCCTGCTGGGGAAGCCATCAAGGTCAAGCTGTGTGCAGACTTGTTCAAGGAACTGGTCAAATGACTTAGGAGCTAGGCTGGGGGGGGTAAGGATGTTGATGAAGGTGAAGTCCATGGGGCTCCAGTCCATGCTGAGGTGGTTGACACATAGCACTTTGCCTCCAGGGTATGCACAGCTCCTGGGGTCCATGATCATCTTAGGTCTGAATGAGAGGGTGTGAGCATGTGCATTGACCATGGCAGCTTGGAGACAAATGGCCCACTGTAAAGTGGGTCTGGCTGTGGTAGAAACAGTGGGGTAGGCTTGCACCATTTGCTGGAGTCTGCTGTTGTACTTGATGATAGGGATGCAGGCATCAGATGGCTCCTTGTGCATTGACCTGGAAGGGAACTGTTCTGTTTCAGAAGCCAGCAGGGTGGGGAACTTGCTGGTGAATGCTGTGATGAGCTTGGACAGTGGGGGCCTGGGCTTGATGTTGAAAGCTGGTGAAGCAGGCCTGCTGTTCAGGTGGTGTAGGTTGCATCCAAAACGGGTGATACTAAGGGTGGAGTTGTTGGAGAAGTGGATGTGGTTGACATTCTGATTAACTTCTCCCAGTGGTAGTCCAATGTCTGGTGACCTGTTGACCAGTATCCATTGGTCCCAGGTAGTTGCTGTGTCTAGATCAGATGGCTTGAGTGGCCCATCTCCATCTATTGGACCATCAGATTCCTCATAGTTATTTTGCAGATTTGATTATTTTGCAGATTTGATTATTTTGCAGACCTCTTTGATGTGCAAGTAGGTATTGATCCAAGTCTGGATGCTAGGGACTTTGTCCCTCAAGCTGATGGACCTCAGATAGAGGCCGCACCAACATGGTTATGTCAAGACTTTACCACCAAGGAGGTGTTTTCTGTTCTCCAATCCCTACGGAAAAACTCCTCCCCCGGGGTAGATGGTATCCCTGCAGAATGGTACAGATTTGCTTCCCATGAAGCCAACTCCCGATTTGTACAAGCTATGACTAACCTGTTTAATCTCATCTGGAAGACTTCTTACCCTAGCCAATGGGCTGCAGCTGCCTTGGTACCCGTACCCAAATCCAAAGGCAGTGTGTATGACAAGGACAACTATCGAGGTCTTGCGGTGAGCAACTCCATAGGAAAGATCTTCTCCCTTAGCATGCTACGTAGACTAGATGATTGGTCAAAAGAATTCAACCTCAGAGCCGCTGGCCAATATGGATTTAGAAGTGGTAGGGGTACTGCAGATGCATCATTCATTCTTAACCATATTGTAGATAAATATAGAGAAAAGAAAAAACCACTCTTTGTGGCTTTTGTTGATTTCAAGAAGGCTTATGATTGGGTCAACAGAGACTTGCTATGGGATTGCTTAGCAAGGCTAGGAGTCAAGGACCCCTATCTCAGTATTCTGAAGTCCATGTATATTCATGTTGTTTTCCAAGTTCGCCTACATGGGGACATTGGATCCTCCTTTCCATCCCTTGTAGGAGTTAAACAAGGAGACCCCCTATCCCCACTCCTATTCGGTCTGTTCATTGATAGAATTGAATCGTTCCTCCAATCCAAGCTCCCAAATGTAGGGGCTGAGCTTAGGGGAAAGATTCTGCAACTGTTACTTTATGCTGATGACCTAGCTATAATGGCAGAATCCCCGGCAGATATGCAAGCGATGCTTGACTGTCTGAGAGATTTCTGTGAGGCTACTAAGATGGCTGTGAATATAAAGAAAACTGAGATTGTCGTTTTCAACAAGCAATTCTGTGATGAGGCCCGCATGGATCCTGATTACAAATTTGTCTATGATGGAGCACAACTTTCTACAAAGTTATCTTTTATCTACTTGGGATCCCTCTTTGTGGATGGTGACTCAAGCAATCGTGCAAAAGCTGCTTTTTCTAGGATGCTCACTAAGGCCCAAAAGGCACACCACATGCTCCGTAGGCGATGCCATACTATGGAGATATACAATATTGATATTCTCACCCACCTGTTTGATTCTCTTGTACAACCTATCCTGAATTTTGGCTGTGAGGTGTGGGCTCCTTCTATTCTGAACAACACACTTATCTCAAATGACCATGCTTGTGAGAAATGGCATAGAGGTATACTTAAACAAATGTTGGGTGTTTGCCAATCTACTACATCTAATATTATCATGGAAGAGCTGGGTAGAACCCCGTTGTGTTTTGCTTGGCTTAAACAAGCTTTGCGCTTCTGGAACAAGACCATACATAAAGAACCTGAGGATCTCATTAGAATGGCTCTTGAGGAATCTTTTGACTCCAACACTGGCTGGGTTCATGACTTGCGTTGTGCTCTCCACAAGCTAGGATCCAGTAAAAACATCAACATTTTGGAGGCTGTCGATGTCAAAGGTATTATGTCTGAAGTTTTTGAGTCATGGAGGTTTAAGTACCCAAGTGACACCAATGCAGTTAGAGACATCCCTGATGAGAGAAGGGTTGGCTTTAAACGCCTCCGATACCAAAAATGGTTCGCAGCCAACAGCAATGATGAGAATGGCTTGATTCCCTTTACATCCGCCTTACATAAGCAGGATCAGATTCGTTCTATAGCACAGTTTAGAATGGGTTCCCATTGGCTGAACACAGAAAGAATGAGGGTGGTGGATAGAGCACACATCCCTCGCTCAATGAGACACTGTCAAATGTGTGGGTTCCAAAAACCTGAGGATGAAATGCATATGTTTGAGTGCCCTTTTTATAATGATATTCGCCTCCGCTACCAGAAGCTGTTTACAGATATTTATAGGCATGTCCATGAGGATACCAACTTAACCGTATGGAATGTGGAATTCTGCGATTCCACATTCAGAACCTTTATGAATGGAAATGGCACTAAGTCTTTTTGGAGCAACCTAGCCGACTATCTTTCTACTTGTAGAAGAGCAAGACAGGAAGCCCTGGACTGCTTAGTGGCACCGTAATTTATCATCCCTTTTTTTCTTCTTCTTGTGACTTCTCATTTGTTAGCTTCTTACCTCCGCCACTGTAAGTGGTTGAGATCTGGGTCCGGCTCTAAGGGGTTTAATACCTACGCCACCAAAACGGTGGTTGGGAGTTGGGTTTGTTTGTCCTCGACACACCCCTGATGTAATGGGGTTTTTTGCTTTGTGGGTGCTTTTTCTTTTTGTTTAAAGCACAGAGTCTCATACACCCTCGCGGTGTCAAGTAGACTTTAACATGTAATGTAATGTAATGTAATGTAATAGTTGGTCCTGATCTGGTCACTGAGGAGTTCCATCTCTGCTCTGGCTCGTTGCAGGCCCAGGTTGTCCAGCTGTTGTTGGAGGTCTGGAGTGGTTTCAGGAGGGTCATTTACTCCTAGTCCAGGGTCATCCTGGGGCTTGTGTGCCTCTGGGTAAATGAGCTCTGGCATGTCATCACTGTCAGTATCATCAGAGTTGTCTGCATTGGAAGGGGAATGGTACTGGCAGATAGGGGGAGGATGCCCCTGGGGTTCTTGGTCTGCCTCCACATGAGTGGGTGGGTACTGCCCTGTCTCAGAATCAGTGTGGGGTGCTGATGGAGCAGAAGTAGAGGGGAAGTCCTGGAGGTCTTGATCTGCCTCCACATGAGTGGGTGGGTACTGCCCTATCTCAGAATCAGTGTGGGGTGCAGATGGAGCAGAAGTAGAGGGGAAGCAGTCTTGATCAGCTCTACTGGGGGAGGTCTCATGAGTGGGTGGGTACTGCCCTGTCTCAGAGTCAGTGTGAGTTGATGGAGGCGTGGTAACCATCATGATGTAGGCAATGGGAGGGTCCACAGGGATAGAGGGATTATTGGCAGGGACTGGTGAAGTTTGGGTAAGGTAGAGTCCATGCCTTTTGGGGCATGAGAGGAGCAGTTTGGTACCAGATGGTCTTGGGATGGAGAGTGTGGCTTGAGTCTTGGACAGGTGAACTTGGAGGTCTGGGCACAGGCTGGTGGCTGCATGAATGCTAATGATGTTGGGCATGTTGCAGTCAGCAAGAAGTACATTGTTCAGGATGATCAGAGTCCTGCCATGGCCCTTGATCTTGGCCTTTCCTATCTGCTTGCAGAGGATAGGTGGAGAGTCTTGATCTGCCAGCTGCAGCCTAATAGGCTGTTGGAGGTCCTGAATATCATGCAGATGGGAGATGTTACTTGTTGCATGAGAATGTGCTGCAGTATCTATGATCCATTCTGTCTGCAGTGCTGCCTGGAAAATTTCTCCATCTTCTATAGTGCATTCATCATCAGCACTTATCTGTCCAAAGAATGCTGTATCAGCCAGGGGGTCAGGTGGCAAGGCAAAAGAAACAGACTTGCCTCTGGTTGGTGTAGCAAAAGTCATGGGCTGGGGGTTGTCCTCATCCAGTGCCAGGGACAGGAAGTTGTGTTGTTCACCCTCACTGTCAGAGTTGGAGGTGGACTGATCACCATCAGCAACATGTGCATGGCGTCCCTTGCTTGGGTACCTCCTTTGACGTCTCCTGGCTGGACTGGTCTTCTTGAGGTCCTTCTTGTCGTCATGATCCTTGTCATTCCTATCTCTAGGAGGTGACTTGTAGCCATGGTCGGCTTCATCTGAGTCTGTTGGCCTGAAAGCCAGATTAGTGTCATCACTGATGCACTCTCTGGAGTTGTGGCCTATTCCCCCACAGTTCCAGCAGGTCATCTTCTTGTGGTCAAAAGGTGCTTTCCTGTCTCTGAATGGGAGGTGCTTGCTGTTGTAAGGCCTCCTGTTCCTGTAGGCTGCAGCTGCCAGCTCTTGTTCTTCGGGAGATGGTGCAGGGTCTACTTGCTTCACTAGACACCAGTTGAAGAGGGCACTTTGGAGCATAGAAAAGGTGGTGATGACAGTAGGGTTGAACTGATTGATGTAGCCATCATATTCAGAGCGAGAGTTCAGTCCCTTGACAATGAGGTTCAGGTAGTTGCTGATGGAGACGATGTGGAGATTTGCTATCTTGGGAACCTGGGAGTACAGGTCAGCTGCCCTGGAGAGGTATGTCGGCAGGGACTCAGTAGGTGTCATACGTAATCCCATGATAGCAGTCAGGGTGGTATGTTCTAGCCTGCTACCATCCTCAGAGTACAGGGCATCTAGAAACCTGAAAGCTCTAGTGGCCATATCTGTTTGGGCATGGATGGCTTGCTGGATCCCATCTGATACATGGTCTATGATGATCTTGAAGGCCTTGTTGTTCTTCCAGGTCGAGATCCTGTTGGGGACACCAATCCTAGGGGCAGCCGGAGCAGCTGGGTCAGCAGCCGCAACAGGAGGGTAACTAATATCATCAGCAGGGTAACCATCAGAGTCATTAGGCTCGCCAACGACGATCGCTTGTTGGCAGTCGAAAGCAACGGCAATGGTATCCCTATCTGATTTAAGGGCAAGGAGGATATGCTGCCTGGCGCTGCGCCAGGTGTAAAGGTTGTTGCCGGTGAATACTCTGGGAGGTTGCATGGTGAGGTCTTCTGTGTAGGAGTCTTGACGTTGTAGGTCGGAGTGTTGGGTAAGGGAGAGTTACGAGGGCGGGGCAGGGGAAGAGGGGAGGGAGTGTGTGTGGGAATCGGCGATCCAAAGGGATCCAGCGGATTACCGAAGGGTGAACGTTGCCAAGCGGCAATGTTCGACGACAGAAGCTTCTGTTAAGCTGGAGGCGTATACAAATTGATCGTCTGAGATCAATGCAGCACTGTGTGGGTCTCGGTGAGGGCGTCGTCCTATACTCACTTCATAGATTTCGGTGACTTGTGGTCGCTCTTGCTTGCTCCAGTCGTAGGACGCAGTGGCAGATCCAAGGATGCTTGGTAGGAAGCGGCAGGCGGAGCAGCGGGAAGTAGGATCCGCACAGGGAGTCCAGGTGCTTAGTTAAAACTCGGGCCTTCGACAAGTCAGAGGAGAACTGAATCCGAATGCGGAAATCAGCGGCTGTTCTTCGTTAGCGTCTAAAGATGGCGCACATAACCTGTGAATGTAAGATTGTTACAACGGCATAGGCTCGATAGAGGAGAAGATGCTATTAAGCGCAACAGGCGCAATCATATAGAATAGAGATGTGTACTGCAGGGTACTGCAGTCACGTGCAGGCCACAGCTAGCCTGTGGCCTGGCGGCAGGCAACGCGGTACCAGGAGGGAAAGGTACCGGTGTGCATTATGCCGACTCAGAGACTGATATATAAATCAGTCAATAACAATACTCACAGGGAGGCACAAAGCAGGGTATGAAAATACTGTGAGTTTAATGCTGTTAGCAGGGTACTTCAAAGCGCGCGCTTTTGCGCTTTTGAGCGCTGACTTTTTGACACCCTTGCGCGCTATAGCGCAGATTTTTGCAACCCCTGTGCGCTTAGCGCGCTGTCTTTTTGAACACCAGTGCGCTTTCCTCTTTTCAGTCCCCCTGTGCGCTTTCTCAATTTTTGAGTGACAGTCACTGACTCATTGAGTGACTGACTGAGTGACTCAAGGGGTGGGATTCAAATATTTTGACAGGCAGCCATCCTGACTACGTAGCACTGTAGCAGCACGCGGCGAGCCGTCGACCGTGCAATTTGAACGCTAACGGAAACAACCGTATTCTGGACTGTTAAATGCAACACCCGGCCGACTGAGGGTACGTCAAAATCCTATCTCTGGGCTTATTCAACGCTTCCGTTCCTCGCCCCTGCTCATCTGCTGCTCATCTGTTGCCATTTCGTCACAGCTAACTGCTCAAGTCTGATAGGCTCCTTCTAACCCACCACACGTAAGTTCGATTGCGTCTGAATCGACGAGTCGAGTACTCTTTCAGCTTGTTGAGTTGTGACCTGCCGAATTCCTGACGCGCTGACATCAAGTGTCTAAACGTTTCCTTTCCCCCTTGTGCAGTCCTTCTCCTCGACTCCTCGTCGCCCAGTTCACTCTCCTCCTGCTCCCATCCTCCTCTTTCTATTCCTTTCCGCCTCCTCCTTCCTGCTCTACTCGCCTGTCGCCACTGCTGCTCGCCTCTGCTCGCTTCTGCTGCTCTCCTAGTCACCCCTACCGCTCTCCTAGTCGCCCCTACTGCTGCGATGGGCAAGCAGGATAACCCGACGAAGAAGGCCAAGACCGCTGGGGTCCCGACAGCGAAGACCAAGAACTACTGGGCCACGAGTAAGTTCGATTGCTTGGGTACATAATTTGATCGAGCTGTATCTGTGTGTGTTTGTTTATCGAGTTGCGACCTATGTCCTGGAATCTGCTGGATGCCATCATATCTTCTTGGCTAAAGCAACTCCTTCCACTTTGTGCAGCCGGATTCGTTGCCGTTTCTGCGTCCCCGACAAAGCGGAAGGGAACCATTGCGGCTGCACTGGATGCTTCAGCCGGTCCTTCGGCCTTGCGGTGTTCTGTCCCTGCTCCACGAGACACTCCCACTCCATCCGTGCATGCTAGCTTCAGCCGGTCCTTCAATTTGTAACAGATTTCCACCTCCAATTTGTAACAGGTTTCCACCTCCCCCCCTCACACACACCCACAAGAGTCTCTCTGGCACCCTACCAGTTCACCAGCAGCACAAGAAAAGCGCTGGAAAAAAAACGGTTGCGCGCTTAAAGCGCAGTTTATTTTTTTTTTTTAGCGCTTTTTTTTAGGCTTTTGGAAAGCGCTGCGTTTTTTTTGCCTCTGCACTTGTAGCGCAGATCTTTTTTTCTCCAGTGCGCTATAGCGCTAGTCAAATTGGCCAATTGAAGTACTCTGGCTGTTGGTACAAATGTTTGAATATCCGCCTGGCACCACGCAGAGGTGGACAGGATTGAACCAACCTAACCAACCTAAGCTAGACAGACTAATCAAAAGAAGAGGCTGTAACAAACCGAAATCTTCAAACTGCTGAAAGCACAGACTTATTCTGCTTAGTGAGCGAATGATTGCCTTCCACTAGCAAGGAAGAAGAGAAGCGTACAATATAAAACCAAGGAATCAGGTAAACTAATAATCCCTTCAGAATTCATCTGCCTTCACCTCCTTAGTGAGTCTGCTTAAGACCTGATGGAAAGGTCCAGGGCGGCAAAGAGTGGGAGGGTATATATAGTTCTATGAGCTCGATGTCATAGTTGTTCCATGGCATGCAAATGCCATCAATGCAAATGAGTGGCATAGGCGCACGCCCTGTCTCGACACCATCAATGCAAATGAAGGGTAAACCACAAGTGAGCTCCCGAACATGTGCATCGATCATAGCGGATTGATAGCATATTGCCCACTGTTGGGCTAGGGTGTTGGAGTAGGCAGCTATGAAAACTGCAAGCTGTCCAACATGATATATCAGTGGTGCGCCAGAAGGAGCGGGTGGGATGGAAACGCTGCAAAAGCTGGGACAATGGGGCTCTTGGGACAGGAATAAAGAAAGGCCGAGGTCACAATCGCTCAATCTCATTGAGTTTAGCAGCACAGAGGCCTTTGGTAGCTCTTGAGTAGTTATAGAACCTGACATGACCAGGTGCTACCCTACCAGGCTTGCTCGGAACTACGGTGGGAGAAATAGTGCAAGTCAAGACCTAGCACTTCGGCGTTCGCTCGGGCACATGTAGATCCCACATCTCTCGTGGGAATCGCACAAGAGAGAGAATGAGAAAACATGATAGACCTAACCAGAAATTGAAAGAAAAAATGACTCAAGACGGCGGATTCAAGACATGGTTATTTTAGGCGTACCACGCTAGAGAGCCCCACCTTGCTAGCAGCAGGCCTCGTTACTATCAGCCTGTTTCCATAAGACCAGGTTACGGTTATGAGTAACCCCGCAAACTGTAGTGCGGCAGTACCTCTTAACCCGTGTTCTAGCCAGCTTCCTGTCGCTTAACCCAGGTATACAACTTCGTGTTACCGATTGTCCCTGGAATCTGGGTTGTGGGGAAATGTGGGTTATGTGGTCGTTAAATCAGTTGTTCGACCGCGTGGAAGCGTTTGAATATTTATTCGACAGACGTCCCAGAAGCTTCTTCATTCCGAATATAGGAAGAGACGCCATTATGAGCTGGAAATGCAAAGAGATCTGTACCAGTTGCGTTGCTCGTTCGTAGGGTGCTCGTTCATGCCCCCATGCTGCCTCTGTTTGAAAAACAAACCTTGACCTGACGAATCCATGGCGGTGAGCGTCAGAGATTCTGATAAATTGAAGGGATCGCGCGTGACTGCGATCTACAAGGTTGCAGCGCTCGCGCTCATCTCCACATTATGGCCTCAAGTGACCGCTGCGGCGGTCAAAGTGCCAGCGTGGAACCAAGGTGAATCGGGGTTACGCTTGACCGTGTGTGTGTGTGGGGGGGGGGGGGGGGGGGGGGGGGGGGGGGGGGACGGTTCAAGGTAACCCCGATCCGCCCCGGCACGTCATCAAATTTTGCCGGAAACTGGTGTACAAGTCGGTAAAGCGAAGTACAGGTTTAAGAGTGTTTCCGATTGTAAGGGTGGATTCCCATTGGACTGGATGGGTAAAGTCGGTTGTAGTACTGGATGGGTCAGTATTTGTCGGTTGGGCCCTTTGGATGGGTCGTTGAGCTCTTTGGATGGTTCGTGCATCCGTACACGGCCACCCATCCAAAACGCACTCCCATTGCAAGCGACTGGATGGGTGCAGCAATACACGCATGTACCACCGGGACCCTTCGCAGGTACTTCCAATCAATAGTCGCAAGAAAAGACGGATCGATCGTTGACAGTTCAATTTCTTGCGCTGATCCATCCTACATCCATCTATTCCTCTTCTCAAGACCGCACTCCGCGACCTGAAGTCATACCTCGCGGCGTCCATTTATTTCTTTCAATCTTTCCACGCGATGAGCATGTCAGCCATGGAGCTATTCCGGCTCCTTTTCTTCATAATTATTCCTGCTGTAAACCGTTCTCGATCGGGCGCCATAGCTTGCGCAGGCGCTGCTTGTTCAACGGTAGCCTCTCTTCCGGGGAATGAGCATGAACGTCTAGCCATTACCGTGGCTATGATTCGGCATGGCTATAATTCGGCATCGGTGGCATAATCCCACAAGCCTTCCGTCGCCATGTTGCAGAGCGATGAAAGACGAAAAAGAAAAGTAGAATGAAGAAGGGGCGTCGAATGGAGAAGAAATTGTTAGAATGTCCCAGATTCTGTCTTGCTCGAAGATGATCTGTGATCCAAAAGTTCGGAAACTCCTGGCTAATGAAACTAGCAGGTCGGTTGAAGAAAGCAATACGCGTCAGTTGCGCGACCGTCGCCGGATCAATGCCGGACTGTGCCGGAAGGAGCTGGATATTTTGCGACCCATCCAGAGCCATCCAACCCACACCTCGGTCGAGGGCCTGGATGGATTTTGGCTTTTGGATGGGTCGTCTGGATGGGTATTTCGTCATTACATCCGTACAAATACGAACCATCCAAAACCCTTATGGTAAGGTAAACACTGGATTGGTCGTCGGTTATCCGTACTTAACGACCCATCCAGACCCATCCTGCCCCAATGGGAGTCCACCCTAATTCCCCCGCATACCCCGGCTTACAGCCTGTTTCCATAAGACCAAGTTACGGTTATGGATAACCCCGCAAACTGTAGTGCGGCAGTACTCGTAACCCGTGTTCTAGCCAGCTTCCTGTCGCGCAACCCCGCTGTACAATTTAGTGTTTCCGATTGTCCCTGAAATCTGGGTTATGGGAAGATCTGGGTTATGTGATCGTTAAATCAGTTGTTCGACAGCTTGGAAGCGTTTGAATTATTTACTCGCCGGCTTGACTTTCTTTCGTGCAGCCGTCTGGCAATTCGAGTTCATGTTCTGACTCCAAGACGTTGGCCCTGTCCTTTGCCATTTCGTTACCATATCCCAGAAGCTTCTAGGGTACTCGTTGATGCCCCAATGCTGGTTCTGCTTGAAAAACAAACCTTGAACAGACGAATCCATAGCGGTGAGCGTCAGAGTTTCTAGGAAATTGAAGGGATCGCGCGTGACTGCGCGATCTACAAGATTGCAGCGCTCGCGCTCACCACATTATGGCCGCAAGTGACCGCTGCTGCGGTCAAAGTGCCAGCGTGGAACCAAGGCGGATCGGGGTTACGCTTAACCGTGGGGGGGGGGGGTGGGGGGGGGGGGGGGGGGGGGGGCACGGTTCAGGGTAACCCCGATGCGCACCGGCACGTCATCAAATTTTGCCGGAAACTGGTGTACAAGTCGGTCGAGCGAAGTTCAGGTTTAAGAGTGTTTCCGATTGTAATCGGGGTTAACCCCGCATAACAAAGGGTATATTCATCGGACACTGAGTCGGCATAATGCTTACCGGCTTTACCCGGGACAAATACACGACCTACCTGCCCCAACGAACACACGCGCACGACAGCAGACGCGTCCGATGCGATACCTCACAGCCCGGCACACGTGTCGTGTCGGACGCATCATGAAATTCATATCAGGCGTCCGAGAATCCACAATTACACGTCACACAGCCCACACAATAACAGCCTGGCCTACGGGTCCCGAACCGACTAGACCACCATCGGCCGCAACGGCCGGTAGCACGCTGCCGCGACTGATAGCAGAGGGATAGCCCTCTGACTGATAGTACTAACAGCCAGCGCACGGCCCGCCAAGGTAGCCCGACCCACGCCCACTGTTAGTGCTCAGTCCACTGTTAGTACCTACTGTTAGGGTGTGTTTCCAGCGTTTTCGGTCACCGTTGAAGTTCCGCTGAAGTCCACGCTGTCACGAAGTGTTTCCAGTGGGGTTCCGCTGACATTTTGCTATGTCCCGCTGAAGTCCACGCTGGCTTTTTTGACCGCTGAAGGCCGACGTGGACTTCAGCGGATCCTACGTGGACTTCAGCGGAATGCAAAACTTCAGCGGGAGCCCTGACCCTCCCGCTGAAGTTTCTCAATTCCGCTGAAGTCCAGCCCGGCGAGCATCGGCGAGCACCAAGTATTCTCTCCAGGATTCTCTCGATGAGGTTTGAGGCTTTCAGAACATGGACAATTTGACGTCCGCGAGAAACCAGCCCCTGCCCCACTGGAAACACACCCTTAGTTATAACATTACAGTTATCCCATATACTAACAGCAGATTATTATACATAGAAACAGGCTGTTAACGGCTTAGAAACAGGCTGTAAACCAGAGACTCTGCTGTAAACGTTAAGAATAGTGGTAGGTCGCGTAGTACACAGTAGGGTGGTAGGGGTACCCCAACCGCAACCGGTTGGGAGTGCTGCTCCCCACTGCCTACCTGTCCATCCCCCAGTGGCACCTCGGTACTCCGAGACTGCCTACCTGTCACCCCCCCCATCCCCTAGTAGCTCCACGGTGCTTCGACACTGCCTACCTATCCATCCCCCAGTGGCACCTCGATATCGGCGTAAGCGTGGTAGCGTCGTAGGCGTGGTAGGCATGGTAATTGTAAACGTACCACGCTAGAGAGCCCCGCCTTGCAAGAAGCAGGCCTCGTATAGTTGTAGGTCGCGTAGTAGACAGTAGGGTAGTAGGGGTACCTCAACCGGTTGGGAGTGCTGCTCCCCAATAAAACCCGATGCGATGCGCGAGAGGCAATTGTAGGCACGGATCATACATCAATTACAGGTGCGTTGTGTCCTGGTATCCGTCTCCAGCTGTAAACCATCGGCACGCGCAGCAGATGCGCTCACTGCGCTCACTGCCTACCCCCATGTACGCAGGACTAAGCAAAATGTCTACGAAGGAGGGCATGAGGTGTCCAAACCCAAGGAGGACCCAACCGCAGGCTTTTTCAACAAATACTCCTTCAGGTTTGTTCGAATGATGATTTCGATGATGCCTGTAGGTTGCTTACGAGCTTCCGTATTATCTACTTAAACGGTCTCTTCCACCTTCCTTCCTTCTGCTAATTTCTGTGCCTGTTGCCTATTCCCCAGATGGATACCGAGCATCGTGCGTGGTGCGCGTAGGGGCGAGGTCGGCATGGAGCAGATGGTGCTGCCTCCTGCAATGTCATCCGAGGCGAGTCCCCCCCCCCCCTCCCCCCCCTCCCTCCCTCAGTCCCCCCCCCAAACTTTTCCTTCACTAGTCCACCGTCCTGCACCTACCTTTTGCCCTCCTCTCTACAGATGATGAGTAATCGATCCGAAATGTGAGCATTTATTGAATAAATCACGCTGCTGCTGCCGTCGACCGAACAACCGGTATCACTGTCTTTGGCCTGATCTTGCTTTGACCTGATTGGCAGGAGCCCCCAGGGCCAGCCCGCTGTCCATCTGTTTGTTTATGCGACCGCCCCCGAGTAGAAGCCCGACACGCCAGACAGCGGTCTCGTAACTAACCGGCTTCGGCCCGCTCTATTCCGTTACCAACACTCTCCGCCAATTTCACGCTTGCGATGCTGCCTA
Organism: Chlamydomonas sp. ICE-L; assembly: GCA_013435795.1. NCBI lineage: Eukaryota > Viridiplantae > Chlorophyta > Chlorophyceae > Chlamydomonadales > Chlamydomonadaceae > Chlamydomonas > Chlamydomonas sp. ICE-L. The sequence continues at coordinate 29,330 of JACBWV010000168.1, forward strand.
TGACTTGTTGCCTTGTTGCCTTGTTGCCTGAAACGCTTCGTCTGACGCCCTATCAATTGTTTGAGGCTGAGAACAACCCGTCGACCATTGCTGAACATCTACATACGGGGGGGTTCGCCCCTGGGGTTCGCCCCACGCCCCCTATTTTCTCGCTTTCCTTTTCTCTGCTCACCGCTCCTGCTCCCTACCTACACAGGAGGCCTACGACAAGTTCCAAAGCAAATGGGACGAAGCTGTGGCCAGGGGCGAGGATCCAAGCCTACGCAAAGTCCTGTTTGCTGCTTGGGGCACGGACCTCGTTATTGCAGGTGGGCTGGAGCTGCTTGTTCTCTTATTATCCACTCCATTACGAGATCTCAAGGGTGCACATGCCGTGAATGCAGTTGCAGGCTCGTTTAACTTAGCACCTGTATGCACTTGTTTACATGTGGTACTGCTTACTCGATATGGTACTGTTTATGTCTTCCTGATTTGCTTCTACTCAAGGACTGGCCCTGGGACTTTTTTTATTATTCAACTGTCCCTCAACCTGTCGCCCCACACTAATAGAGATCCCCTCCACCCCCCCCCCCCCCCCCCCTCTCAACAATTAGGCACCATGTTTTGGCCTTTATACCAAGCAACAACCAAACAACAACGGTAATCAACTGGCGGACATACCTTTTAAAGCGACCACAACGGTTTTTTGTATTTGGTTGCTCTGTAATCAGATCCACTTGCCTACTGGCGTAAACTTGGCCATCACCAACTCAAGCGGTTTGGTCAGTCTGTGTTGTTTCGGATGGTTTTCTTAGTCAGGAGTTTTGCAGTCCAGCTGAGGGAGCCCAGATGTGAGTGAGCCCCGTAATGCTCCCTAAATTTAGCCAGCTGAAGCTCTCTGTTCTTTCTAGTTCTGACTTACTAGGGCAATGCCGTTTCTAAGTAAATGTGAAGACAGTACTCATGGCTCCCTCCATGATATCCTGGGTTGGGCTTCTAGTCACAGTCCTGGACATGTCGGTAGCCTTGAAGGTTCCATTTTGAGGATGTGGACACTGTTCGTCCCCTCTGCCTTGGTTATCCCGAAGCAAGGGGCGTATGAGTAATAACGAGCATTTGATCGGGGGTTCTTGAATTAGGTCTCCTTGCTATGTGGCGTAGGAAATAAAGTTTGTCTTCTCTCTTCTTTCTTGGACGGATGCTCCTGCCTAAATACTACTGACCTGACTTGCCCTAACCTCCTACCCTTGAACGTGCAGTGGCACCAAGACTGGCAGGGATGGCTCTTGGCAGTATGCTTCTTTGTGGATGGCTACGTTCTGGGCATCGCGCTGCAGCGCATGTCATTTGGGTGCATGCAGGTTGGCGTCAAAATCGCGCGCCGCCCTCCTCAATGCCATCTGCCGCAAGTCCTTTGCCATGTCTTCCATCACGAAGAAAGATGCCTCAGACTGTGTGTCTTTCGTTGCCTCTGATCTCCAGAAGGTGTTTGAGGGAATCCAGGTATGACTCGACCATGCTAATCTGCCAGTTGGCTACATGTGGATATATGTAGCTATATGTGGCTTAATTTGGTTATATGTACTTTATTTTGAGTGTCCTTGCTTCCTCGATTGCGGTATACTGTTCATTAATGCTTTTCCTTTTAATCCCTTTACATTTCGGTTGGTCAAGTGGTCAAGTCCCTTTAGCCTATTTGGCCTACCCCTGGACATATATATAGATATGTCAATGTCTCATGTGGTTATTGTCCTTCTTCGAGCTACTTCACTGTCGCATATGCTGTCGTACTACTGGCTGGTGCCCCCACCACCCACCCACCCACCCACACGCACCCACGCAGGAGATCCACTACCTGTGGACTGCTCCCGTCGAGGCCATGGCCATCCTGATCATTCTGGTGTGCCTCATCGAAGAATGGGCCCTGCCTGGCTGGGGTATGGTCTTTGTCATCATGCCCCTGCAGTATTTGTTTGGCTACTTCACCATTAGGCTGAAGAACAGCAACGTTGTAAACACCCAAGAGCGCAACGCGTTCTTCCAGGAGCTCCTACCCGCCATGAAGCTTGTCAAGTACTATGGCTGGGAGCAGTTCTTTGAGGAGGCTATTTCTGACGTGAGTTTGTGCAGCCTGCAAGCCAGAACCAGCATGAACCTACCTACTAGCCAGCTACTTCCGATACCAGTTATGTAAATCAGCTACTTAGCTACTTAGCTACTATCCAGCTACTCATGGAATAATTTGCACACTGCAAGCGGTCATGTAAATTAGGTACTTAGCTACTGTCCAGCAACTTGTGGTATCTTGCCATATAAATCAGCTACTTAGCTACTAGCCAGCTACCTCCGGTATCATTTGCACACTGCAAGCGGTAATATAAATCAGCTACTTATCTTCTTAGCTACTACCCCCCTCTACAAAACAGCCAGAAAAACACCTGAGCCCCTTAATGGCGCAGATCCCCCCCGCCACCAGCACCCAACCCACCTCCCACCCATATGCCCCACATGCCCCACACGCACAACACACCCTGCTGGATATGGCACAGATCCCCCCGCCCCCCCCAGCACCCACCCTACCCTCCACTCACCACTCACATGCCCCCCCACACCCTGCTGGCTGTGGCACAGATCCGCAAGCGTGAGCTTAAAAATCCATCCAAGATTGCTGTGATCAAGACCTGGCAGGTCATGATGGTGTTTGGTGCCCCTCCCATGACAGCGCTCATCATCTTCGCAGCCTATGAAATGAACGTGGGCAAGATCTCCTCCACTCTTACGTTCCCCATCCTGTAAGTCGTTTCAACCTGATAGCATACAGATGCATCCTGCCTATCATGTTTTGATAGCGATTCAGCTACAGTTCAGCTGCACTGCCCCTCGTGGGCAGGCCCCCTATATTTGCCTTCTTCCTGATGCCGGTTTAGGTTTCATCCCAATCAGGTAAATGATGGTTAATATAGGTCCAGTGTGCGCTAGACCCAGGAACGTTTTAAAACCAAACAGATTGGCACATTTGTTGCCCTTGCCTTCTTTGTACATGCTGTCCATGAGTTGTCCTTGGCTCCATCAAGCCGTGGGCGCATTTGGAGTCCAGTAGGGCACCAGGAAAAATGTCATCATTATCATCATATTCACCTTACCCTTGCTTCTGGCTGCGCTTGCAACCATTGTCATGCAAATAAATCTTGACGTGCTCTCCTTTCCTCCTTCCCTCCCTCTTTTCCAGGTCTCTCTCCAATATTCTGCGCTTTCCTTTGGTTGTGCTTCCCGAGGCCATGCGTGCTGTTTCCGAAATGTTATCTGCCTTCACTCGCATCGAGGTAGGAAGGAGTGTGCTCTTGTGTCCAGCCTGTGCCCCCCCCCCCCCCCACACACACACACACACACACACACAAACACCCCATCCCCCCCCGTCCCACCCCCACCTCCCCACCCCCACACACGCACACCCAAACACCTTACTGAAGGTGGTACAAACTTGATGTCCTCATCAAAATGTAAATGAGGAATACATTGCCCACCTTGCTCGACGAGCCTGCATCATAATACAAATGGCACTACACGCACAGCACACAAAACACACACAACACACATGACACACATGATTCTGCATCACACTATAAATGAGGAATACACTGTGACCTGGGTTTTGCTTGTCAATGAGCCTGCATCACAATAAAATGACACACATGACACACCACAACATGCCCCTCCTCTTGTCTGCAGGCATTTCTGAAGATGGAGACCCACGGTCGTGCCACTCTGTCTGGTCCACCAGGAGTGGAGATCTCCAATGCCGTGCTCACTCACCCTGGCAGTGGGGACAACAGCTTCAAGCTCAAGGTGCCCAAGTTCAGCGTGAAGCCTGGAGAGGTGGTGGCCGTGGTGGGACGTGTTGGTGCCTGGCAAGTCCTCCCTCATTGATGCCATCCTTGGCAACATGGACACAATCCAAGGAACAGTGTCGTGTGGTGGCCGTATAGCCTACGTGTCGCAGAACTGCTGGTGCCAGAATCTCTCACTGCGAGAGTCTATCCTGTTTGGGCAGTGACTACGACGAGGACCGCTATGATGAGGTCATCCAAGCCTGTGCACTGGAGCTCGACATACAGTATGCAGCAGCACCAAGGGCACCGCAACACACACAGCCTCCAGCACCCACCCAACCCAGCCCTTCCTACCCACCCACCCACTGGTACTACCCTGACCAAACCCTCCAAGACTCAATCTACTTCGATGCCCCCCCCCTCACCCAACCAACTCAACCCCTTCCTACCCATCCACCCACCCACCCACTGTATTGACCAACCCCTTCAAGACTCAATCTACTTAAATGCCCCCCCCCCTCCACTTCCACCATAGATCGTGTCATTCAAGAAAAAGATTTTCATCCTGTATGAACTGGCGATACACATTGTAGCAGATGGCAAGTAAGCCCCCCCCCCCCCCCCCCCCCCCCCCCTGGGGATTTTTTCCGCTATAAAACCGGTACATAGCGATCACCACTTTTGACCCTGTTAAACCCCAACCCAAAAATCTCCCCCCCCCCCCCCCCCCCCCCCCCCCCCTGACATGCACTCACAGATCCTGCCTGCTGGTGACGAGTCCATGGCAGGCCTGCGTGGCATCAACCTGTCTGGTGGCCAGCGCCAGCGCCTCAACCTTGCCCGCTGCACTTATGCCCCATCTGACCTGGTGCTTCTGGACAATGCCCTGTCTGCTGTGGACCATCACACCGCCCATCACATATTCAAGCACTGCGTCAAGGACATGATGAAGGACAAGGCCGTTGTGTTCATCACCCACCAGGTGTGGTGGGCTTTAGGGACAGTGTTGTGTTTGTGGTGTCGGGTGTTGAGTGATGGTTGCCTGTCTGCCTGCCTACCTACCTACCCACCCACCTACCCACCCAACTACCTACCTACCTACCTACCTACCTACCTACCTACCTACCTACCTACCTACCTACCTACCTACCTTCCTACCTACCTACCTTCTACCCACCTACCCACCAACCTTCCTACCTTCCTACCCACCTACACACCTACACACCTACCTACCTACCTACACACCTACCTACCTACCTACCTACCTACCTACCTACCTACCTACCTACCTACCTACCTACTAAAACCTAACTACCTACTATAACTTAACTACCATGGCTGCAGGTGGAGTTCCTGCCCCAGTGTCACAAGGTAGCAATTATGGATGGTGGAGACATGCTGTACTTTGGACCGGTGAGTCTAGTCTCTCTCTCTCTCTCTCTCTCTCTCTCTCTCTCTCTCTCTCTCTCTCTCTCTCTCTCTCTCTCTCTCTCTCCTCTCTCTCTCCTCTCTCTCTCTCTCCCTCTCCCAGACTGGAGACAGAAACCAGTGAGTGTGAATAGGCAGGTGAAGAGCTCGCTGATGCCTGCTTGGCACCTCTTGCTTAGCTTTCCATCTCATGTTCTGGTCTGTCCTATGACCCTACCACTGTGTATCTTTGTCAGTTCCTGACGCAGCCTTATTCGCCTTGCTTGTACCTCGGTACAGTGACCTGACCTGACCTGTCCCAGCCCTGTCTCAGCCCTGATCGCTTCTCTTGTACCTCTCTTGTCCTTCAGTACAACGATGCTGCCCGTGAGAAGTTGAGCAAGGTGGTTCCTGCATCGCACCTGTTGGCCGCAGCTGGTGCAGCAGAGCAGCCCAGAGACCCCCCCAAGGCTGCCGGTCTCAAGAAGGCCAAGTCCTCTGCCCTCCAAGTCGGAGCCTCAAGCCATCTGGCTTATGGTGAGAAGAAGAAGGTGAGTGAGCCCTTTGGATGGTTTTCGCTCTACCCTGTCGTACCAGTGGAGGCCAAGATACAATCAGCAACAGGCATCAAGCAAGCTGGAAAATAATAACGGAAACTAGCATGGAAAATAAAAATGGAAAGTGAAGTAGTGCAAGTAAATGAGCAAACTTTAAAGATGGATTAGAGAACCCAATGCCAGATAGTGTGACAATGCAATAGGAATGCCTGGATTCTCTAAAACCTCAAACCCTCAACCCTCCTCCACTTACCATTCCCCTCCCCCACTTCCATTTCCCCTTCCCCCGCTTCCAACTCCCACTTACCATCCCTTTTTCCCCCTACCCCCCCTTCCCTTTTCCCCCTTCCCTCACTTCCCTTCCCCACCTTTCTTCCCTTTTCCTTCTTCCCTTCCCTCTTCCCCCTTGCCCCTTCCCCCTTCCCCACTTCCCTCCCCAATCCCCCCACTGCCCTTCACCACTTCCCTTCCCTCTTCCCCCTTCCCAAAGGTTGAGCGCAAGATCTGCCTGACTCAGGGTGAGGCCATCAAGGCATTTGTCAAGCTTTCTCCGTTACTGGGCGCAGTCTTTGTACTGAACTTCATCATCTACCTGGCTTGTCAGACATCACGCCAGGTTAGTGTATATGCTGCCACCTGCACTGATGTGCACATGTGTTGGTGAACAGGTGTACTGTGATGTACACATGTACAGGCGAACATATGCAATAACTGTTCCTTGCATGCCCAATCAATCAATCAATCAATAAATCATTCAATCAATCAATCAATCAATCAGTCAATCAATCAATCAATCAATCAATCAATCAATCAATCGATCAATCAATCAATCAATCAATCAATCAATCAATCAACCAACTAATCAATTAATCAATCAATCAATCAACCAATCAATCAATCAATCAATCATATACTGATGCCCCGCACTTACCATAACTACTGCCCTCTGCATGCATAGATCTCTGATTGGTGGCTGAGCCAGTGGAGCCAGGACACAAAGGAGTGGTACACCCGGGATGTGGTCAAATCTAATCCTGTCGATGCTGGTACTGATTTTCCGTACGAGAGCCTCAATGCCAGCCAGGCCTACATCATCACGTATGCCATCTGTGTGCTCTTCTTCCTTGCCGCAATGTGAGTCATGCATATGGATGCCCTCGCCTGCTCATGATTGACCATGCTGCCCATGGCCCCTGATTCCATGTATCGCATGTGGGGTTTCATGGGGTTTCATGGCCTAAGGCTCAAACAGGGAGGTTAACACATAAGAAAATCAATGCCCCTCAGCATGGGGGAAATAAACTCCTCACCAGCACGTCCAAATGGGTGAGCCTCAATAAAATTGGTACCCACTATTCACCCTTCTTTGCCTGACTCCATGTCCTCCCATCCTTCAGGGTCGCGCGTGGTCAGACATTCTTCTGGTGGGAACGTGGCTCTGGTCAAACCATCCACAAGAAGGCTGTGCACAAGTGAGTGGGAAGTAAGGGAGGGCACACTACACACCTGATACGACCCCCCCCCCCCCCCCTCCCCTAAGAAGAATGAATCAATGAAGAGGCTCTCCTATCCCCTTCCTTTTGCACTGCATTGCAAAAATGATTCATGTGTATGTTTGTTACCCGCTTGTCCCATCTGAAGTATTTTATTCGTCAGCACCCCTCCCATCCTGTGACCTTGCGGACACCTTCCACCACTACCCCTGCTGACACCTTCCGCCACTACCCCTGCTGACACCATCCACCACCACCCCTACTGCTATTGCTGCACCACTTTTACCACAGCACGATGTTTGCCCCGCTGGGCTTCTTCCTCACCAACCCGGTGGGTGAGCTGCTGCTGGCTTTCACCAACGACCAGGATACCATGGACGAGCAGCTACTGGACAACCTGCACTACCTTGGCATCTACGGTCTCATCATCTTGTCCACCACTATCACCGTCTCCGTCACAATGTACTACTTCTCCATCTTCGGTGGCATCCTCATCATCGGTAAGTCAGCCAATATATAGTGTTGAACATCTGTAAATCTCCATATTTGGTTGCATATTCATCAGCAGTAGGCATGGTGCATGTGTGAAGCTCCATCCCACCATGTCACCCCACTGCCACCACGCCCCACCTCACCATGCCCTCCCACCCCTACCCCCTTCATGTACTGCTTCCCAATGCAGTTACGGTAATGATGCTGTACTATGACCCTATGTACCCCATGCAATTATCCTCATTCTGTACTGCAGTCACCATCATTATGTACTGCTTCCCCATGCAGTCACGATCATGATGCTGTTTTACTACCTGCCGGCTGCAACGCGTCTCAAGGCACTGCGCACCAAGACTGCAAGCGAGCTGGTGGGCTTGGTGGCAGAGACGCTGGAGGGACTTAACGTTATCCAGGCCTTTGGCAAGAATGAGTACTTTGTGGCGACCGCTGCCGTGAGGTATGGCTAATGGAGCTGTATGTACCTTACAAAGATGATTGGTACCTGGTGTGGGTTTGTGTGAGGGTGCTAGCTGGCTAATGGATCTGGATGTATCAAACAAAGGATGATTGGTACCTGGTGTGGTACCTGGTACTTAGTGGCCATGAGGTATGCAAAATCTGATTGGCGAGCAGCTAGATTGCTGGATGAAGCTATGAAACCATGTTCCAAGTTCAAGCCAAATGAGAAGTTAAATAACCAAGGGGGGTGTATGGGAGGGTGGGAGGCCACTGCTGAAGCACAAGAGGAATAGGTGGTGAGAAGAGGTGTGCGTCTGTGGGTGCAGGGGGAGAGGGGGGGGGGGGGGGGGGGGGGGCGGCCTCCGGCCACACGGTCAATGTACTACATACACACATACATACATACATGCATACATACATTTAGTAAGCAAATGTTTCTGACATTTGCTGAACCTGATGTTCACCTTTCCAGGAGCGATGCACACCACTCCACTGTCTTCACCGGCGAATCCCTCAACCTATGGCTGGCACACTACTGCGACTTATATGGGGCTATCCTGGTGCTGGAAGTCTCATGCTTTGCTGTGTCTATGGCTGAATCCCTTGGTGTTGCCAAGGTCGAGTTGGCCTTCAGCAACACCATTCAGCTGCTGGTCTTCTACACATGGACAGTTCGCTTCATCGCGGAGACCCTATTCTCTATGTCTTCTGTGGAGAAGCTGGTGAGTAGGCAATGTCCAGTGTATATAAGCTGGTGGGTAGCTGCGGAGAATCTGATGGTTTCTTATGAATGCTGCAGTGAAGCTGTTTGGTAGGCAATGTCAGGTGTATATTAGCTTATGGGTAGCTGCAGAGAAGCTGGTGGGTTCTTGATGTCTGCTGTGGAGAAGCTGGTGAGTAGTCAATGTCAAGTGTATTTAAGCGTATGAGTAGCTGCAGAGAAGCTGGTGGGTTCTCGATGTGTTGTAAAGAAGCTGGTGAGAAGTCAATTTCTAGTGTATAAGCTAGTGGGTAGCTGCAAAAAAGCTGATGGGTATTCGATGTCTTCTGTGGAGAAGCTGGTGAGTAGTCAATATCTGGTGAATATAGGCTGGTGGGTAGCTGAAGAGAAGCTGGTGGGTAGTCAATGACTGGTGTAGAGAAGCGGGTGGCAGCAGTAGCAGTATGATGGGGAGTAGATAGTGGGTTTTGTTGATTTTTGTATTACTACAGATTACTATATTTAATATTGTTTCAAATAGTTTATTTTGTCTCTAAAACAAATTCATTAACTAACCCTTCACCAACTGATAAATGCTTAAATACATGTATTGCCTGCCTACAGGGCTGGCTGGCCACTGAAATTCCCGTGGAGGGCGGTGCAATGTACAAAGCTTCTCCTGAAGCCCTAGAAGGCAGCAAGGCAACACCTGCCCATCTGGGGAAGATTGTTGTGCGCCTCAACTCAGACAACTCAGACGGTTCAGACAGCTGCTGGCCAAGGCGCGGCGTTGTGCAGTTTGAGAATGTGTGGATGAAGTACAGCGAATTGGCACCCTTTGCCCTCAAGGGTGTGTCCTTCACTCTGAACCACCAGGACAAGGTGAGGAGGCTTGTATGGGTGGCTTGTGTGTGTGTATTGCTCAAGACTCCAGCTGCATTGCACATGATCTGCACATTGCATCACGCATGATATGTGCTCGAAGGATGATGCCTCCTGACCCTATGATGCCACGAAGGACGGCTGTCATTGTGTCATGCTCAATCCACAAAACAGTAGAGCAACCATGCCGAACCCGATGGTGATTGCCCCCAGTGCAAGCAAACGGGCGGGCCCCCTCAACCTCATGCCTCATAATATGACCTACTAATTATTATTATGCATCTACAAGCCTGTTTGTGTGTGTGCGAGGCAGTAGCCTAACCACCTGCACCAGGATCACCCAGAATGAACATGCCCAATCAGAGCCAATCATGCCAAATCTGCCTCATCAGTGTCAACACAGCCTGAATCTGACTAGCGCATGTTTGACCTTGCAGGTTGGTGTTGTTGGCCGTACTGGTTCCGGGAAGTCAACTCTTCTGCTGGCGCTGTTCCGGTGAGTGTTCAGTGTCAAACCTGCTCAGTGTCAAACCCGCCCAGTCACTGAGTGTCAAACCCGCTGAGTGTCGAACCTATTCAATGTCAAACCAGTTCAGTGTCAACCCGTGTACAGTATCAAACCCACTCAGTGTCAAACCCGCTAAGTGTCGAACCCGCTCTGAGTCGAACCAGCTCAGTGTCAAACGCGTTCAGTGTCAAACCTGCCTGTGTTGCCATCCTTTCTCACTGTCACCCCATCACCCCCACCACCTCTTTACCTTCACTTCCCTAGCCCCACCCTTCCCCTGATAATTTGTTATCACCTCTCCCCACTGCACCACATTCACAGCCTCACTCCCTCGCCCTCGTGCTTCTTCATACAATTTCATTACCATTTCTTGTCTGATGCCTCCTTTCCCCCACGCACCTATATCTCACCTCCCCTGACTGCCCTCTCCACTCACCATACTCCCACTCCTCCTCCTCCTCCCCCCACTTCCACTCATCCTTTCTGCCCCTTATTTCTCCACTGATCATTACCTCCACTTATTTTGTTTGCAGCATGTTTGACCTGCACAAGGGCTCCATCTCAGTGGATGGAGTGGACATTGCCTCTCTCCCACTGAAGCAGTTGCGCTTAGGTCTCTCCATCATCACCCAGGAGCCCGTTGTTTTCTTCGGCACCGTGCGCAACAACTTGGACCCCTTCAAGAAACACACCGACGAGGAGCTGTACGGATTCCTTCGGGAGGCCTCTCTGTACTCGCTTGTGGAGGGCCTGGGAGGGCTGCAGGCCAAGGTCACAGGCTCTGGCTCAGGCGCCTGGTCGATTGGCCAGCAGCAGCTCATGTGCCTGGCCCGGGCCGCTTTGCGGAAGGTGCCTGTGCTCTGCCTGGACGAGGCCACCTCGGCTATGGACCCAGTGACTGAGCAGGAGGTGCAAGCGGTGATCAAGCGGGTGTTTGCTGAGCGCACCATCATCACCATCGCTCACCGCTTGGACACCGTGATTGAGTCGGACACCGTGCTTGTCATGGAGGCTGGGGAGCTGAAGGAGACAGGCCCATCCAGCAGCCTGCTGTCTAACAACAAGTCCATGTTCAGCATGCTGGTGGACAAGACTGGGCCAGAGGCTACAGCTGCGCTGCGCGAAAGATGGAGGCTGAGTTCCAAGCTACAAGGGTGCTGCACGTAAATTCCACCGCTTGATTGCTGCTGGTTAGTCTGAGCCCATTGGGTGGAAATCCTTCGGGTGGAAAGCCTACATATACTATGTACATATGTACAAATGAGGCCAATAACCACATACATGGGTGTATTTACATATCGTAGCAATGGATTAAAGACTAAATGTCATACGCATAGGTGATAGTTGCAAGGGAAAGGGGTATTGCAATGTGTACAGAAGGTTGTAGACCTGCATGATCATCACTGATTGAATCAAGTAGTACAGTTTTTGCATTTGTTTGGGGCTGCGACCAAGCACTCTAGGGTCAAGTGTCCTGGCTCTGACTGAGTGGTATGCGAGTCATCAGCATTGGGTTTAATTTATCAGGTAAAGGACACCAACCAATGATTCCAAGAGACACTCAGTTAGATGGGAATCTGAAAGCTTTAAAGCCTTGTTGTTAGTCTACTGATTCAGGTGAACCATGTTGGATGTGCTTGTGTATTCGAATTTTGATATCCTTGCCCGACTTCTCATATAGGACTGAGTATTTTCCTTTGCATTAGCTGTCCTTTCTGTGTCTTCATGTATTATCTGATTCACCCGGGTGTGTTTGATGAGGACGTGTGTGCAAGAGTGTACAGGAGAATTCCGTTATCACGTAGCCCCTGGTATGGTTGTATCCCAGTCACTCTCACTTTGTATGTTTCCGTCTCCTGTCCACGTCCCTTCTCCTGTATATATAAGAATCGCCATATAAGAAGCCATATAAGAATCGTGGTGTGGGGCTTTTATTTGTCAATTTTCCTTTTTAGTGATGAAGCCCCCATCACTGCAAGATACGGTGCATGGCAACAATGTAACTCTGATCCCTTTCTGGTCAAGCTCCCTCGTCCCATCATTGTCTGTTTTGAGTATACCCACTAGGATATTTCAGGATAAAACTCAGCGCTTCTGCTTGAGATGAACCAATTGCCTGCGTAACAACCAGGGTACTTCAAAGCGCGCGCTTTTGCGCTTTTGAGCGCTGACTTTTTGACACCCTTGCGCGCTATAGCGCAGATTTTTGCAACCCCTGTGCGCTTAGCGCGCTGTCTTTTTGAACACCAGTGCGCTTTCCTCTTTTCAGTCTCTCACAGAAAGCGCAGAAACCGCAGTCCCCATGTGCGCTTTCTCACTTTTTGAATGACAGTCACTGACTCATTGAGTGACTGACTGAGTGACTCAAGGGGTGGGATTCAAATAGTGTGACAGGCAGCCATCCTGACTAGGTAGCACTGTAGCAGCACGCGGCGAGCCGTCGACCGTGCAATTTGAACGCTAACTGAAACATCCGTATTCTGGACTGTTAAGTACAACACCCAGCAGTGTGCGGTTACGTCAAAATCCTATCTCTGTGCTTATTCAACGCTTCCGTTCCTCGCCCCTGCTCATCTGCTGCCCATCTGTTGCCATTTCGTCACAGCTAACTGCTCAAGTCTGATAGGCTCCTTCTAACCCACCACACGTAAGTTCGATTGCGTCTGAATCGACGAGTCGAGTACTCTTTCAGCTTGTTGAGTTGTGACCTGCCGAATTCCTGGAAACGCGCTGACATCAAATGTCTAAACTTTTCCTGTCCCCCTTGTGCAGTCCTTGACCTCGACTCCTCGTCGCCCAGTCGCCAAGTCGGAGTCCTCGCTCCTCACTTCTCCTTCGCCACCTCCTTTTCACTCTCCTCCTCCTGCTCCTCCTCTCTCTCGCTTTCCGCCTCCTCCTTCCTGCTCTACTCGCCTGTCGCCTCTGCTGCTCGCCTCTGCTCGCACTCTGCTCGCCTCTGCTGCTCTCCTAGTCACCCCTACCGCTCTCCTAGTCACCCCTACCGCTCTCCTAGTCGCCCCTACCGCTGCGATGGGCAAGCAGGATAACCTGACGAAGAAGGCCAAGACCGCTGGGGTCCCGATAGCGAAGACCAAGAACTACTGGGCCACGAGTAAGTTCGATTGCTTGGGTACATAATTTGATCGATCTGTATTTGTGTGTGTTTGCTTGTCGAGCTGCTGGGTGCCATCATATCTTCTTGGCTAAATCAACTCCTTCCACTTGGTGCAGCCGGATCCGTTGCTGTTTCTACGTTCCCGACGAAGCGGAAGGGAACCATTGCGGCTGCACTGGATGCTTCAGCCGGTCCTTCGGCCTTGTGGTGTTCTGTCCCACGAGACACTCCCACTCCATCCGTGCATGCTTCAGCCGGGCCTTCAATTTGTAACAGGTTTCCACCTCCAATTTGTAACAGGTTTCCACCTCCCCCCCTCACACACACCCACAAGAGTCTCTCTGGCACCCTACCAGTTCACCAGCAGCACAAGAAAAGCGCTGGAAAATAAAACGGTTGCGCGCTTAAAGCGCAGTTTTATTTTGTGTGTAGCGCTTTTTTTCTAGGCTTTTGGAAAGCGCTGCGTTTCTTTTGCCTCTGCGCTTATAGCGCAGATATTTTTTTTCTCATGTGCGCTATAGCGCTGGTCAAATTGGCCAATTGAAGTACCCTGGTAACAACGTTACGCTTAGACTATGAAGGAGTTGGCAGCAGTACAATCAGTACTGCGACAGTAGTGCACGCAGTGACAGGTAGCTTCGCGGCTGTCAAGCAAGCGGTACAGAGTCCGATGAAAACTCAGATCGGAGCACACTTTGCCACCCTAGGGACGACCTTTTAGTCGTTCTATAACAGCTACAACATGTGAATAAATATACAAATAGCGCTGACAAATTGTTTTTCTCCTCTTTATAACTCGAACTGTTTTATTTCATTTCGCGTTTAACGTATGCGCCTAAGAAAATGGCGAAAACTTTGGCGGATGGGTTCCGCCAATTCTGGTAGGGGGATGGCGCCTGGACCAAAATGGTAGGGGGCCCTGGCGGGTCCCCTGGAGGTCGGCCCCGGGGTGGTGTACGATAAAGGATGGCTTCTTCGAATGTAGTTCAGTTGTCTAAAATTGTTACATTTGTTTTGAACGTTGAAATATATGTAAAATGTATCCATGCCAAGGGAGTTCCAAGGTGAACGAAGTGCAGTGAGATGCTTTTGCGAATTGCAATTGCCAAGAACTGTGTACAGTTGTCTATTTACACGTATAGTTCTCATACTGAAAATAAGTATTAATTAGAAAAGCAAGAAAAAATGGGATGACATCCTCAGGAGCTACACCGATACTTCCAAGATCAATGTTTGATTTATCCTATGTACATGTTCATGTATGAAGGGGAAAAAGGTAGTTCAGTGCAGCATAGCGCAGTTCGGTGAAGTTCAAAATGGCACCTCACTTCAAATCTGCCTCCACATCTACCTACTCCACGCCTACACGTAGTCCAAATCTATCCAACTCCAGTAACCTCAACAAATGACATTCAGGACAATGAGAGGGTAAATTGTTATTCAGACCTCGTAAGCACCAGGGTACTTCAAAGCGCGCGCTTTTGCGCTTTTGAGCGCTGACTTTTTGACACCCTTGCGCGCTATAGCGCAGATTTTTGCAACCCCTGTGCGCTTAGCGCGCTGTCTTTTTGAACACCAGTGCGCTTTCCTCTTTTCAGTCTCTCACAGAAAGCGCTGAAACCGCAGTCCCCATGTGCGCTTTCTCACTTTTGAATGACTGTCACTGACTCATTGAGTGACTGACTGAGTGACTCCAGGGGTGGGATTCAAATAGTGTGACAGGCAGCCATCCTGACTAGGTAGCACTGTAGCAGCACGCGGCGAGCCGTCGACCGTGCAATTTGAACGCTAACGGAAACAACCGTATTCTGGACTGTTAAATACAACACCCGGCAGAGTGCGGTTACGTCAAAATCCTATCTCTGGGCTTATTCAACGCTTCCGTTCCTCGCCCCTGCTCATCTGCTGCTCATCTGTTGCCATTTCGTCACAGCTAACTGCTCAAGTCTGATAGGCTCCTTCTAACCCACCACACGTAAGTTTGATTGCGTCTGAATCGACGAGTCGAGTACTCTTTCAGCTTGTTGAGTTGTGACCTGCCGAATTCCTGGAAACGCGCTGACATCAAGTGTCTAAACTTTTCCTGTCCCCCTTGTGCAGTCCTTGTCCTCGACTCCTCGTCGCCCAGTCCGCCAAGTTGGAGTCCTCGCTCCTCACTTCTCCTTCGCCACCTCCTTTTCACTCTCCTCCTCCTGCTCCTCCTCTCTCTCTTCCTTTCCGCCTCCTCCTTCCTGCTCTACTACTCGCCTGTCGCCTCTGCTGCTCGCCTCTGCTGCTCTCCTAGTCACCCCTACCGCTCTCCTAGTCACCCCTACCGCTCTCCTAGTCGCCCCTACTGCTGCGATGGGCAAGCAGGATAACCCGACGAAGAAGGCCAAGACCGCTGGGGTCCCGACAGCGAAGACCAAGAACTACTGGGCCACGAGTATGTTCGATTGCTTGGGTACATAATTGATCGAGCTGTATCTGTGTGTGTTTGCTTATCGAGTTGCGACCTATGTCCTGGAATCTGCTGGATGCCATCATATCTTCTTGGCTAAATGAACTCCTTCCACTTTGTGCAGCCGGATCCGTTGCCGTTTCTGCGTTCCCGACGAAGCGGAAGGGAACCATTGCGGCTGCACTGGATGCTTCAGCCGGTCCTTCGGCCTTGAGGTGTTCTGTCCCACGAGACACTCCCACTTCCATCCGTGCATGCTTCAGCTGGTCCTTCAATTTGTAACAGGTTTCCACCTCCAATTTGTAACAGGTTTCCACCTCTCCCCCCTCCCCACACACACCCACAAGAGTCTCTCTGGCACCCCTACCAGTTCACCAGCAGCACAAGAAAAGCGCTGGAAAATAGAACGGTTGCGCGCTTAAAGCGCAGTTTTATTTTGTGTGTGTAGCGCTTTTTTTCTAGGCTTTTGGAAAGCGCTGCGTTCTTTTGCCTCTGCGCTTATAGCGCAGATATTTTTTTCTCATGTGCGCTATAGCGCTGGTCAAATTGGCCAATTGAAGTACCCTGGTAACAACGTTACGCTTAGACTATGAAGGAGTTGGCAGCAGTACAATCAGTACTGCGACAGTAGTGCACGCAGTGACAGGTAGCTTCGCGGCTGTCAAGCTAGCGGTACAGAGTCCGATGAAACTCAGATCGGAGCACACTTTGCCACCCTAGGGACGACCTTTTAGTCGTTCTATAACAGCTACAACATGTGAATAAATATACAAATAGCGCTGACAAATTGTTTTTCTCCTCTTTATAACTCGAACTGTTTTATTTCATTTCGCGTTTAACGTATGCGCCTAAGAAAATGGCGAAAACTTTGGCGGATGGGTTCCGCCAATTCTGGTAGGGGGATGGCGCCTGCTGGACCAAAATGGTAGGGGGCCCTGGCGGGTCCCCTGGAGGTCGGCCCCGGGGTGGTGTACGATAAAGGATGGCTTCTTCGAATGTAGTTCAGTTGTCTAAAATTGTTACATTTGTTTTGAACGTTGAAATATATGTAAAATGTATCCATGCCAAGGGAGTTCCAAGGTGAACGAAGTGCAGTGAGATGCTTTTGCGAATTGCAATTGCCAAGAACTGTGTACAGTTGTCTATTTACACGTATAGTTCTCATACTGAAAATAAGTATTAATAAGAAAAGCAAGAAAAAATGGGATGACATCCTCAGGAGCTACACCGATACTTCCAGATCAATGTTTGATTTATCCTATGTACATGTTCACGTATGAAGGGGAAAAAGGTAGTTCAGTGCAGCATAGCGCAGTTCGGTGAAGTTCAAATGGCACCTCACTTCAAATTCGCCTACCTCCCCCTATACCTTACATCTTGCACACTTACTCTCCAAGTAGCTTTGAGCGATGACGGTTTGAACCCTGCGCCTATAGCGCAGCATTTTTGAAACCCATGTGCGCTTAGCGCGCTGTCTTTTGAACACACAGTGCCGCTTCCTCCTCTTTTCAGACCCCATCTTCACAAGAAGCGCAGCAAACCACCAAAAACCCCCCCCAATGCCAGTCCCCATGTGGCTTCTCACTTTTTGAATGAAAGTCACTGACTCATTCCGCACGTGACTGACTGAGTGATCAGGGTGGGATCAAAACCTAGCCCTGTGACAGCCCCCGCAGCCATCATGACTAGGTAGCACTGTAGCAGCACGCGGCGAGCCGTCGGGACCGTGCAATTTGAACGCTAACGGAAACAACCGTATCGGTGGACTGTTAAATACAACACCCGTCAGGTGCGGATTTACATTTCCCAATCCTACTCTGGGCTTATTCAAATCGCTTAGTCACTTCCGTTCCTCGCA
>JACBWV010000582.1:0-38080 GCA_013435795.1 Chlamydomonas sp. ICE-L
TCCCTCCCATCTGGACTGGAGCCGCCCAGAGCAGATACACAGCTTCCACACCTAGCTTGCTTGCTACCCTTACCTACGTATTTGATCACTCACACCTTGCCATATCTGTTGCAGGTGTTGGTGTGGCCATCCATTCCTTGCAGATCCCCTTCCCATCTGGCACTGGAGCCGCCCCAAGCAGTACCACATCTTCCAACCTAGCTACTGCTACCTGCCTACCTACGTATTTGATCACTCACCCCTTGCCATCTGTGCAGGTGTTTGGTGTGGACAATCCATTCCCTTCGCAGATCCCTCCATCTGGCACTGGAGCCCCCCAGAGGCAGCTACACCTAGCTTTCCAACCTAGCTTGCTTGCTACCTGCCTACCTACGTATTTGATCACTCACACCTTGCCTGTGCAGGTGTTTGGTTGTGGACAATCCATTCCATTGCAGATCCCTCCCATCTGGTGCCTGAGCCCCAGCCCCAAGTCCGCTACCCTAGCTTCCACCTAGCTTGCTTTGCTACCACCTGCCTACTACGTATTTACACTCACACCTTGCCACTGTGCAGGTGTTTGGTGTGGACATCCATTCCGTCGCAGATCCCTCCCATCTGGCACTGGACAGACCGCCCCAGAGCAGCTACCTAGCTTCCAACCTAGCTTTGCTTGCTACCCTGCCTACCTACGTATTTGATCACTCACACCTTGCCAGCTGTGCAGGTGTTTGGTGGGCATCCATTCCCTTGCAGATCCCTCCCATCTGGCACTGGAGCGCCCCGAGCACTACCTAACTTCCAACCTAGCTTGCTTGCTACCTGCTCACACCTCGTATTTGATCCCACACCCTTGCCATCTTGTCAGGTGTTTGGTGTGCGACACCATTCCTTCGCAGATCCCCCATCTGGCACTGGAGCCGCCCAGAGCATGCTACACCTATCGTTCCAACCTAGCTTGCTTGCTAACCTGCCTACACCTACGTATTTGATCACTCACACCTTGCCTCTGTGCAGGTGTTTGGTGTGGACATCCTCCGTCGCAGATCCCTCCCATCTGGCACTGGAGCCCGCCCCAGAGCAGCTACCTGCTTTCCAACCTAGCTTGCTTGCTACCTGCCTACCTACGTATTTGATCACTCACACCTTGCCATCTGTGCAGGTGTTTTGGTTGTGACATCCATTCCGTCGCAGATCCCCTCCCATCTGGCACTGGAGCCGCCCCCAAGCAGCTACCCCTAGCTTCCACCTAGCTTTCTTGCCTACCTGCCTACACTACGTATTTGATCACTCACACCTTGCCATCTGTGCAGGTTGTTTGGTGTGGACTCCCATTCCGTCGCAGATCCCTCCCATCTGGCACTGGAGCCCCGCCGCCCCAGAAGCAGCTACCTAGCTTCCACCTAGCTGCTTGCTACCTGCCTACCTACTATTTGATCACTCACACCTTGCCATCTTTGCAGGTGTTTGGTGGGACAATCAATTCCTTCGCAGATCCCTCCCATCTGGCCCTGAGCCGCCCCAGAGCAGCTACCTAGCTTCCAACCTAGCTTGCTGCTACCTGCCTACCTACCGTATTTGATCACTCACAACCCCTTGCCATCTGTGCAGGTGTTTGGTTGTGGACATCCATTCCGATCAGCGATACCTCCCATCTGGCCTGGAGCCCCCCCCAGACACTACCTAGCTTCCAACTAGCTTGCTTGCTACCTGCCTACCTACGTATGGATCACTCACACTTGCCATCTGTGCAGTTGTTTTTGGTGTGGTTGGCCATCCATTCCATTGCAGATCCCTCCATCTGGCACTGGAGCCGCCCCAGAGCAGCTACCTAGCTTCCAACCAACCTAGCTTGCTTGCTACCTGCCTACCACGTATTTGATCACTCACACCTTCCATCTGTGCAGGTGTTTGGTTGTGGACATCCATACCGTCTGCAATTCCCTCCCATCTGGCACTGGAGCCGCCCCAGAGCAGCTACCTAGCTTCCAACCTATGTCTTGCTACCTGCCTACCTAGTATTTGTGTCACTCACACACTTGCCATCTGTGCAGGTGTTTGGTGGTGGACATCCATCCGTGCAGATCCCTCCCTCTGGCACTGGAGCCGCCCCAGAGACAGTCTACCTAGCTTCCAACCTAGCTTGCTTGCACCTGCCTACCTACGTTTTTGATCACTCACACAATTGCATCTGTGCAGGTTTTGGTGTGGGACATCCATTCCCGTGCAGATCCTCCCACTGGCACTGGAGCCGCCCAGAGCAGCTACCTAGCTTCCAACCTAGCTTAGCCTTTGCTTGCTACCATGCCTACCTAAGGTAATTTGATCACTCCCACCTTTGCCCATCTGTGGCAGGTGTTTGGTGGTGGACATCCCCTTTGCCGTCGCAAGATCCCTCCCCCCATCTGGCACGGGAGCCGCCCCCAAGAGCGCTACAATAGCTTCCCAACCTAGCTTGGCTTGCCTACCTGCCTAACCTACCAATATTTTGGATCACTCACCACCTTGCCATCTGTGCAGGTTGTTTGGGGTGGTGGGACATCCATTTCCGTCGCAGAATCTCCTCCCATCGGGCACTGGAGCCCGCCCACAATAAAAGGCAGCACCTAAGCCTTCCAACCCCTAGCATTGCCTTGCCTACCTGCCCTACCGAACGTAATTTGCATCACTCACCCATGCCATCTGTGCCAGAGTGTTTGTGTGGACATCCCATTCTCCGTCGCAGATCCCTCCCCCAGTCTGCACTGGAGCCCGCCCCCCAGAGCAGCCTACCTAGCTTCCAACCAGCTTGTGGCTTGCTACCCCCTGCCTACCTCTACCGTATTTGATCACTCACACCTTGCCATCTGTGCAGGTGTTTGGTGTGGACATCCATTCCGTCGCAGATCCCTCCCATCTGGCACTGAGCGCCCCAGCGAAGCCTACCTAGCTTTCCAAACCTAGCTTGGACCCCCTTCTACCTGCCCTACCTACGTATTTGATCACTCACACCTTGCCATCCTGGGCAGGGTTTGGTGTGGCCATCATTCCATTGCAGATCCCCCCCAGCTGTGGCAACTGGGGACGGCCCCCAAGCAGCTTTAACCTACTTCCCAACCTAGCTTTTGCTTGCTACCTGCCTACCCTAACCGATTTGATCCCTTCAACACCTTTGCCATTCCTGTGCAGGTTGGTTTGGTGTGGCCATCCCATTCCCCGTCCCGCAGATCCCCTCCCCACTGGCACTGGAGCCGCCCCAGAGCAGCTACCTAGCTTCCAACCCTCTGCTTTGCTGTGCTACCTCCCCTACTAACGTTTTGATCACTCACACCTTGCCATCTGTGCAGGTGTTTGGTGTGGCCATCCATTCCATTGCAGATCCCTCCCATCTGGCAACTGGGAGGGAAAGCCCCGGCCCCGCCCCAAGAAGCAGCTACTAAAGCCCTTCCAACCTAGCTTTAGCGCCGTTGCTACCCTGCCTCCTCGTATTTTTGATCACTTCACACCTTTGCCCATCGGGGTTGCAGGTGGTTTGGTTGTGGACATCCCAAGTCCGGTCCCGCAGATCCCTCCATCCTGGGCACGGAGCCAGGCCCCCCAGAGGCAGCTACCCTGCTTGTCAACCTTTAGCTTGCTTGCTACCATACCTGCCCCCCCTACTACGTAATTTGAATTCACTTGCACGAACCTTTGCCACTGTGCCAGGTTTGGTTTGGTTGTGGCCATCCATTCCATTGCAGATCCCTCCCATCTGGCACTGGAGCCGCCCCAGAGCAGCTACCTAGCTTCCAACCTAGCTTGCTTGCTACCTGCCTACCTACGTATTTGATCACTCACACCTTGCCATCTGTGCAGGTGTTTGGGTAGGGCCATCCATGCCAATTGGCAGATCCCTTCCCAGCTGGGCACTGGAGCCGCCCCAGAGCAGCTTACCGCTACCTAAGCTTTCCAACCTTAGCTTGCTTTGCTACCTGCCCTACCCTACCGTATTGTTGATCACTCACAACCTTGCATCTGTGCTACAGGTGTGTGGTTGTGGACATCCATTCCGTCGCAGATTACCTCCCCATCTGGCACTGGGGAAGCGCCCAAGAGCAGCTACCTACTTTCAAAACCTAAGCCTGCTAACTTCCCTACCTCCACCTGCCCTACCTACGTAATTTGAAATTCACTCACACCTTTGCCCATCTGTGCGGTGTTTCTGGGGTGGACATCCATTTCCCATTGCCAGATCCCCTCCCATCTGGCACTGGAAGCCGCCCAGAGCAGCTACCTAGCTCCAAACCTAGCGTTGCTTGGCTACCTGCCTACCTACGGATTTTGTGATCACTCCACAAGACCTTGCCATTCACTGTGCAGGTGTGGTTGGTGATGGACATCCCATTCCGTCCGCAGAGCCCTTCCCCATCCTTGGCACTGGAGCCCGCCCCCCAGAGCCCGCTAACCATAGCCTTACCGTTCCACCTAGCTTGCCTGCTTACCTGCCTACCTACGTTTTTGTAATTTGATCACTCCCCTTTGCCCATCTGTCAGGTGGTTTGGTGTGGAAGCCAATTTCCCGTCCGCAGATGCCCTCCCATCTGGCACTTGGAGCCCGCCCCAAGAGCCAGCTAACCTCATAGCTTTTTTCCAACCAGCTTGCTTTGCTATACCGGCCTACCTACGTTAGTTTTGATCACTCACACCTTGCCATCTGTGCAGGTGTTTGGTGTGGACATCCATTCCGTCGCAGATCCCTCCCATCTGGCACGTGGAAGCCCCGCCCCGCCCCAGCGCAGCTACCTAGCCCCTTCAACCTAGCTTTGCCCTTGCTCTGAACCTTCCCTACCTACGTATTTGATCACTCCACCAGACCTTGGCATCTTCGGTTTTTGTGGTTGTGGACATCCACATTCCACCATTTTGCCGATTCCCCTCCCATCCGTGGGCCAACTGGAAAGCCCGCCCAAGCAAAAAGCCCTACGCCGTAGCTTTTCCAACCCTTAGCCTTGCCTTGCTACCCCTGCCTACCTAACCGTATTTTGACCACTCACACCTTGCCAGCTGTGCCAGTGTGTTGGTTGTGCCATACATTTCCCGTCGCAGATCCCTCCCCATCTGGGCACTGGAGCCCGCCCCCAGAGCAGCCTACCCCTAGCTTTTCCAAACCTAGCGCTGCTTTGCGTTACGGCCCTACCGTACGTAATTTGATCACTCCACACCGTTGCCATCTCGGTGCAGGTGGTTTGGTGGTGGACCATCACATTTTTCCGTCGCAGATCCCCTCCCCCATCTGGCAAAAACGGAGCCGCCCCAGAGCCAGTCCTTACCCCTATCTTCCAACCGTAGCTTGCTGCTACCCCTGCCCTAACTACGTATTATTTGATCACTACTCACACCCATTGCCCATCCTGTTCAGGTGGGTTTGGTGTGGACAATCCATTCCATGGCAGATCCCTCCCTCTGGCCAACTGGAGCCGCCCCCCAGAGCAGCTACCTACTTCCAACCTAGCTTTGCTGCCTACCGCCTAACCTACGTATTTGATCCACTCACACCTTTGCCCAGTCTGTGCGGTAGGTTTTGTGGGTGGACATCCATTTCGTCGCAGAATCCTCCCCACCCATGCCTTGCCAACTGGAAGCCCCCCAGAGCAGCTACCTAGCTTTTCCAACCTAGCGTGGCTTGCACCTTCCCGTACCGTACCGTATTTGGATCCACTTCAAACGAACCTTGCCATCTGTGCAGGTGTTTGGTGTGGACATCCATTCCGTCGCAGATCCCTCCCATCTGGCACTGGAGCCGCCCCAGAGCAGCTACCTAGCTTCCAACCTAGCTTGCTTGCTACCCTGCCTACCTACGTATTTGATTCACTCACACCTTGCCATCTGTGCAGGTGTTTGGTGTGGACATCCATTCCAGTGCAGATCCCTCCCATCTGGCACTGGAGCCGCCCCAGAGCAGCTACCTAGCTTCCAACCTAGCTTGCTTGCTACCTGCCTACCTACGTATTTGATCACTCACACCTTGCCATCTGTGCAGGTGTTTGGTGTGGACATCCATTCCGTCGCAGATCCCTCCCATCTGGCACTGGAGCCGCCCCAGAGCAGCTACCTAGCTTCCAACCTAGCTTGCTTGCTACCTGCCTACCTACGTATTTGATCACTCACACCTTGCCATCTGTGCAGGTGTTTGGTGTGGCCATCCATTCCATTGCAGATCCCTCCCATCTGGCACTGGAGCCGCCCCAGAGCAGCTACCTAGCTTCCAACCTAGCTTGCTTGCTACCTGCCTACCTACGTATTTGATCACTCACACCTTGCCATCTGTGCAGGTGTTTGGTGTGGACATCCATTCCGTCGCAGATCCCTCCCATCTGGCACTGGAGCCGCCCCAAGAAAAGCCCCAGAATCGTCAAACGCGATCTCCCTGCGCCTGGTGCTGGAAGCCCCTCCCAGTTGCGAATCGGCGAACCTACCAGCAAGTCTTCGTGGTGCGTCAGGGCTCGCCTCTGGAGGTACATGTACTGCCGTACTTTGTTGAGGATCGAAGCCAAGCCACCGCCTCGTACGCAGATTACATGATGACGATGCAGAAGGGCGTGATGGGCAAGTGAGGGGGTAGGGAAAGAATCGTCGACAGGGTAATAATCGCTAGTTCAGCATTGTATCGTGTTGGGTTCAAGGTTCGTCGTGAAGCCTTGTACTCAAGGGTGGAGCCATGGGTGGAGACAGGCCGCCGCCGTATATGCTGATAACATGATGTCAAGACAGGAAGGCGTGATGGGCAAGTGAGGGGGCAGGGAAAGAATCTCTTCTTCAGCCATGTATTGTGCCGGAGTAAAGGTTCGTAGTGAAGCTTTGTACTCAAGGGTGAAGCCAAGCCAAGGTGGAGCCAAGCCACCGCCTTGCATGCAGATTACATGACAACGATACAGGAGGGCGTGATAGGCAAGTGAGGGGGGCAGGGGATGAATCGCGCTAATGGCCCGATCAGCCCTATGAAATCGCTAATGGCCTATCTGCCCTAACCATGGAAGCTCTAAACATCCATCCATTCCAGTAATAAGAGCCTGGGGTTTAATTGTCCAACCAAAGAAGAAAATTTTTGACTCAAAGGGGTGGATCCCCCCCGCGCAGTGACGGCTAGACCTAGACTCACAGGATGATATGCGATCGGCAGAGTCACTCCTACATAACAAGGGAGGCTCATTATCCATCTGAGTATCCCACATCCCCAGTGTCACCCAGAGCAGGTGTAAAACCTGCTCAAGATATTTAGTAGATTGGCGACAATACAAACTTGATCACAAACATCGTGTTTAAGGAAGGGAACAAAAACCGCTGATCCAAGTAGGGGCTGAACAGAAGTCTAAAAGATTCCCATATATGCCAGCATCAGGGGCTCTGAACTTGAGGCCTATCCCATGTAGTAGCTTACAATGCAGGAAATATTGCTTTAACTAAGTGAGGAGGCAGGGTGAAATATCCCTGGGCATGTTGTTTGCTGATATTGGTAAAAGGTTTCGTTGAAATCCACTCATGCAGGTCCCCGTTTTCTTTTATTTCTTTTTTTTCTTTCTTCTTCTCTTTCCTGTTCAAAATATTTGGTTGGGTGAGGGGAATGTCCCTCCCCCTCCCTGCCCACCAAAGTGGTGGTACGTGATCCACCCTCCATTTGTTTTTGCTCCTGTTGCCTTTCCTTTTCCTGTTCCTTTTTCTTCACGACAAACTTCCCTGCCGCGGAGATTTGCCTTAAGGGGTGCCCCTTACTCGGCTGAATAATGGTTGGAAGACCCCCCCCAGATGGTGTAAAAGCCGGGGCTTTATTTTGTCCTTGGGGTTAACAATGGCCTGCCCCTATGACATGCCATGCCAAATTGCTTGACCCTTTGCTGGCCAATAATACTATCATACATATTTTGAGAGTAGTTGAGAAGACCCCTCCCGGATATTGTGGAGCCGGCTTGTCTTGCATCAACAATGGCCTGTTGATGGCAACGTAATGTAATGAAAATGCATGTATGTACTTGAGAAACTAGTTGAACAACTCGCTCACCTAACTTGACCTGAAGGCACTCGAAAACAAACTGAACGCTAGTGAACGTGACCGCCTGCCTTTGCCTGGTTCTGGACGACAGCCCCAGCTTGAGGGCGGTGGCTAGCCGACGTGGGAAGTACAAGCGAGTGGAGAATGAGGTACCCCTCTTCGTGTACTGCCAAATCTTTCCCTCCCAAGGCCGGCCCGCAGGCACTCGCCTTGCCCCTGAAGGTGGCACCAAAAAGTGGCATCCTGCCCAGGGCCAGCCAACTTACGTCGGCACCACATACAGGGGGAATGTTTGCGGTGTTTTCACACGCGAGCCCTTTCTCCGAGTTCAATCCACATGCTATTGTGGTGGTGTTCATGCTGAGTTTGACTGCTTTGAGCAGCGTCAGCCTTGATTCAGTTTTAGATGGAGGTTTAAGCGAGGGGGGTTCAGGGATTTTGTGTGGGGGCCAGGGGTAGTGGGGGTAGGGTTATGGGTGGTGTGTGTGGTGTTTTTTTGTTGTTGTGGGTGGTGGTTGGTGGTGGTGGATGGGTGTTGTGTGTTGGGGTTGGATGTTGTAGGGTTGGGGGGTTATTGGGGGCTAAGGGGGTGGGAAGGCCTCTGGTTCTGGTGCTATTGCCTTGGTTCGTGGCCTGGTACTGGTGGCTGGGGAGGGTTGGCAGTGGGGTGGTTAGAAAAGGCCTCGACCCGACACACCAAATCGATGTGGGTGGCTTCTCTCCCCTCCTCAATTCCGCGCCTTTTCTCCGTTCCATGAACAAGCAATATTGAAACAGTGGCAATGTTTATTTCTTGCTTCCTGGTCTAGGTGCCTCCTGGTCGACGCCGATGTAAAATCACGCCCCAACAATATACTGCTGCTGGAAACGCGGATGTCAAAGACCGGCTGTGAAACTGCTGCTGCTGCGGTTGCTGGAAATTAACTGGGGATGTCAAGTATTCAAGTACGAAATCGGCACAGCAGGAAGTAATAGCTCCGTGTCGGGCCTGAGGGGCTGCCCCACACACCTGTAACTTGCTGGTCGTAGCTGTCCTTGACCCCACATGTATTATTGGTGGCTGGCGTATGACCTTGAATGACCTTCCTTTTTTCTTCGCCCAGAAAATATCGATCGAGCCATTCCTGTCCCAAGTAAAGGTCGATTTTTTTTCCCCATCCCAAACTTTCGCGAGATTGCGCATCAGTTAGTGCAACTCCTTACCAGTTAAAAAATCTAAAATCTAATTTCAATTTTTAAAAATAATATAAAAAAATTCCCGTAGACCTCCCTAATACCGTGTTTTATTCCATTCGTCCAACTGTCCCCGACCCCTCGTTTAATTGTCGCAACTCGAGTCTGATGTTCTGACTCTAATAGCACAGGACTGACTATAATTCATCACTTCAGCAAGCTAGAATTTCAAAGCATTGCCGTCTAACCTATTGCCCCTTACGCACTACACACGCACTCCCTGCAGCGTTTTTTTGAACCCTTTTTTTGCTGAATCGAGTTTATTTCGGCTTATCTTCGCGGCGGGACAGAGAGATAATTGCACGCTGCCTTTTCGCAAATACCCCCTCCACATTATCATCCGAATGGTGCTCGAAAAGAGAAATTAGGGCCGAAACCGGGGTAGCGCCTCTGATCCCCCTCAAAGCGAGCTTGACGAGCCAACCCTAACAGCAGAATACCCTGCAGTGCCAGCACTGCCACCAGCACTCCCACTGCCTTCGTGCCTTCCCACCAGCACAGCCACAGCCATTGCAGGCACCTGATAAGCAGCTGCAGCTCAGTTTCCTTTCAGCTACAAAGTTTCCAGGGGATTGATCAACCTGCAACGGGTCTAATTTGCTCAGGCCCCCCTCCATGGGGCAGTTTTTTATGACAGCTGGCAGTTTTCCCCCTTGTGATCTTAAAGAACACCTGATCAACGAGCAGGAACAAATAAAACTATAACGAACCAAGTGCCCCCCTCTCTCCTACAAACCCGCTTTCCTCCCTCCCCCTCCAGTTGAACCCCCTTCCCTATCACCCACAGCCTAAACAGCTCCATGAGACAAGAAATACAAGCCATGCTGAACCTGTACCCCGAGGACAAGCAGAAGTGGGTTGATGAAGCCCCTGGGGCCTTGTCCCAATCTGACAATGACCTGGCCAGCCCCAATGACCCTGAGAGCCACAATGGTTGGATAAAGCTTGATTGCCATCAAATACAAACATCACTTTCTTCATTATTAATACCCCCGAAGGGAACCCCCCCGAGACCCCTGAAATTTATTTGCCTCAATGCCTGCTGGTAACTGGAAGGGGTACAACTGGATACGAGCGGGTCACCCCCACGAATTTAGCCCTTAACCACTGAAGTGGAAGGAGGGAGGCTGCTGCCATCGTTAATCAGAACAGTAAAACCTGAGTAAATTTGTGAAATGAAGGTACATGAATTCCTGGGAGGCGATGAGTTGGTGGGTGGAAGCTCGCTGTGCCTGAGCGCTGGCTTACCTTGTTACCTTGGGGATGGTCGTAAGTTTACATAACATAAATAGCCGTTGTTTGTGACTATGCTTATGTTTGTATTCCAATGTTCCGCCCACTTGGTCCACTCCGGATGTGGGGGAACGTTTGCATCATAACGTTGCATTCAATATAACTCAATTTCCATTCCATTTAATGTCTGTGCAGCCTTACCTTGAACAGATGTCGACATCCCTGTTATTTCATGATGCAGTTGATTAGTCATAAGGCCAGGGAGTGTCCCTACGTTCAATTTAATGTTGTATTTGACGTTGCACACACGGCAGTGGTCGATGTATCATGGTGTCTTCCTGTGTTGCATTCCATTGTTTTTGTTTTTTCGTACAGATCATGGTGATGCAGGTTTGAGGTTTAGCTAGGGATTTGGTTGCGTAGCAATTGGCAAATGGCATAGCCGCTACGCCGCAGAGCCCCCTTGGGGGCCCGGGGGGTTTCCATTCCCCGTCGCCCAATGCTAGCAAAAAACATAAATGCCGTCGCATTGGGGCGCAGCCGCCGAAGAAAAAAACAGTTTTGCTTTATGTTCTCCCTTGCTGCTTACCTTGGCATACTTTGACATCCTGTTGCTGGCACACCAAATGCCTTGAAACCTACACCTCCTCGGTCAAGAGGGATGACTAACATAGAACAATATCCACACATCCTCCCCTCGCCTTCCTGCTTGCCCCCCTTTGCTAATTGCCCTGCCTGGGCCTTTTTTGCCCATAGCAATGGCAATACACACTATAGTTCACAAAAAAAATCCCTAAGCCTTGAAAACCCCAACCCACGGCACACACCGACATGTTGACGAGGATGCGACTTTCCCTGGGCCAACATCCAAATTCCCCCCCGCCTGGCTTGTCTTTTCCATAAGGACCTTGGGCAATCACGCTTAGTTCACAAACACAGACCCTACGCCTTGAACACCCACCACCCACCAAATGTCACACAACCAACGAAACGACATGTTTGACGAGGATGCCCAAGCTTTCAATGGGCAACAATCCACATGCCTCAACCTTCTAGCCCTTGTCCGCCTTGCTGTCCCCCCCTTTCCATAGACATGGGCAATTCACACTTAGTCTCACCCCACGCCTTGACACCCAAACAACCCAACATGGCAGATAGGTCCGATCATTGGCTTGGCTTTATGGTGCAACTCCAACCTTTGCACTTCTTTCTGACACATTTGTATCACATCCTAACAAACTTGACACCCCCCAAATGCTCACAACACAGGGACCCGACCATGTTGACGAGGATGCAACTTTCATGGGCAACATCCACCATCCTCCACCTTTCCTAATCTCTTCCCGCCATTGCCCTCTCTTTTTCCCCATAGGCCCAGGGCAATTCACACTTAGTTCCAAAAACACAAAACCCTAACAACTTGACACCCGACAAACGCACTTAATCTGCCGAAAGGTTGTTTTGAAGAGGAAATGCAACCTTAATGGGGCCAACATCCACATCTCAAACCCTTTTAGCCTTCATGCCTCGTTTAATATTCGCCTTCCCATGGCAGAATGGGCAAATAGCCGTAATGCGGCACATGCAATGCAATGATTTGGCAAAACGACCATTTTTTCCCACGGCGTTTTCAGCACGAAAGTGGGCCGGTCCCCGGTCAACCAGCCAGTTTGGCCAAGATTTTTGTCCAAACAACATTGGTTTCAATCAAAACAACCTCAGTCGACTGGTCCGGATTCGCCTTTGATCGTTTTCCCTGCATGCAACTGAGTTCCTAGATAGCGATGAGCCTGGTTCGCGCCCCTATTGAGCTAGGTCGCGGCATTGTCAAAGCTGTCCAGCGCACCTATCAGCACTGACTGGTTTGAGAAACCAGCCAGCGGTGTTGAAACAGCTAAAAGCCGGATGCCCACCGTTCTTTTCTATCTATGTCCCAACACCGGATGTGATTCGCCCACCCACACGTTTTCCCCGTTTCAAGTAATTACACGAGCCTGGACTACTACCCCCCCCCCCATATGGAGGACCATGGCCCACCCCATACGACATCTCAAATCTCACAAAAAATATGCACCGACCAGTCGCACCCCTCCCCCCCCCCGACCCCCCACCAAAAAAAAAACACCCACCAAACATTACCACGAGGTTCTCCAGATGTCCTCAGTCGGTGCCCCAGCAGAGCCCTGAATTTGAATCATTTTCTTTTTTTTTTCCAGATAATGAACCAAGAGGAAAACTGTTTTTTTATAAAAGCATTCCCCAAGGCAACCTACTTATATAAACATGGAGGAAGGAAATGTACAAGCAAACAATCAAAATTGGAGCTTGCCAAGATGTTTTTCCAATTCAAAACCTTGAGCAAGTCCCAGACCCATATAACCCTTTCCAAATGTAGTTGTGTGCCGCACATTGTGACCATGAAAATAAGGTATAAAAAAAAACCACATTTGCCAATGTGTTTATTCTTTGCCAGTAAATGGTGTGCGCATATGACCACATAGCACAAAGAGCCACACACCCCTATGCCCGCTTTGAAACGACCCACCCACACCCACAAACTCTCACCCACACCCTCACTCCCACCCTCACCCTCACTCTCACTCCCACCCTCTCCCCACATCAGCTATGGTCGTATGGGGAAGAAGGAGCGAGCCCTTTAATGGGCAAAACCGCATTCCTCACCTTCTAGACCCCCGCAGCTTCCTACTCTTACTCCAATGGCCTTGGGCAGCACACAAATTACCACACCCTATGCCTTGACACCCACACCCTCATCCTCACTCTCACCCTCCTTCCACACATGCCAAGCTATGTAGGTTGTTTTGGGAAGAGGAAGGCAGCCTTTTATGGGGCACCAAGCGCATCCCCTCACCCTTCTAAGCATCATTCCCGCATCGAAATCGTCCTTTTACCCCCTCAATGGATTTATGGAAACTAACTACATACGGAGGGTCCAGCACTTCCTCCAACATCGACGCCAAGGAGCTTGAAAGAAACTTGCATAACTGAAACTTCTCCGCTTCCCTCTTTTCAGTCTATCAACAACTGCAATGAACGAGGATTAAATGTATTGGCCCCGTAAAATCACGACGGCCCATTTGCCTGCGAGGTTGGATTCAGATTCTGCTCCAGCACAAAGGGGCGGACCTACGCCAACAGGGACTGAAGCAGGTTGGTTTGGGTGAGGGTGGGTTAGGTTGTTTTTTGTGGTTTGCGTTTGTGTGTTGCTTGTGTGAGGAAATGGGTAGGTTAGTGACGTACGGTGTGTTGTGCCCTGGTGGGAGTTTGGTCAGGTAAGTGGTTTGCGGTGGTGGGTGTTGTGCCTGGTGGGAGGTTGGGTAGGTAGTGACTAACGGTGGTTTGTGTTGCTGTTGGGAGGGGGGGTTGGTAGTGACTTTACGGGTGTGTGTGAGCTGGTGTAAGGTTGGTCCAGGTACGTGTTGCGGTGTGGTGGGCCTGGGTGGAGGGTGGGTAGGTAGTGACTACGGTGTGTGTGTGTGCCGGGGTGGAGGGGTGTATTGGGTAGTGACTACGGTGTTTGTGTGCTGGTGGAGGGTGGGTTGGTAGTGACTACGGTGTGTGTGAGCTGGTGGAAGGTGGTCAGGTAGTGGTTGCGGTGTGTGTGTGCTGTGGAGGTGTTTGGGTAGTGACTAAGGTGTGGGTGTGCGGGTGAGGGGTGGGTAGTAGTGAACTACGGTTGGTGTTGTTGTCTGGAGGAGGGGTGGGTTGGTAGTGACTACGGTGTTTGTGTGCTGGGGTGGAGGTGGGTTTATGGTAGTGACTACCGGTTGTGTGAAGCCTGGGGAAGGTGGTCATGTAGTGGGTTGGGGTGTGTTGTGTGGCCTGGTGAGGGGGGGTAGAGCCGGAGTGAGGGTTTGGTGTTGTGCCTGGGTGGGAAGGACCGGGAGGTGTCGTGGTCGGGGTGATGTGGTGTGCTGGGTGGAAATGTGGTGGTGGGTGTGTTTCAGATTGCTTCACCCAGCAAGCCAGGGCAGACGCCCAACAAAAAAACAGGTGTTTGGGTGGTGCTGGTGGAGGGTGGGTGGTGGTGGAATGTGATAGTGGGTGTGGTGGTGGAATTTGATTAATGGGTTGGAGTGGTGTGTTTGTGTCCTCCCGCTTGCCTTCCACCCTGCCCCGCACCGGAGGCCCGGCCAGGCGCAATAGCAACTACAAGCAGAAAATGGTGGGTTGGTGCAATGGTTTGCGCAAGCCTCCAGCCTTTATCCAATGCCATCGCCACCTCACGCTCCACATGTTTTTTTGTTCGCACAACACACAACCTCATGTTACCCCCCCACCCCGCCCCCCCCCCCCCCCCCGCCCCCCCCCCCTCCCCCCCCCTGGCCAGACACACACACGAATACACTCCACAACACATGCACAAACACCTCACTCAACCCCCCCCCCCTCAACACCCCCCCTCCAAACCTTCCTCTCTCTCTCCCTCCCCCCTCCTTCCATCTTTCTTTCCCCCTCCCCGTTCTATTCCCTCTCCCCGCCCCCTTACCACCCCGCCCCCCCACCAGGAATGACCTGTCAAGGCCAGCAAAGCCCGAGAAAATGTCATCCACCTCCATCTGTTGCCTTCGGGGAGGTTGCCGTAGGTTGCCCCTAACATGGTCCCACGCAAGCCCCCCCAGCCTTTATAAATCCAACCGCAAAATCGACACCCTCTCCTCAACGTTTTGCGACAACCAACGTGAATTTGATGTCTACTACACTTCCTGGATAGCGAATCCGCGTTGGCCCGCCGTGTTTGTTTTTCCCTTCCCCGAGTTGTGTTCGAACGCCAAGAAAGCTGTTTTTGTGTTGCAGTTATATGTTCCTCGCCTAGCCACCGGTTGATGCACAAGGCGGCACAGCTGTTGTTGGTCTCCCCTGCTCTGAGGAGCTTTGAGAGCTTGTACCTTTTGGAACTGCTGCAGGTGGGTGTGGCCTGGTTGGTAGGAGGTGTTTTTTTATTATGTGATAGGTGGGTTGGTGGCCTAGTTGGTAGATGGCCGTTGTTGTGAATTATTTGAATAGGTGGTGGGTGGGGTGGGAGTATATTGCCAGCCTAGCCACCGACTGATGGCACAAGGGCCCGGCCCGCAGCTTGATGTTTTGTGGTCTCCCCTGCCCCCTGAGAAGCACGTTTTGAAAAGAGCGTTGGTTACCTTTTGGAAACTGCTGCAGGTGGGTTGTGGCCTGGTTGTAGGAGGGTTGTGTTTGATTTATGTTTATTAGGGGGGTGGGTGGGTAGTTAGCAATGGCCTTGTTGTATAATATATCATTTGGGTTGCATGCTTGTTTATGGATCTATCCATTTTTTTGTGTTGCATGCTTGGTTTTTCGGAAAATCCTA
Organism: Chlamydomonas sp. ICE-L; assembly: GCA_013435795.1. Lineage (NCBI taxonomy): Eukaryota > Viridiplantae > Chlorophyta > Chlorophyceae > Chlamydomonadales > Chlamydomonadaceae > Chlamydomonas > Chlamydomonas sp. ICE-L. Next base: position 15,798 of record JACBWV010000582.1, read on the forward strand.
TCCCTTTGGTTGCATGCCTTGGTCATGGATCGAATCCATTTGGTTGGTTTGCATGCCTTGTATTTATGTATATGGAATCGTAATCATCCCTTTGGTTGCAATGGCTGTTTATTAATGGATCGATCATTTTTGGGTTTGTTTGGCATGCCTTGTTTTAATGGATCTATCCCTTTTGGTGCATGCTTGTTTTTAATGGATGCTATCCCTTTTGGGGTTGCATGCCTTGTGTTATTGGATCTATTCCGCTTTGGTGCAGCATGCTTGTTTTTTTTATGGATCTAATTATCCATTTGGTTGCATGGCTTGTTTTTAAGGATCTTATCCCGTTTGGTTGCATGCTTGTTTATGGATCTATCCCTTTGGTTGCATGCTTGTTTATGGATCTATCCCTTTGGTTGCATGCTTGTTTATGGATCTATCCCTTTGGTTGCATGCTTGTTTATGGATCTATCCCTTTGGTTGCATGCTTGTGAAGTTGTTTGTTCCTTTGGCAGATTCCTTGGTTGGTTGGATGGGAGGTCACATGTATGTCGAGAAGGGCTATATTATATCCTATGAGAGCAATGTACCATAGTACGATAAGCATATGGATGTTTGGCCAGGCTGGGCTAACTAAAGTTTACCAGTTTTTACATACAAATAGCAATATGATGCATTTTGTATGATATCCATAGGACCATCATATTCCCTTGTGTCAACGATCATTAATAGTATGCCCGATCCTAATATATGATGGTTCTGTTTCTTACTTATAGATGGTTCGCTTACCCATCAACAGCTCATGTTCAATTACTACCCACACCTCTACCCCTAAACCCCCTGCAAAATGCAGAATGTCACAATGGGGCAAGACCATTACCCAAGGGCTCCCCCCCAGGGCCATGGGGGCCCCATGAAGCTGCCCTCGCAAAGTACTCAACAAGCCACCCACACCTCTACCCCGACCCCTTATACCCTTTACTTCCCCAACCCCTTTCCATGTGCCATGCACCCCTGTCCGCGACACCCAGTAACCTTATCCTTTTACAACAACCCTTAACATTACCTGGTACCCCTTTTCTTCTCTTCCTTGCCACTGCATAAATCTCCACATGGGCCGGGACCATAACCAAGGGCCCCCCTTCCCCCCCAGGCTGCCCATGATCTGCTCACTACTCAACAACCACCCACACCTCTACCCCTACCCCTACTCCCCCACCCACCCCTTCACAATACCTGCACCCCTTTCCTCACTCACACATGCATTTACCTGCGCCCCTGCCTCTCCTTGCACTGCAGAATCTCACATGGGCAGACCATACCAATGGCTTTCCACAGGCTGCCCATGACCTGAGATCTGAACTCATTTACACAGGCTGCCCCCAGGCACCGTCTACCCTACTCAACAACTAACCAAACCTCTACCCCCACCCCTAGTCCCCAAATCTTCACACCACCTGTACCCCTGTTCCTCCATGCACTGCAGAATCTCACATGGGCAGACCACACCAAGGGCTCCCCACAGGCTGCCCATGACCTGGGATCTGAACTCATTTACACTGGCATTTACCTGCACCCCTGTCCTCTCTCACAGGCATATTTACCTGTGCCCCTGTCCCTCCATGCACTGCAGAATCTCACATGGGCGGACCACACCAAGGGCTCCCCCCAGGCTGCCCATGACCTGGGATCTGAACTCATTTACACAGGCTGGCCTCAGGCTCTGTCTACAATGCTCAACTTCAACAAGTCCCTTCACTCAAAGCCCAACTCGTCAATTAAGAAGGGGCAGAGGGCGTCGATTGGTGCGGAAGAGGATGATGAGGCTGGCTATGCCTCGCAAAAGCTCAAGGCTGCCACGGAGACGGCATTGAATGTGTTGGCTATTCCGAATGAGTGCCTGCAGGTTGGTTGTTTGGTTTGTCAGCCACTTTTGTAAACCGGTTGGTTGGCTTGGTGGATGGATGATTGGTTAACTTGTCCCCCAACCCCCTCAACCCCTTAACCCCCCTCTCGCCATCCCCACCCCACCTTCTCTCCCCCTTGCCCCCCCTCACTCTCACTCCTATACCCCCCTACCCTCTCCCCCTCCCCCCCCCCTAACCCTCACTCCCCCCTAACCCGCTGACCCCCCCCCCCCCCCCCCCCCCCCCCCCCCCCCTACAATAACCTGGCGAGCGATAACGATCCTCACGTCCCCTATCGAACCACAACCACGTGTTCACCTCCATTGGTTTAGCAATTGGTGGAGTCCGTCGAGGGCCTGACTGAGCGAATCGTCGCCAGCATCCCGAGTTCGATCCCCGAAGGACCAAAGTGCAGGTTCCCCCCGCCTTGCCCGGGAGAAATCCATCCCCTTTCGACGGAAAGGGGACCTGGGCCGGTCCGGACGTGCCACCGATAGTGGTTCGGTCCCTTTTATTTTCGAAAGGGGGGTTTGAAGTGCGAACGAGAACGATCCTCACGTCCCCCCTAATGCAAGACCACCCCAAACCTTGTTTCCTCATTGGTTACAAATACACTATAAACTAACTAAACCACCAGACCACAACACTACCCCCCCCCCCCCCCCCCTCTCACTCCCCCCGCCACCCCACCCCCCCTTACCCTTACCCCCACACCCACACCCGTCACCCCCAACAGGACATTTGCAAACAGCTGCGTTTGCGCGAGAAGGCCTTCCAGCTATGGCACCTCAAGCTGGTGGAGCTGGAGGAGTCGCACTTCACTTGTGACGTGGAGGGCTGCTTCTGCAAGGCGGCGTCAGACGAAGGCACACCCGGGGCGAGAGAAGACGTCCTGCTAGAGGAACGTAAGCAAGCACACGCACGCCAGCAGGAACAGGATAAAGCACATCAAGCACAACAATCGGTGCAGCAGCAGGAGCAACACCAACCAGAGCAGCAGCAACAACAGCCAGGACAACCGCCAGAGCAACAGCAGCAACGGCCAGCACAACAGCCAGAGCAGCAGCAGCAAGGGAATGCTCAAGCAGCACCCCTGGAGCAACAGCGTGTTGTGCGACAGGTAGGAGGAAGTCAGCCCCCACTTTAGTAAGCCCCCTCTTACCTACACCCTAAACCCGCCTAGACCCTCAACCCTTAAAGTACCTAAACCCTATACCATGGAATCAAAACCTTAACCACTAAACCCTAACCCCCCCTAAACTTAATTGGGGCTAATTTCCCACCATATGTGTAACAGGACGTCCCCGCCCACCCGAGAGAAGATTTCATGCAGGAGCAGCACTAGAAAGCAGATGATGATGAGCACAGCAAGGATGGCATGCCCAGCACACACACACCCTCCCCCCCCCCCCCCCCCCCCCCCCCCCCCCCCCCCCCCCCGCCAACACCACAAACACCACAAACACCACTCACCAAAGGGCATGCCGTACCCCCCACCCCTCACACACACCATCACCACACACATCACTACCCCATACCACGCAGCAGCAGCAGCAAGAGGATCAGATGAATCACACGCACTATATGCCCAAGCCCGCGGTCCGTCCGCAGGAACAGCCGCGGGCACCACCGATGCGGGGTGTGGGTGAGGGGCGAGGGGCTGCTGCCGGGGGTGAAGCAGTGAAACAGTTAGCCAGGGTGAAGCAAGAGCCTGGCCTGGAAAGCGTCACCTCCCCCCTGGGTCCAGCCTTAGCAAAGGAGCAGTTGGATCAACTGGCACAGCAAACCTCGAACCTTCAGAATGCGCAGGCTGAGCGTTACGCATCGCCGCTTGCTCATCAGCTTAAGCGTGAGGGCCAGGGTCATGGGGAGGGTGTGGGCCATGCAGTGCAGCAGCAGCAGGTGAGCTTTGACCCATCCACTGCATTACATCGCATTACACTGCATTGCATTGCATTACTCTGCATTACAATATATTACACTGCATGGCAGCATCAGCAACAGCTGGTGAGCTTTGACTCATACACTGCATTACACTATATTATACTGCAGTGGAGCATTAGCAACAGCACGTAAGCTTTGACCCATCCACTGCATTGGATTGTATTGCACTGCATCACACTATATTACACTGCAGTACAGCATCAGCAACAGCAGGTGAGCCTTGAACCATCCAATGCATAACACTGCATTACACTACACCACATTACACTATATTACACTGCAGTACAGCATCAGCAACAGCAGGTGAGCCTTGAACCATCCAATGCATAACACTGCATTACACTACACCACATTACACTATATTACACTGCAGTACAGCATCAGCAACAGCAGGTGAGCCTTGAACCATCCAATGCATAACACTGCATTACACTACACCACATTACACTATATTACACTGCAGTACAGCATCAGCAACAGCAGGTGAGCCTTGAACCATCCAATGCATAACACTGCATTACACTACACTACATTACACTATATTACACTGCAGTACAGCATCAGCAACAGCAGGGGAGCCTTGAACCATCCAATGCATAACACTGCATTACACTACACTACATTACACTATATTACACTGAAGTACAGCATCAGCAACAGCAGGTGGACTTTGAACCATCCAATGCATTACACTGTATTACATGGCACTACACTACATTACACTCTATAACACTGCCTTGTCACATGCCTTGACCTTCTATATATGTATCTACCCTTGCCTCGTCACATGCATGAACACACGCATTACGCAGTGTCTTCACCCATGCCTTGACTGATGACAGATATCTTCACCTACCATTCACCCATGTAGTGACTGATGAGCCCTCCTACTAAAACAATGGCTGGTGTAAGTCATCTTATTTGAGGGGATTGGTATGATTGTATTGTTTGAGTTGTCCATTTCTTTACTCATGAGGACTTCCCCTTCTCCACCCTCGTTGTTGGTTGGCCCTAGTATAAGCAAACAGGCTGGCCCCCTCAACCTAATGCCATGTAATAAGGCATACTGTTTACTTATTCTCTTTATTTATTCCCTGCCCTCCACAGAGAGCCTACCACATGAATCAGAGCTCCAAGCCAAGCCAAAGCCAACAGCAGCTCTACCAGCAGCAACAGTATCACCCGCAGCAACAGCAAGCAGGGCAACCCCAGATGATGCCTGTTTCGAGGCCCGCCCCCCCAATGATGCCGGTTGCGTCCGCAGCCGCCCCTCAGAGGGCGCACCCAGCTGGAATGGTGCCCGTGGCCAAGCCACCTAGCCCCGTGCAAATGATGCCAGTGGGAAGAAGCGCCTCAAACGACGCACTTGCCGCCATGCACCAAGAGTACGGCAAGGGGCAGCAGCAGCAGCAGAAACTGCAGCAACAACAGCAGCAGGTGAAAGTGCAGCAATATAATCAGCAACAACAGCAGCTGAAACTACAGCAGCAACAACAAATGCTGAGAAAACAGCAGCAGCAGCAACAACAGCAGATGAGCATGGGCATGACCATAGCAGAGATAGAGGCACAGAGGAAAGCAAATTATGAAGCCATCCAAAAACGGGACCAGCAGCTGAAACAACAACAGCAGCAGCAGCCGGGACCCACTGCACAGCAAGTGCAGATTCAGCAGCAAGCACGACAGCGGCAGCAGCAGCAAATCGCTCAGCAGCAGCAGGTTAACCAACAACAACAACAACAACAGCAGCAGCGTCATTTGGTGCAGGTAGCTGCCCGCAGACAGCAACAGATGGGAGCCTCTGACGTGATAGACCTCTCCGGGTTGGATCCCGCTAGGCCCCCAGGCCCCACGATGCAGCAGGTGCCCCAGCACCAGGGTGGTCCTGGGCCCCAGGGCCCTCCAAGACCCATGACAGAAGCAGAACGACTACAATACATGCGAATGAGACAAATGGTGAAGCAGCAGCAGCAGGTCCATGCTCGGCAGCAAGGAGGAGGGGATGCCGGTGGCGGGGCAATGGGCACGACAGAGAAAGAGGCAACCGCGAAGGCAAATAATGAAGGGATTCGCAAGTGGGAGCAGCAGCAAAAGCAAAAGCAGCTGAGTTTAGAGCAAGAGAAGCTGAGGAGGGTGTACATGGAGAAGCACGCGTCCCTTTGGGACAATGTGAGTTTGGTGCCAGCTGGTGATGGGGGGGGGGGGGGGGGGGGGGGTCTGTGGTGTGTTATGGTGTAATGTGGCGTGTACATGGAGAAGCACACGTCCCTTTGGGACACTGTGAGTTTGGTGGCAGCTGGTGATGGTGGTGTGTGTGAAGGGGGGGGGGGGGGGGGGGGGTCTGTGGTTTGTTATGGTAGGGTGTAGTGTGGCGTGTACATGGAGAAGCACGCGTCCCCTTAGGACAATGTGAGTTTGGTGGCAGCTGGTGATGGTGGTGTGTGTGAAGGGGGGGGGGGGGGCGGGGGGGGGGGGGGGGGGGGGGGGGGGGGGGTCTGTGGTGTGTTATTGTAGGGTGTAGTGTGGCGAGTATATGGAGAAGCACGCGTCCCTTTGGGACAACGTGAGTTTGGTGGCAGCTGGTGATGGTGGTGTGTGTGTAGGGGGGGGGGGGGGGGGGGGGGGGGGGGGGGGGGGTCTGGTGTGTTATGGTAGGGTGTAGTGTGGCGTGTACATGGAGAAGCACGCGTCCCCTTAGGACAATGTGAGTTTGGTGCCAGCTGGTGGTGGAAGGGGGGTGGGGGTAGGGTCGGGGAACCACTCACACGCCGTACTGCACCATACCATACCACACCACAGACAGCCCCCGCCCCTCCATCTTGCAACTCTCCCTCATATATCCCAGCAAGTGCCCACCACCACCACCACACACACTGCATCGCACACATTACTGCACCATACCATAACACACCACAGACCCCCCCATCCCCACCCCCACCCCCACACACACACCCCCCACACACACACCTCTGCAACTCTTCTTCGTAGCTCCCAGCAAGTGTCCCATACACGCACACTGCATCGCACACATTATTGCACCGTACCATAACACACCACAGACCGCCCCTGCCCTCCCATCTTGCAACTCCCCTTCATAGCTCCCAGCAAATGTCCCACACACCTACCCCACTGCATCGCATGTTATACCATACCAGAAAACACCACAGACCCCCCCCTCCCCCCCCCCCTTTGCAACTCCCCTTCATAGCTCCCAGCAAGTGTCCCACACACACACACTGCATCGCACGCCGTACTGCACCATACCATACCACACCACAGACCACCTTCCGCACCCCCATCTTGCAACTCCCCTTCATACCTCCCAGCAAGTGTCCCGCACACCCACCCCACTGCATCGCATGCCACACCATACCATACCACACCACACACCGTTCCCACCCCTCTTGCAACTCCCCTTCATAGCTCCCAGCAAGTGTCCCCATACACACACACACTGCATCGCATGCTACACCATACTAAAACACACCACAGACCCCCCCCTCTCCCCCCCCGTCTTGCAACTCTCATTCAGAGCACGCTTAGTCAAGTGCCCCCCCCCTCCCCCCCCCCCCCCCCCCCCCCCCCCCCCCTCCACACACACACACACACCACACACACCACGACATCGCACGCTACACCATAGCATAACACACACCACACACACCACGACATCGCACGCTACACCATAACATAACACACACCACACACACCACGACATCGCACGCTACACCATAGCATAACACACACCACACACACACACCACGACATCGCACGCTCCACCCTCACATAACACACACCACACACACCACACACACCACGACATCGCACGCTACACCATAGCACAACACACACCACACACACCACGACATCGCACGCTTCACCATAGCACAACACACACCACACACACCACGACATCGCACGCTACACCATAGCACAACACACAACACACAACACGACATCGCACGCTACACCATAGCACAACACACACCACACACACCACGACATCGCACGCTACACCATAGCACAACACACACCACACACACCACGACATCGCACGCTACACCATAGCACAACACACACCACACACACCACGACATCGCACGCTACACCGTAGCACCACACACACCACACACACCACGACATCGCACGCTACACCATAGCATAACACACACCCTCCCCTTGCAACTCTCCTTCAGAGCATCCAGAGTCAGGAAGCAAAAGATAAGCATCGACATTTGTACCTGCAGAATCAAGCAGCTAAATGGGACAAGGTGAGTTTGGTGCCAGCTGGTGATATGTTTGTGTGCGTGTGTGTGGTGGTGGTGTGTGTGTGTGGGGGGGGGGGGGGGGGGGGGGGGGGGGGGCTGTGGTGTGTCATGGTATGGTGTAGCGTGTTCATGCAGAAGCAGGCAACTGTTTGGGACATGGTGAGTTTGTCCCAGCTGGTGAAGGGGGTGATGTGTGTGGGGGAGGGGGTGGGGGGTCTGGGTTGTGGTATGGTGTAGTGTGGCGTGGCGTGGCGTGCACATGCAGAAGCAGGCAACTGCTTGGGACAAGGTGAGTTTGGTGCCAGCTGGTGGTGTGTGTGTGTGTGGAGGTCTGTGATGTGTTATGGTATGGTGTAGTGTGGCGTGTACCTGCAGAAGCAGGCAACTGTTTGGGGCAATGTGAGTTAGGTGCCAGCTGGTGATGGAAGGGGGGGGGGGGGGGGGGGGGGGGGGGGGGGGCTGTGGTATGGTAACCTAAACTTGCTGGGAGCCCTGAAGGAGAGTTGCAGGGGAGGGGGGAACACTACTACCCACATGCAACATGTTCATGCACACCACCAACCTATCCACACACCAGACCTCCCCCCCCCTCCTGCAACTCTTCTCGGGCTCATCAGCAGGTGCCCCACCCCCACACTGAATTGCACGACACACGACACCATACCATACCACACCACAGACTCCCCCCCACCCTGCCCCTTGCAACTTTCCTCCAGGATCATCAGCAAGGCCCCCACCACCCAACCACTGCATCGTACGCCACGCTACTTTATACCATAACACACCACAACCCCCCCCCCCCCCCTGCAACTCTCCTTCAGGCTCATCAGCAAGGGCACCCCCCCTACACTGCATCGCAAGCCCCCCAAACTGCCATTCCCGGGCTGCCCAACATGTTCCCGGACACGCGTGCTCCCAACGGAGCGGGGACAAGCGCCCAGCTGCCGCCAGCAGGTCCCTCTAGCCAACAACAGGGGATTAAGAGAAACCGGGAGGGGGGCTATGATTCGCCCACTCCTGGGGGGGAAGGTCCTGGGGGGGCCTCGGCCAAGGTCCATGCCCAGAGGCATATATCTAGGGTGCCTGGCTTTCCCAGGCAAGCAGATGAGGGAGGGCACATGACAGCTGGCGCTGACACGAAGCGCTTGAGATATGATGAGATGGTGGAGGTGAGCTTTAGGCCGTATGACTGTTTTGTTCATCTATTCATTCATGCTTTCATTCATTCATGCATTTATGCATGCTTCCATTCATTCATTCGTGCATTTATTCATTCATTTGATTTTATGTCGATTTATTTATGAATATAATTGATATTTATTTATGAATATAATTGATATTTATTTATTAATATAATATGATTTATTTATGAATATAATTGATATTTATTTATGAATATAATTGATATTTATTTATGAATATAATTGATATTTATTTATGAATGTAAGTCTTATATTGAATTAGGTATCTCCATAAGTGCCCAATGATCTAAACGCCCTAATTATGGGACACGAGTGTATGTGTGTTACAGTCCAGGGGTAGGCCAAATAGGCTTAAAAGACTTGCCCAACCGTGACAGGGAGGGCTAAAAAGAAAAGGCATTGATGAACTGAACCCTACAAAACAAATTGTCACCTAGGACCCTGACTTCGTGCTACAGTGATAACTTAATTATACAATTATAATTAAATCGTGATCCCAACCATGCTGGGTAGAACGTCAACACTTTATAATTAAATCACAATCCCAGATGAGAGTGTGTGACAGAGCCGCACAGATCCCTGCATGCCCAGAATCAAATTATGAGTTGATCACATTACATGCAAATGTGTCAGCTTGGTGCTAACGCATCTGGTCGCGAGCAGCCCTGTTCGGCAGACAGTTGGGGGTACACGAGATGTACGTAATGCAAATGTGTCAGCTTGGTGCAAACGCATCTGGTCGCGAGCAGCCCCGTTCGGCAGGCAGTTGGGGGTACACGAGATGTACGTAATGCAAATGTGTCAGCTTGGTGCAAACGCATCTGGTCGCGAGCAGCCCCGTTCGGCAGGCAGTTGGGGGTACACAAGATGTACGTAATGCAAATGTGTCAGCTTGGTGCAAACGCATCTGGTCGCGAGCAGCCCTGTTCGGCAGGCATTTGGGGGTACACAAGATACACGTAATGCAAATGTGTCAGCTTGGTGCACAACTATTTTTGGCAGAGCCCTCCCTTCTGAGGGGCGGGAGTCCCCAGGGTCACCGCGCTGTCAGTTTGAAGCTAGGTAACCCTGACCCTAACTGTCTCGTAAACCCTGGCTTTGGTTCGCTGCACATGATTCCGTTGCCACCTGTCGATCCGATAGCCAACTCTCTCCGGCAATTTTCTGCGTTGCTTGCAACGTGTAGGACTTCATTTATTCGCATGTGCATCCGATTGCGAGCAGCCCTGTTAGGCAGGCTGTTGGCAGTACGCGAGATGTACAACAACAAGAGGTACAAATTCAAACCACGTCAAATGCGAGGCCATGCAACGTACTGAGAAGCAAGTTTCCGTGAGAAGCTATATCGAGCCCCTACCACAAGGTTGGAGGCTGCACTTTCGCTTGGCCTCGGTATTTACTGGAATAGCAGTACAACTCGACTTCACCTCCCAAATCACCTCCCTTTGTCCCATTCCCACCTCCTACTTGAGAATTCACCCCCAACTCCCAAATCAAATTCGAACTTCAGATGTGGATGTCCCAAGACAAACTGAAACAAATTATTTTTATTTTATTTTGAAAGTATGATTTGAATCCCCCTTTCTTGCTCTCACTCTCTCTTCCCTACTCTCACTTAATCTCACTCGCTCTCACTTAATCTCTCTCGCTCTTCCTTGCTACCCCGCGCTCTCACTCACTCTCACTCTTCCTTGCTACCTCTCTCTTGCTCCCGCTCCCTCTTCCTCGCTCTCACTCACTCACTCTCACTCATTCTCACTCTTCCTTGCCACCCCTCTCTTGCTCTCACTCCCTCTCTCTCGCTCTCACTCACTCTCACTCACTCTTCCTCGCTCTGACCCACTCTTCTCACTCGCTCCACTCCCACCCATCCTCAGGCAGCGGCACACGCCGGATTGCCTGTAGATGTTGGTGCTAGCTATGAGGAGGAGGCGCAGAGCGGCAAGATGTCGCATCTGGACCGTCGATCAGAGGGCGGGGCAGTGGGAGGCAGGGTGATGGATGTGGGATCCCTCGCTCTTGTCCCTTCAGGTTCCCTACCCCTACCTTCTGTCTCGGCACGTAGCACTAACGATGGATGCTCTACTGAGGGAACGATTCGCTACGTTGGAGATGACAATGATCTGGTGCTCATGCTGTTGAAGGTGGGTGTGATTCTACTGGGTGGGTGGGGATGGAGTGTGGGGTGGGTGATGGAGGCTTGACTGGTTGGGGGACTGGCTGCATAGGGGATGACAGCCACGTTTGTGATGATAACGGTCTGTGGCTCATACTGTTGAAGGCGTGTGTGATTCTGGTTGGAGGGTGGGAATGTAGCGTGTGGTGGCTGATGGAGGCGTGGCTGAAAGGGGGACTGGCTGCCTGGGGGATGACAGCCACGATTGGGATGACAACGATCTGGGGCTCATACTGTTGAAGGTGGGTGTGATTCTGGTGTGTGGGTAGGTGGGTGGGTGGGGTTGTAGTTTGGGGTGGGTGATGGAGGCTTGGCTGATGGGGGGACTCACTGCATAGGGGATGACAGCCACCTGGCGCTCATGCTCCAAGTGGGCAGGGGCTCGGTGGGTAGAGGTGAGGGTGGGGCAGCAATATAAGATGATATAAGGAACGGTAGTGCAGGCCAATACCACGCATACCATACTGCCTTGGGGCATGTACAGTCGTACCTGTCGGCTGCACCTCGGGGACTGCAGCACAACTCACTACACAGGCCCCGAACATGATCTGACACTGATGCTCACCCCACCTCGCTACATCCTGCACTCATTACTCACTGCGACCTGGCGCTCGGTGGGTTGTTGGTGGTGGTGGGTGGGAAGTGGGGGAGAGGAGCAAGCTTGGCCCAGGGGGCGACTTGCTACATTTGCCCGGACCATGACCTGACTCTGATGCTCACCCCAACCCACCTCACTTCATCCTGCACTGCGGCCCTGATGCTCACCCTACCCCATCTCACTTCTTCACGCACTGCAGCCCTTATCCACCTCACCTGCATTGTTTAGGGGATCAGGGTTTCCCATGTATCACCAGGGTGTAGGGCATACAACACCCACTGTGACCCTCGTCCACCTCACCGGCACTGTTTGGTTGGGAGATCAGGGTATCCCATGCATCACCAGGGTTTAGGGCATGCATCACATAAAACAAACCTTGTCTGCCTCACCTGCACTATGTAACATGTCAAGCTAGCTAGCGAGCACATCATTAGGGTTTAGGGTTTACATCACTCACTGCGGACCTTGTCCACCCCACTTTCACTGTGCAGGGTGTGAAGCTAGCACATGCATCCGCTGTGGGCCAAGGCTTGGTGGGAGCAGAAACTTTCGGCGCATGTCGCCGCTCATTCCTCACTTGGATGGCGGTCACCCCCATGTCTCAGCTCAGTGAGCAAGGCACTGACTTAGAGCAGACGAACGGCATCGAGCGCCGACTGCTGAGAGCACAGAGCACCGAATGCTCTGACAATGCAGCCTACTGCCTGGACCTGGTTAAAACCTTGGGCTTCTCTTGGTTTTCAGAGGGTCGGGCGCCCTCTTCCATGGGAGCTTCTGGTCCAGTCAGCCTTAGGGGGCCGCTTATAGCAAGTGCCCCTCAGCAGCCAACCACATCACCCGTCCTCACTGCGCACGCGCCAGCCACGTCACCCCCCACTACTGCGCAAGGAGTTCCCCGCTCAGTGTCCGCAGGGCTGGAAGTGGGAGGGTCCGCGGGATTGGAAGTGGGAAGGGAGACCACTCTAGAGATGTCAAGGGATGCCCAGGGGGATGGCCATCCTGCCCTAGGGGAGGTCTCACCCACACAGGCGGTGGACCAACTAGCACAGGGAGATGTTCTTTCCACACAGGCGGAGGTCCAGCTAGCACTTGGAGATGTTCATCTGACACAGGCGGAGGTCCAGCTAGCGCTAGGAGATGTTCAACTCACACAGGCGGAGGTCCAACCAGCACAAGGCGAGGTCACACCCACACTGGCGGAGGTCCAACCAGCTCAGGGAGATGTTCATCCCGCAAATATGGGGGTTCATCCCACACCGGGAGGGGAACAACCCACGCAGGGGGAGGCCCAAGCAGCTAAGGCTGATGTTTGTCCCACACAGGCGGGGGTCCAACCAGCACAGGAAGATGTTCATCCCGCAAATATGGGGGTGCATCCCACACCGGGGGGGTATCAACCCACACAGAAGGAGGCCCAACCAGGTCAGGCAGATGTTCAGCCCACACCGGCGGAGGTCCAACCTGCACAAGGCGAGGTCACACCCACACAGGCGGAGGACGAACGAGCTCAGGGAGATGTTCGTCCCACACAGGTTGGGGTCCGACCAACACAGGGTGGTGTTCAAGCCGAACAGGTGGAGGTTCAGCCCACACAGGGGGGGGTCCAATCCACCAACAGCGTCCCCTCCCTCAGTGCACAAGCCGACCCACAGGGCCAGGCTGGGCCTCAATCACACAGCCCACAGGGTGAAACAGAACCTGTGCCTCAAACAATTTCGAAAGCAGGAGAGGGGGTGCATGAGAAGGAGGCCGATGTCTTGGTTCAGGACCAGGGAGCTCCTGAAGCCCAAGCTGATATCTGCTCCCCCTCCCTCCCCCCAACCTTGTCCCCCGCCTCCATTTCTTAACTCTTCTCACATACAGTTAGCGGCCTGAAGGTTGATAGATTGGGTGAACAAACCAGCTGGCCAAGACAAAGAAAAGTGTGTGAAGCCGTACATATCAGGGGACGGGGGGGGGGGGGGGGAAGGGGGGGGGGGGGGGGGGTCCAACCGCGTATCCAACCAATTTTTGGGGAGAGGATTCTCAACTGGCTGCCATCCACCTCCCATTTATCACTCATGGAACAGGACAAATGTCTAGACAATGTAGACTGGTAGATGCATGTCAAAGTAATGATAACGTCTGGTGGGGCGTGGTATTAAGGGAACCCGTCGTACGCGGGCAGAGAACGGTCTACCACCTCGACTAGACAAGCTACCATCGCGGTCGACAACGACCTGCAACGCTCAGGGTGACCGTAGGGGGAATCGAACCCCCGACCCCGCTTCGTTTCAGCGATTTGGTGTACCACTAGACCAATCGCATCACTGAAACAGGCTAGATGCATGTAAACAAGACAGTCAGGCGGCGATAGTAATGATAACTGATGGTGATGGTGCCGTAGTGGTACCGTTACCTGTACCCTGGATATTCAAATAAGAAACCGGTAGCTACACTGAAGGTGTATGGTTTCATTTAAGGGGGACGGAAGGACACACAGGCAGTTAACAGCTAAAAGCTGACAATGCATCAATAGTACGTTATTTCGACCTTCGACCACCTTATTTCGAGGCGTGAGGTTGAGATGGCCAGCCCGTTTGCTTGCACTGGGGCCTACCACCATCTATCTATCTAGGCAATGTATATATGCGTATCTACAGTTGTCAAGTTGTTATCTTGATACTGGTATTCGGAGTTGTTTATTTTTCTGTCACACACCGCTGCTTCTAGCCATCTCCTGGTGCCAAGCTCTGGGTCAAGCACCAAGTTTGCTACTGCAATGTAATACCCGTTGTGCCAGCTTTCAGACGCAGATTGTATACCGGTGTTCCGCTTAGTAACTTTGTAGATTCCCTGGTTCATTCTGTGGGCTCGTGAAGCCCCAAGCTGATATCTGCTTCCCCGACCTCTCCCCAACCTACTCCCCCGCCCCCATTTCCTAACTATTTCACAGACAGAGAGCAGCCTGAAGGTTGATAGATCAGGGGGACAAACCAACTGTCCAAGAGAGATTGTCTACTGGTGTTCCTCTAAGTTTATTCCCTGATTTCCGTGGGTATCGTGCGGGGGACTTAGAAATGGAAGACGGTGAGCAGGCCTGAGTTGGCTGAAACCCATGTAACAATCAAATCCAACATTCCCACCTCCCTCTCTTTATTCACTTTCAGGCCTGCAAACTCTGATCTTGCAGCACCTCGTGAGATAAACCTGCAACAGGCTCCTCCCCTGGGAGGAAATGTAGGATGGAGGTGCCTTAGGTTGGTCCTGGAGATTTCGTGTTTTGGTAAATTGGTTTGGAGGGGTTGGGAGGTCATAGGTGGGGTTCGGGTTTGGTTGGTGCCAGACAGCCAGCAATACACAAGCCAGCCAGCCAGCAGTACACTGATCCAGCCATGAAATCAAACAACCAGCCATGATATCAATATGCGATCTGATCTGATCTGAACTAGCCGGAGAAGTGAGAATGGGGGGTGGGGGGGTTCAATATCCTCAGTACCTCCCTGGTGTCGGGGGGTATCATTTCTGGAATTAAAAATGAATGTACAGTACGAATACAGGTCACTTTTTCCGCAGCACATTTCGTAGGCGCTACTTCTCCTCCGCATAAGCGGAGACTGGAATCGGGATGCGACGACGCTAGGCTTTGCAATGATCATCAATTCGCGCTCTTTCCTGATTTGAGATGTCCACTCAAACCAGATTTGCCGAATTCTCTAACCCCCCTCTCCTCCCCAATGATCAATAACAACTGCCGGCGACCAAGCATCCCAATTCCGGGCAAGAAGCACCTTGGAGAAGTCCAAGAGCAGATTGCCCGCAGGAGGGAGGTAGGGGAATGCGAAGCCCCCAACGCCAGTGCTTGGAACCCTGTCCACAAACTCAATACCAAATCTGCGAAAGTGACAGATCACCCCAAAATTAAAATATCCTCACCTTTCAATGGACAACCTGGACAACAAGATCCTACAGTCAGCTTCCGGGCAGAGAGCACAAGCTCCAAGAATCTACCTAGGACTCATTCTGAACCAAGTTCTGCTAAACCTAAAAATCATCCCAACCCTACTCAATCAAAAAATATCAGGAACAAGCAAGACAGACGAAAACCTCCTTCCACGAACTCTGCCATTCACCTTGTCATTGCTCTTATTCTCGTGAACTGCCTGAATTTAGCCGCCGCTTCAACAGCCTATCTCCGCACTCCTTTATCTTTCTTCGCACTTAACACCTACCCAGACACCAGCATGTATTCAATGGGAGCTCAACAAAACAGGGTGCAACAAGGTACGATCGACAGGAAATCGAACCGCCGCGAGAAACAAGCTGCTCAATCTCGCCTCGCTTCCCCACCTTCCCACCACACCGCCGCATACCTCGTTCCCCTGGCTACCACACCTCACTACCTTACAAACTGCAAACATCTCAACAATACACCCATTGGCCATCTTCGAAACCTCACACTCCATAAGCCTCCCACAGCTACTAATACCGCCCCTCGCGGCGTGGGTGCAAGTCCCGATATGCCCCTCGTGGCATTGTCGTCTCTGACGATTGATACAGCCTCTCATGGCGTGGGTGCAAGTCCCGATGTGCCCCTCGTGGCATCATCGTCTCTGACGATTAACACAGCCTCTCATGGCGTGGGTGCAAGTCCCGATGTGCCTCTCACGGCATTGTCCTTCCCGAAAAAATTAACCAATAACGAAGCTGCAAGTCCTTATGCTCACAACCAACTTTACAATCAACCTTGGACAACTGTGTCCTACAACTCTTCTCCCATCTTCTGCAAAACTAACGAAAACTCGTACTCCCCTGCAGCCCTGATCGCCTATCCCTTCATCATCCGTTCTAAGGGTGAAGAAATCTACAACAGCGAAGGGAGGCTGATTCCCACTCCTCCCTACAGTCCCAAATTCATCCGCAAAGCAAGGGACATCCAGCTGATCTCTAAGAGACTCAAGTCCTCCCCCCAACCTCCGTCCCCTTTTGGAGAGTCAACCTTCCAGCATCTTGATCCTTTTGCTGACACGCTCTCCAAATATAAGATCCTCCCGGTGCACAACACCACCGACAATGAGGAGTTCTATGAGCTAACACTTAGTGGCATCTATGGACGAGACCCTAGCATCCTTGCTGGGGGTCCCCTCTCTACACCCCAATCTCTGACCTTTCCTGCCGGCGCACACCCGTGCTCTGACGCAGCTGCGGTGGTCCGGATCATGCGCGAGATCATCGCGAACAGACCCCAGGACGGTCTTTTCACAAGTGGGGTATCTTTGGACCAAGTTACGAACACCTCCATGCCTGGAAAGCCACCAGTATGGTCAATCAAGCTGTTTGTTAACAACGACATGCTTTCCCTGGCTGGCCTGGCTATGATAGAGGACTTCAACAACTTTGCAGTCCTCTCCACAGCCAACAAGCTGGAGAAGGGGGCTCCCAGGGTCACCACTCCTCGGGTAACCAACCAACACATCCTGAACTGCAAAACGCACTTCAGCATTGTGGAGGACTCTCCCCTCCACCTTCCCTACCCCTCAGATCCTTCAGCTAAGATCAACTGGCACAACCGGCAATGTGCTATCTCCATGCTGGTTGGACCAACCATCCTGTCCACCATCGGGGGCACCAGGACCGGCTCAGCTAACCCCTCTGGCAGCAGCCAAACAGGGAGATCCAGTGCCCAGGACGGGCTGGACACTGCCACCACACCTTTGAGGGAGATCCCCTACGTCTTCCCCAATCCCACAGCAGAAGGCAGCGACTGCAATATGACCGACTATGAAGACCAGTCAGATGGCTCTAAAAGGCAGAAGACTGGTCCTCACATGGACCCCCAGCTACTCCCGCATCACCCCTTCCCTGAAGAAACTGACTTCCCTTCAGTTGCCTGGATCATGGAGCAGCAGGGTCACTACCTCACCACCAATTGGAGGTCCCAGCCTGAGAAGCCAGCATGGTTTCCCAAGTTGGAGAACATCCTGCGCATGGCTGCAGAGTTTGAGGAACGTGATGACCAAGTGTCGGCCCTCAGGCTACTCAACTTCAGATTCCTGAAGAATGGAAGAGACGGCAGGGTCACTGAAGAGTTGCACTTTGCAACTCAAGAGGATAAGGAACACTTTGAATCCTTGCTCCCCCTCTACATCTCCAACGTGCACTTTTCTGCATATTTTACCCACTCCAAGATCCCCTCAGATATCTGCAACTCTTCCCTGATTCTGAAGTCTGAGGCCAACACTGCCCTCAGATCCATGACGGACTTCTCTGAAGAGGTGAATCGGCTGTGCAAGACAACCATTGACCTCATGGACAACAAGCACTGCTGTGACTCCTCGGTTGACAGCCTCGACCACTTCTCCCTCTCCTATTGGAACGCTGAAACCAGGGACCAGGCTACTGCCCCAGAGCACTCTCTGTACACCAGGGAGCTCATCCCCCTGAGACTGCTTTCCAACTATGAAGTCCAATTGGCTATCAAAAGGGGTATCCGCATCACCCTGTCCAGCAGATTGCATGTCCTCACAGCATTCATCTGCTGCAAAGGATCAGTCAAAGTCAACGGCATCCAGTTTCACTTCCGACCTGGCTTCATGCCTGACCTGGACCCCACCAAGAAGGACACCCTCCTTGACTGGGTAGCCCTGGCAGGCTACCTCATTACAAGGGAGATCGGCCATGACAGCACTGGCAAGGTTGTCCCCCTTGACCCTACCAATTTTGGGGCTGTCCTGGCCAGCTGGAATGAGATTCAGAGCCGCCTCAACATCGACTCTTATGGGCAGAACGTGACTATGTTCTTCCATGCCCTCGCCTCCCTGGCCAAAGCCAAGCCCTATGGGTTGCCTGCCCCATGGCCCACGGCTAACGCTGAGCTTGACCTTGCTCTCCACCCAGGGATTGGACTTGCTCCTACTCCGGCAGGACCTACCACCTGGATGGACCTGCTCCAGACCTATACCCCCCTTCAGGTAAACCACTCTAACAAATTCTCTCCCTGCAGTTCCAGTTCTGACAGCCAGCGGCTACATAACTATACTTTCAATTCCACAGGCAGCCGCCCCTGCCCCAGCAGCTGGACCCAGCCAGCCCAGGAGACAGTCAGCTCCCACCAACCAGTGGAAGGAGGTGCCCAAGAAGACTGTCTGGAAGAAGCCATCGGGATTTCATGTGCACCCATTATGATCCCCTGCTTCTTAGTGATAGACCTCTATAGCACTCTTCTGATTGTCCCTCTCCTTATGGCTACTTGTTGGATCATAGGGTGTACCAAGTTATTGACATCAGTACAGAGTACACCCACTATTGATAAGTCAATCGTGAACAGCTTCCTTCTTCTGAAACACTCTGCAAAGCAGAATTCTAGCTGTGAACCCAATAGGAAATCCTGTACTCTGGACATTAGAACCTTGACCCATCATACCTGGGATACAGTTCCTAGGGGAGGTAGACCAACTTCCAGACTTCGTTCCACTCCTGTAAACAGCTCTAGCTATTGGGAACCCCAAGTAGACTGTCATTGTCAAGTTCATTCTATTAACGCCTACCTCGGATACAAGGCCCTGGACTACAAAGAGGTCCTACAGTTCTCCATAAACCTCAACACACACGTCACTAACTACACTCAACATTAGTGGGATCTAGAACGTTGCTACTTCAACAAACTAACCGGTAACTACACAATCCCTTTAGTCAACTATTACCTGGCTAACAGAAAATCTCACTTAGGCTCTCTCACTGGCCACAGAAACTCACAAACATATACTCCATCCCATCCTCCCCCTACTACACTAACAACTGAAGACACATCTGAGAACTACTCTGCAGGAGTCATGCCTGGCAGCACTAAACAGCAAATTTTATCTCGGCTTCCTCCCAGCTGCTCAAGGTTTATCCTCCACTACAACTGTGGATATGGACATGCTACAACCATTAAGCAAATTAATGGTAAGTGGTGGGACATGAACTCTGAACACAACGGCCCTAGTCCTCTCCACTCACAAGATTGGATAAAACTCCAAGGGCACATCTACACTCTTACCAAATCATCACCCTCCTTCCTTTCACACCCTTTTCAACCAGAAATTAACCACACACCAGGCCACCCTACTAGGGAGACTGTTGACATGATCTCCCCCACTAGTAACACCACACCCACTCACAACCGTCCTGACTCTCCCCACAGCATGGACTACATAACTTCCCCATGGCCTGCAGAACTCACAGATCACAACTTACCAGATCAGGATAACTCCTCAGATCTAACTTTCTCTGATCTCCTAGACTCCACCCTATCAGATCAAGAAAATCCCATAGATTCCCCCTCTTTAAATCAAAAAGACCTCACAGAAACTATTTACTTAGTCTCTGACGACGAGGAACCTCCCAGATCAAAACAAATAACATCTCCTACAAAGGAAAACAATTTAACTACTAAACGCTCACATCCCTGCACACACCAGATGCACAACACACCTCTCCCTGCACCTAGCAAAGTTGTCCTTCCTGACTTCACTAAGTTTCGCCAATGCAGAATTTTTGGGGCAGAACCTCCTATCAAGAAACCTGCTCCTCCCAGACTCACCACCAAAACCCTTCCAACGAAAAGAATTAAAATTACTCATACTGCTTCATATCCTGTTCAACAACAGCAAACTGCACTCTATCTCACTAACATTATCACCTCCAACTGCAGAGGCATCTTCTCATCCTGGGAAACACTCTATGACCATATTCGAACTAATGAGCCAGACATTGCTATTCTCACCGAAACAAAACTCACCTCCAACAATACAGGCATAATTAATATGATCAAACAAGACCTCTCTGACTACCACTTTCATCACAGCAGCAAAACCATTAAGCAAGCTACCAATGCAGACAACATTGTTACCCGCTCAGCTGGAGTTATCACACTTATCAAAAAGACTCTTACTGCACACCTACTTAAACATGAAATCCCCACTGACATAGCTGGTCACCTCACTCATCAAACTATTAACAACATCACTCACATCCTAGGTGTCTACATGCCCTGCAAGGATCCTGCCAAAAGAGCCCGCATCTATGAACACATCCACTACATCATATCCCAGAACCCCTCTCACCACTATATTGCAGGGGGAGACTGGAATGCAGCTTACTACCTCACTGATAGAAGCAACACAGTCCATCATCTGGAGGACCAGCCTCACTACCAGCATCTTAATAAATATCCAATCCACATCCAACCATCTCCACGTCCCCATACCTATTCAGACAACACCTCCTACAGCAGCAGGATAGATGACATCATTCTCATCAACCCTCCACCTGCAACCATGGTGACAGAAACCACACACCAAAT
This sequence comes from Chlamydomonas sp. ICE-L, assembly GCA_013435795.1. NCBI lineage: Eukaryota > Viridiplantae > Chlorophyta > Chlorophyceae > Chlamydomonadales > Chlamydomonadaceae > Chlamydomonas > Chlamydomonas sp. ICE-L. The sequence continues at coordinate 37,197 of JACBWV010000582.1, forward strand.
GGGAGACACACTTGACCACTTGACCCTGGAACAACAAATTACCTCCTCTCTCTTTCCACCTCCCAACCTGGACACACCACCTCACAATCCAACACCCCAACTGCAACTCCCTCTCAAGCAACAGGACATGGCCAAAGCCAAAGAGGCAATCTCAAATAAATTTCTCCATCAATTTCAACACAGCCACATCAACATAAATAAAGCCTGGACTATAGCACAAACTTTACTGGGAGAAGACAAAACATCTGCACACATCCAATCTATTAGACAAGAACTCTCAGCCACCATGCCAGAAAATCTTAACAGCATGGCAGATCATCTCATGATCACTTTACACCAAGCTCTTTCCATCATGACTGACATCTGCCCCATTAAGTCTAGCACACCAGGCATTTTTTTGCCCAGACAAACTGCTAAAACTTACAGACGTCTTAACTACCATATTAAACACATTAAAGCACTTCGAACAGCCTCCACTCACCTTGACCAACAGCAATACATGGAGCTCAGAAGCACACCTCATACGGCAGGTACATACTCACCTACCACTAAAATCAAAATACAACAACACCTACAAAACCCACTCCTCCCTGACTACTGCCTCTCTCTAACTGCTGATATTCAACAAAGTATTACAGAACTACGTCACATGCAGGCTGCACTCAAAGAGGAGAGAGCAACTGCCTCCATCAAGAAATTCAGACGCCGCCTCAGCACACAAGCACGACAAACTCACAGGTATATTTTCTCTCCTGAAAACTACACACACACACCCCACTGCCCTTTTGGACTCATCCTCGAACACCTTAGACACCAGCACCCCAGGTCTACTGGAAGTTTTGACCATACATGCTCCTGCTTCCCTCGTTTCCATAACCCTCTAC
>JACBWV010000310.1:0-29574 GCA_013435795.1 Chlamydomonas sp. ICE-L
AAATAAGAAAGACGAGTGATGCCCGAGGAAAGAGAATTCAACACAAGTGAGCACGCGGGTGTATGTGTGGGTGTGAGAGGTTTTGTGTGTGTGTGTTGGGGGGGGGGGAGGAAGGAGCCTTCTGACCACCTTTAGACGTTGGAGCACGAGGTAATCAATCACAAGTGAGCACGAGGGTGTGACGGGTTTTATGTTGTGGACGGGTGGTGAGGGTGGGTAGGTAGGTGGGAGGGGGGGGGGGGGGGGGGAAGGAAAGGCCTGCTTCATGCAACTCCTCGCGCACATCTGGATGAGTGTGGTGTACAACACGAGTATATCAAAACCACAAGTGAGGACGATTGTGGTGTATGTGTGAAGTGGGGAGGTGTGGGGGGAGTTTTACTGAGATCAACACCCCACATCAACACCATAACCACCACTGCCACCAACACCACCAACACCAGCAAGACAACAACCACCACAAAAAACGACTCCAACGCGCCACTGCACGCACTTCCACCAACCACCCACCACAAACACCATGACCTCCCAACAACAACAACCACAACACACCAACCACCACTTCACCAAAAATAACACTTCCCACCACGCACCACCACCCCACACCAACACCAAAACCAAACCCGCAACACCACGACCGCCACCCCAAAGGTGGTTACCACGCTGCTGAAGAGGACGTAGGCATCCATGTGCTAGGCTCACACACCACCAACACCAACACCAACACCAACACCAACAACAACAACACCAACACCAACACCAACACCAACACCAACACCAAAACCAACACCACCAACACCAACACTCAACACCAACACCAAAACCCCACCAACCAACACCGAACACCAACACCAACAACTAACACCAACAACACCAACAAACACCAACACCAACACCAACACCCCAACACCAACACAACGACCTCCACCCTCACCACAACCCCAACACCAACACCAACACCACCAACACCAACACCACCAACACCAACACCAACGCCACCACCAACACCAACACCAACACCACCCTTATACCGGTGTTACCCTGCTGAAAGACGTAGGCATTCGCGTGCTAGGCTCCCCCCCCATCCCCCGACACCCACCCACCCACCCCCCAACCACCCCCCCACCACCACCACCACTCACCAGGTGGTAGTACCCTGCTGAGAGACGTAGGCATTCGCTTGCTAGGCTCGCGGGATGAAAAAGAGGGAAAGGAGCATTTCGATTGCAGGCGCCATCAGCCCCCGACACACACCCACCAAACACCACCCCCACCCCTACCCCCACCCCCACCACCACCACCAGTGGTACCCGCTGAAGAGGGACGGAGGCCAATTCGCGTGCTAGGCTCCCCCATCCCCCGACCCCCCCCCCCCCACCACCACCACCCCACCACCACCACCCTACCACCACCACCAGGTGTCCCCTGCTGGAATAGACGTAGCATTCGCGGCTAGGCTCCCCCATCCCCTCCCCCGACACCCACCCCACCCACCACCCACACCCACCCCCCCCCCCCCCCACCACCACCAGGTGGTACCCTGCCTGAAGAGGACTAGGCATCTCGTGCTAGCTCAGCCACAACTGTCTTCCCGATCCGTGGCTCTCTCCAACGCTGTAGTCGCATGATCTCCAGAGGCCGACCCTTCGGGCCATCACACAACGTGTTCAAGGTAGCCCCCCTCATAATGACACCACCCTCGCGGTGTCCAAGTAGAACTTTACCATTAATTAAGTGTAATGTAATGTCAATGTAATGTACTGTATGTATGTAATTTAATGTAATGTAGTGTAGGTAGTGTAGTGTAATGTCGTGTTAATGAAGGATAATGTAGTGTAATTGTAGTGTAGTTATGTACTGTATGTACGTAATGGTACTGTACTCTATTTATGTACTGTAATGTAATGTAATGTATGTAGTGTAATGTAGTGTAATTTGTAATGTCGTGTCATGTAGTTTTAATGTCGGCGTTCGTGTAGATGCATGTCGTGTCCCTGTTGTGTCTGTGTGCTTGTAATGTATGTCATTATTGAATGTAGTGTAATTTAATGTAGTGTAATGTAGTGTAATGTTACTTAATCTATCCTGCCCTCTTTGACATCGAAGCCTCCCCCCGCCCCCGCCCCCCCCCCCCCCCCCCTCCCCCCGGCCCACCCCCCCCCCCCCCCCCCCCCCGCCCCCCCTAAAAGACAGAAAATCAATCATGAAAAAACAATGCTTCCCTTAGTCCATTATCTCCAAGCAGACCATGCTGGCCATCAACAAACGTGTTCAACAATGTACGTACGCCCCTCAATACCTGCCCTCGTTGACAGCGAGCCCCCCCCCCACCCCATTCCCCACCCCACCCCGACCCACTCAAACAAAAATCAAAGCATGAAAAAAAGTACTCACGAGTAGTCGCTGATCTGGAGAGGCCAGACCATGGGGCCTTTTGGTGGGGGGGGCCCCCATCACAAAAAACTTATCAACATGTTTGAGGTTGGCAACTCTCCTCATACCTGCCTGTGAACATGAAAGCCCCCTGAATATGACCCTACCGTACCCCATCCCCCCCCTCCCACACACACACACACATACACCCCCTTCCCCACCCTGCAGAGGATCCTCAGCGTCTACGCCTTCCGCCCGCATGCACGCTTGCCCAGACCATGAACGGTCTCACAACGCCCCCCCGACCCCACCACCACCACCACCACCACACACACACACACACACACCATACACAACACAATACCCCACCAACCCCCCCCACAACACACAACACACCACACTACAACCGTAGATGATCTCAGGCGTCTCCGCCCTCCCCCTCATTTCAACGCTTGCCCAAGACCATGAACTTCTCACAACCCCCCCCCCCCCCTCACCACCACCACCACACCACACCACCACACACACACACGTCACACACACACACACACATCACACACTACCCCTACCCCACCACCCCACCGACCACCACCACACACCACACACACGAAAAAAACCGTATAGGATTCGTCAGCGTCTTCCGCCTCCGCCCTCATCGCACGCTTGCCCAAGTCCATAAACTGTCCTCATGACCCCCCCCTCCCTACAACCATCCCCAGGCATGTGCCCCCCCCCCCCCCCCCCCCCCCCCCCCCCCCCCCCCCATCCCACCACACACACCACACACCATCACCACACCCCAGCACATACATACATACATGAGCATACATACTTACATCCCAACCCATACACACAGACTACCCCCCCCCCCCGCCCCCCCCCCCCCCCCTGCAGCGTATCGTCAAATCGTCTGCCGCCTCCGCCCTCACGCAAAACCCTGCCCAAGACCTGAACGGTCTATTTTAACGAACCCCCCCCTCCCCCCCCCCCCCCCCCACCACCACACCCACACACACACCACACACACACCAGACGTACCCCCCCCCCCACCCCCACCCCCCGACCCCCTCACCCCCCCCCCACCTTACCCCCCCCACCCCGACCCCCACCCCCACCCCCTGGCAGAGCATGGTCGCCTCACGGCCCCTCCGCCCTCATGCAACCTTGCCTAAGGCCCTAAACTGTCTCAGAGCGCCCCCCTCCTACACCATCCCCAGATAATTGTCCCCCCCCCCCCCCCCCCTCCCCCCCCGCCTCTACACACACACCCCACCCACAGACCCCCCCCCACCCCCCCCCCCCCCTCCCCCCCATACCCCCCCCCCCCCCCCCCCCCATACAACAGCACACACACACGACCTGATCTGACACACATACGCCCCCCCCCCCTCACACACACACACACACCTGCAGAGGATCGTCAGCGTCTACGCCTCCGCCCTCACGCAACGCTAGCCCAAGACCATGAACGGTCTCACGAACTCCCCCCCTTTCCACTCTCTACCCCCCCCACCCCACCCCCACCCCCCCCCCCCCCCCCACACACACACACACACACACACACACACGTACCCCCCCCCCCTCCCCCCCCCTGCAGAGGATCGTCAGCGTCTACGCCTCCGCCCTCATGCAACGCTTGCCCAAGACCATGAACGGCCTCACGAACGCGCCCCCTCCCTACACCACCCCTGAGTGGCAAATCAAGCTGCCCGAGCAGGAGGAGAGGGTGGTGTGCTACATCTTGCACACAGCGGAATTCTGTAGGGACACCATAGAGGGACTGGCGGCCGCAATACAGAAAGATATCAAGCCTAGCCTGGCTGACCAGGTATGTGCGTAACAGTCTGCCTATGGTGCCAGGTGTGTGTGTGTTAGGGTGCGTGGTGGAGAGCACATGAGGGTGGTGTGCTACATCTCGCACACTGCTGAGTGCTGTAGGGACACCATAGAGGTACTGGCAGCGGCAATACAGAAGGGCATCAAGCCTAGCCTGGCTGACCACGTACGTGCGTAAAAGTCTGCCTATGGTGCCAGGTGTGTGTGTGTTAGGGTGCGTGGTGGAGAACACCTGAGAGGGTGGTGTGCTACATCTTGCACACCGCAGAATTCTGTAGGGACACCATAGAGGGGCTGGCGGCGGCAATACAGAAAGACATCAAGCCTAGCCGGGCTGACCAGGTATTACATTACATTACATTACATGTTAAAGTCTACTTGACACCGCGAGGGTGTATGAGACTCTGTGCTTTAAACAAAAAGAAAAAGCACCCACAAAGCAAAAAACCCCATTACATCAGGGGTGTGTCGAGGACAAACAAACCAAACTCCCAACCACCGTTTTGGTGGCGTAGGTATTAAACCCCTTAGAGCAGGACCCAGATCTCAACCACTTACAGTGGCGGAGGAGGTAAGAAGCTAACAAATGAGAAGTCACAAGAAGAAAAAAAGGGATAATAAATTACGGTGCCACTAAGCAGTCCAGGGCTTCCTGTCTTGCTCTTCTACAAGTAGAAAGATAGTCGGCTAGGTTGCTCCAAAAAGACTTAGTGCCATTTCCATTCATAAAGGTTCTGAATGTGGAATCGCAGAATTCCACATTCCATACGGTTAAGTCGGTATCCTCATGGACATGCCTATAAATATCTGTAAACAGATTCTGGTAGCGGAGGCGAATATCATTATAAAAAGGGCACTCAAACATATGCATTTCATCCTCAGGTTTTTGGAACCCACACATTTGACAGTGTCTCATTGAGCGAGGGATGTGTGCTCTATCCACCACCCTCATTCTTTCTGTGTTCAGCCAATGGGAACCCATTCTAAACTGTGCTATAGAACGAATCTGATCCTGCTTATGTAAGGCGGATGTAAAGGGAATCAAGCCATTCTCATCATTGCTGTTGGCTGCGAACCATTTTTGGTATCGGAGGCGTTTAAAGCCAACCCTTCTCTCATCAGGGATGTCTCTAACTGCATTGGTGTCACTTGGGTACTTAAACCTCCATGACTCAAAAACTTCAGACATAATACCTTCGACATCGACAGCCTCCAAAATGTTGATGTTTTTACTGGATCCTAGCTTGTGGAGAGCACAACGCAAGTCATGAACCCAGCCAGTGTTGGAGTCAAAAGATTCCTCAAGAGCCATTCTAATGAGATCCTCCGGTTCTTTATGTATGGTCTTGTTCCAGAAGCGCAAAGCTTGTTTAAGCCAAGCAAAACACAACGGGGTTCTACCCAGCTCTTCCATGATAATATTAGATGTAGTAGATTGGCAAACACCCAACATTTGTTTAAGTATACCTCTATGCCATTTCTCACAAGCATGGTCATTTGAGATAAGTGTGTTGTTCAGAATAGAAGGAGCCCACACCTCACAGCCAAAATTCAGGATAGGTTGTACAAGAGAATCAAACAGGTGGGTGAGAATATCAATATTGTATATCTCCATAGTATGGCATCGCCTACGAAGCATGTGGTGTGCCTTTTGGGCCTTAGTGAGCATCCTAGAAAAAGCAGCTTTTGCACGATTGCTTGAGTCACCATCCACAAAGAGGGATCCCAAGTAGATAAAAGATAACTTTGTAGAAAGGTATGTGCGTAACAGTCTGCCTATGGTGCCAGGTGTGTGTGCGTTAGGGTGCGTGGTGGAGAACACCTGAGAGGGTGGTGTGCTACATCTTGCACACCGCAGAATTCTGTAGGGACACCATAGAGGGGCTGGCGGCGGCAATACAGAAAGACATCAAGCCTCGCCGGGCTGACCAGGTATGTGCGTAACAGTCTGCCTATGGTGCCAGGTGTGTGTGTGTTAGGGTGCGTGGTGGAGAGCACATGAGGGTGGTGTGCTACATCTCGCACACTGCTGAGTGCTGTAGGGACACCATAGAGGGGCTGGCAGCGGCAATACAGAAGGACATCAAGCCTAGCCTGGCTGACCAGGTACGTGCGTAACAGTCTGCCTATGGTGCCAGGTGTGTGTGTGTTAGGGTGTGTGGTGGAGAGCACTCGGGAGGCTGGTGTGCTACATCTCGCACACTGCTAAGTGTTTTAGGGAGACCATAGAGGGGCTGGCGGCGGCAATACAGAAGGACATCAAGCCTAGCCTGGCTGACCATGTACGCGCGTGGCTAGGGCACGGCAATATGATATCATATGATGCTGTAGGGAGACCATATAGGGACAGGCAGCAGGTATCAGTGTATTGTTTTTCTTCATGGCGACCAAGGGCCCATTTCGCCCTAAAATCGCACACCTGAGGGTCGCACGGTGGTCGCACCTGGGTCGCAGATTTGGCAACCGGTCGCACACAAAAAAACACTGGCAGGTATGCAGAAGAACACCAAGTCTAGCTTGGCTGACCAGGTATGTGCGTAACTATGGAACAGCAATATGGTATCATATGATATCAGGTCATCACATGATATCATATGATGCTGTAGGGAGACCATATAGGGACTGGCAGCAAGTATGCAGAAGATCACCAAGCCTAGCTTGGCTGACCAGGTATGTGCGCAACTAGGGAACAGTAAAATGATGTCAAATGATGCCGGCAGTTTGACTTGGCTAAAGTTACCATCGTATTCAGGGATTTTTATTTCCGCTATATATAGCGATCGCTAGTTTCGACCACGTTTTGGCAAAATTATCGCTATTAAAAAAGTAATTAAAAAATGCCCTCAATGGCCCTAAAAAGCTATAAAAAGCCATCGAAAGCACTAAAACACTGTCCACGGAGGAGGCCTAGAAACATAGAGCTAGAAGAAACCCACATTCAGATTTGAAAACAAATCACTGATCGGATTGTAGATTTATCCTAAAGCAGGATGTGTTGATGTCACATTCCAGGCTGTTCCAGGAACATTTTAATCATTATATTGTATATTATAGCCATTCAGGGGATGATTTGGGAAGCACACTTTGTACTTCGGACTTGATTCTCAGAATCTCAGGCCAATTATCGAGAATTCTCGCGAGAATTCTCAGATTTCCAGGCCAAATTCTCGATTTCATGTATGAAGTCCGGGTTCTTCAGAAACCTTGAACCCAAATCATCCGCTGAATGGCTATTATACCGGAGATCAACCTCCCCACCTTCGCACGCAGTCCTAAGACCCTCATCTAGCCTGAACTCAGCGACACGCGCAGCGATGGTGGCCTCCAACTCCTCCTTGTGATCCCAACCCCGCACTCCACCTTCCCACCCGCACCTTACCACCTTCCCACCCCCCCACTCCACACCCCATGGAACCGCTGTTCCAGGAACAATTGTAATCATTGAATAGTATATTAATACAGGAGATCAATCCTAGCCTTGCTGGCCAGGTATTTATGTATCAGTATGTTAGTATGCATACATATATACATGTATACATGTATACTAACGTGTATATATATATGTACACGTGCTAACATACTGGTGTTTGGGGGTTAGGGAGCTAGTCAGGAAGCTACTACTCGGAGCCAAAAGCAAGAACCCTTTTCTTGTTGATGTTGATGTTGATCGGAAATGTAGAAGCTTTTTCCGAAATGAAGTTGGGGGGATTTGAACTCCCGACCTGAACTTTCTAAAATAAATTGGCCAACAGGTCAACCACTGATTGCATGGTTTGCTGATTCTGCACATTGGTGATTGCAGGTGGATATGTCGGAGTTGGGGGGATTTGAACTCCAGACCTCAACTATCTTCAACACATCGGTCAACAGGTCAAGCACTGAGTGAGACAAAAAAACGCTGACTGCATGTTTTGCTGATTCTGCACATTGGTGTTTGCAGGTGGATGTGTCGATGTTAATCAAATTGGAAAAATCAAATTGGTAAACAGGTTAAAACTGCTGAGTGCGCGCTTTGCTGATTCTACGCATTGGTGGTTGCAGGTGGATGTGTCGGTGTTAATCAAATTGGAAAAATCAAATTGGTAAACAGGTTAAAACTGCTGAGTGCGCGCTTTGCTGATTCTACGCATTGGTGGTTGCAGGTGGATGTGTCGGTGTTAATCAAATTGGAAAAATCAAATTGGTAAACAGGTTAAAACTGCTGAGTGCGCGCTTTGCTGATTCTACGCATTGGTGGTTGCAGGTGGATGTGTCGGTGTTAATCAAATTGGAAAAATCAAATCGGTAAACAGGTTAAAACTGCTGAGTGCGCGCTTTGCTGATTCTACGCATTGGTGGTTGCAGGTGGATGTGTCGGTGTTAATCGAATTGGAAAAATCAAATTGGTAAACAGGTTAAAACTGCTGAGTGCGCGCTTTGCTGATTCTACGCATTGGTGATTGCAGGTGGATGTATCAATGTTGATTGCAAGTGAACCTTAAACCCGTTTCATGTTGATGTTGCTTAACAGGTAGATATGATGTTAATCGAATTGGTAAAATCAAATTGGTCAACAGGTCAAAACTGCTGAATGCGCGGTTAGCTGATTCTACGCATTGGTGATTGCAGGTGGATGTGTCGGTGTTAATTCAATTGGAAAAATCAAATTGGTAAACAGAGGTCAAAACTGCCGAATGCGGAATAGCTGATTCTACGCATTGGTGATTGCTGGTGGATGTGTCGGTGTTTATCACAGGTGAACCCTAAACCCTTTTTCTGCACATTGGTGATCACAGGTGAACCCTAAACCCTTTTTCTGCACATTGGTGATCATAGGTGAACCCTAAACCCTTTGTCTGCACATTGGTGATCACAGGTGAACCCTAAACCCTTTTTCTGCACATTGGTGATCACAGGTGAACCCTAAACCCTATGTCTGCACATAGGCGATCACAGGTGAACCCTATACCCTATGTCTGCACATTGGTGATTGCAGGTGAACCCTGAACCCTATGTCTGCACATTGGTGATCACGGGTGAACCCTAAACCCTATGTCTGCACATTGGTGATCACAGGTGAACCCTAAACCCTATGTCTGCACATTGGTGATTGCAGGTGAACCCTAAACCCTATGTCTGCACATTGGTGATCACAGGTGAACCCTAAACCCTATGTCTGCACATTGGTGATCACAGGTGAACCCTGAACCTTTTTTCTGCGCATTGGTGATTGCAGGTGGATATGTCAGAGGAGGAGAATGCCTACACGGATGTTGCCTCCGCGTGCATGAGTGTCCTGGTGCTGGGTATCAACACACGATTGGATGGGGGACTGCAGGTGTGTGTGTGTGTATTAATATGTTTTAATATGTTAGTATGTGTGTGTGTCTGCGTGTGTGTATTCATACCGGTATGTATTTATATGTTGCCTCCGCGTGCATGAGTGTCCTGGTGCTGGGTATCAACACACGCTTGGATGGGGGTCTGCAGGTGTGTGTGTGTGTGTGTGTGTATTTGTACAGGATAGGGGTAGCCGAAAAGGCTACAAGGGTCTGCAGGTGTGTGTGTATTTGTACAGGATAGGGGTAGCCAAATAGGCTACAAGGGACTTGCCCAACCTTCAAAACTACTTTCAAAACAAGAGAGGTAGTATAAATAAACACTGGTGAAATGTCAGGTAGAGAATGCCTACACCGATGTTGCCTCCGTGTGCATGAGTGTCCTGGTGCTGGGTATCAACACACACTTGGATGGAGGTCTGCAGGTCTGCAGGTGTGTGGGTGTGTGTGTGTGTGTGTATTAATATGCATTAATATGTTAGTATGTGTGTGTGTGTCTGTGCGTGTTTGTGTATTAATATGCATTTATATGTTAGTATGTGTGTGTGTGTGTGTGTGTGTGTGCGTGTTTGTGTATTAATATGCATTAATATGTTAGTATGTGTGTGTGTGTCATGTGCGGTGGGTGTGTATTAATATGCATTAAGATGTTGAGTATGGGTGGGTGTGTGTGTGAGTTGTTGGTGTATTATAGGGCCCATAATATGTTAGTATGTGTTGTGTTGTGTGCGTGTTTTTGTTTGTTATTACATGTGCCATTAATAGGTGAGTAGGTGGGTGTTGGTGCGTTTTTTTGTTGTGTAAAAATATTAATTTGTTAGTATGTGTGTGTGTGTGCGTGTTTGTGTATTAATATGTATTTATATGTTAGTATGTGTTTGTGTCTGTGTGTCTGTGCGTGTTTATGTATTAATATGTATTTATATGTTAGTATGTGTGTGTGTTTTGTGGGTCTTTGGTTTTCTTTGTTTCTGTATTATATGTATTTATAGTTTAGTATGGCTGTGTGTGTCTGTCGTTGTTGGTAGTAATATATGCCTTAATATGTTAGTAGTGCGGTCGGGTGTGTGGGCGTGAGTCGGGGGGGTATTAATATGCATTAATATGTCAGTAATAGTATGGTAGGCCCGGGGGCATGGTGGCCACACCGATCTCACCGTACTCTCACACTACTAAAAACAGAAGAAGGAGAGAAAGAAAAAAAACACAAAAAAAAGACAAAACAAAAAAAACCCCAAAAAAACAAAGAAAAAAAAAGACATAGGAACAAAAAATAGCTACCAAAAAAACCAACCTACAAGCAAAAAATACAACACACTACAAAAGAGCAACAAAATAAAACACAAAAAAAACAAACAACACAATTACACACAACCAAAAACACAAGCCCACCCCAAAAAAAAACACCACCAAAAAAACAAGAAATCAACAAAAAGACACCAAAAGCAAACAACCCCCCACCACCGAAAAAAACCCACCCCCACCCACCAACCCCACATCCACCCCTACACCCCCCCCACCACAACAAAATACCACAAAAAGCCCACCCAACCACACCCACCACCCCTCCCCAACCCCCCGCCCCCACCCACACACCAAGACGCAAAGACACACGACACCACGGCCAAAGACCAAAACACATCCCCCGAAAACGAAAACCACACCGACAAACGAGACACAAAACACAAAAACAAACACCAAAAGAAAACAACCCACAACACCACGCCACACGCCAAAAACACAAAAAACAAAACAACCACCGCCCCAACCAACCAACACCCCCCCAAACACAAGCCCAGACCCCCAAGCAACCAAGACAAACCAACCAGAAAACTACCACAACAAAAACACAAAACCACCCCACCCAACCCCGCCCACGCTCAGAAAAAAACCACAACACCGCCACCAATACCAAACCAACGCCCCCCACCCACAACAACCCAGGAACCCCCAAACAAGCAACACAAAAAACCCACCCACCCTCACCAACCACACCAACGAACCTCCAACCCCTCCAAACCAACACAAAACAAACCACAACAACCACACAACCCCACTAACCACCCCGCCAGCACCCAACCCCAGGCCCACCAAGGACAACACACCCCCCCCAACCAACACCCTCCGCACCCCACCTACCCACCACCACCCCACACAAAACACAACCAAGACAACGGACAAACCACAAACCTACCCCACCTCCCCCCCCACAAACCAACCACACGACAACAAACCCAACCACAACCCACAACCCACACGAACAATAACCCCCCCCCGCCCCCCCCCCAAAACCACCCTACCCCACACACCACAATAAGAATCACCCACCCACCAGAACACCAACCAACCCCCCCCCCACCCCCCACAAATCCCCAAAAAAAAACAAAAAGAAAAAAAACAAAAAAAAAGGACAAAAGAAAAAAACCAAATAAAAAAAAAAAAGACAAACGCAAGAAAAACCTACCAAAACCCGATCCAAAGCCCCCCCCCACCGACAACAACCCACCCCATCTACAACGACACACAACCACAACAAACTCCACACCCCCAAACTAAAACCCCCACCAAGACAAACACAACAAAAAAACAACAACCACCACCACAACCAAGACAATACAACACACCACACCCCAACAAAAAAAAAAAACCACAAACCAACCCCCCCTACACAACCAAACAAACAACACGACAAACACCAAAATTAAAAAATAAAAAACACACAGCAAAAAAAAAAAAAAAACAAACAAACGCCAAAAAAACGAAATACCAAAAAAAACAAAAACAGAAAATAAAGAAAAAAACAACCCAACCCCCGCCACAACCCACCCAACCCCCACAACAAAAACACACCTCAAACACCAACCCCCCCCCAACCCACACTCACCCCCCCCCACCCCCCCCCCCCACCCACAATCATAGTATGGTGCCCGTTGGCCTTTGGGCCACCCACACCTATTGGGGGTGCGTTACATATGGTTACACTTGAAGCCCCCCCCCTCATTCACACACCACCACCAAAAACCATAACCGCCCCCTCCCCCCTCCCCTCCCGTTGGCCACACCTGTTGTGGGCTGGGTTGCAAAGGAGGTTTATTTCTCTGCAGTGCATGCAACTAAAAACATTGACGGACGATATCCCTTTTATCCCACCCCCAACCCCACCCCAACCAACCATGTACCCCCACCCACAAACATACTCCCTTAACCTCTCTGACACATTTAATGGAATCCCATAACGTATTCCCCTTCCCCACACCAGCCAATTCCCACCAGCCACCACCCTCTCCCCACGCTCAGGCCCTGCCCCTCCCTCAGACACGCACCCACAGCACACACATTACTCCATATCTGCCTCATTCCACTTCAGCTGTGGGCTTTGCATAGTGAAGGCATACGGGACGATGAGCATCGACAACGTTTTGCGCATCATCCGACTACGCTAAACGCATCGGACCTGCGTCCTGCCACCTCGCTGGATGATAGTCTGTGACCCCACTGAAAAGCTGACCATGCGAATCGCAATGTACATAATTAAAGCTTTGCTTAGTGAAGCATTGTATTCGGTCGCCGAAAAGTTCGAAGAACAATCTGTAACGCAACTGACTCCCGAAGTCAACTCGATGTGAGACTGCGAAAACCTGAATAGGTTCATCCCTTCAACTTTGCCACGTGCTCGCTATAGGCACAATTCACAGCGACGACATATTCCGTTGCATTCAAGTTCAAGTTGATGATTATCTGATGTTCAGTCAAGTTTAGGGCGGAGAATGGAGAATCTCTGCGAGATTTTTCATTCGGTAACTTAGATGCGTAATTGCTACGGCCAATGCGGAGAGGTACATGTCCTCTCAATCGCAGTGGGAAGAAGTTGCAGTGTCAAGTTTTTGACATAGGATGGATGCGATTCGGACATTTTCTGACAGGTCAGCTGACTCACCCAGTCACCTCCAGTTGTGCGCAGCGAAGGTCTTGACGCAATCGGAAATGGTCGTGCAGAGACGACTAGGGGGGGGAGAACTTAGGGAAACGGCGGGAAGGATGCTGGCGGCGGGAGGGAGTCGTGACGAAAGGGAGGAACGTCGGGAAAGGCCGGGGTGGGGGAAGGGGAAGGTGTGGGCAAGGGGGGAAATTGGAAATTTTGTGGGGAGGGCGGGGAAAGGAGGAGGGGAAAGGAAATGGGGAATTGGGTGGGAGGGGGAGGGGGGGGAATTTGTAGGGGAAGACTGAACTTGCCAGCGCTCCCGAAATCATGTGGATGAACGCAGGCTGGAGGGAAAAAGGAGGATGCAATCGGGGCGCGTAAGATGCGCAACAGATATAATACGGCAGGGAGGAAAAGGTTGCATAAGGAAGATTCGCAGGAGGCCTAATCGGCCAGAAAGTTGACGCAGGAGATTCAAACGGGAATTGGCTCGGAGGGAATTGTCTGGGCGGGAAGTCGGTGAAGTCGGTTACGCGATGACACCACCACGACCACGACCACGACCGCCATGATTTCTTTATATATATAGATGTGTGTGTGTCTGTGTGTCTGTGCGTGTTTATGCATTAATATGTATTTATATGTTAGTATGTGTGTGTGTCTGTGTGTCTATGCGTGTTTATGTATTAATATGTATTTATATGTTGCCTCCGTGTGCATGAGTGTCCTGGTGCTGGGTATCAACACACACTTGGATGGGGGTCTGCAGGTGTGTGGGTGTGAGAGTGCGTGTTTGTATGCATGTGTGTGTATGTGTGTACATGTGTATGTGTGCATGAGTGTCCTGGTGCTGGTTCTCAACACACACTTGGATGGGGGTCTGCAGGTGTGTGTGTGGTGTTAGGATGTGGGTGTGTGTTTTATTGTGTTGTGGTGTATTTATGTCTGTGTGTACAGGCTGGATAGTGGGTCCTTGCATGTTGTATATGTGTGTGGGTGTGAGGGTGTGGGTGTTTATGTGCTTGTATGTGTATGTGCTAGTATGTGTGTGTGTTACATGGCTTGGAGGGGGGGTCGCAGGGGGTGGGGTTTGTTTGTGGGGGGGGGCGATACATGGCTTGGTGGTGTGTGATGTTGAGCAGTAGGTGGGTGGGTGTTCATAGATTGGATGGGGTCTGGCAGTGGTGTGTTTTGTTGTGGTGTATACAGGCTTGGTGGTGTGTATGTTGCTTAGTCTGTGTGTGGTTGTTACATGGCTTGGATGGGGGTCTGCAGGTGTATGGGTGTGAGCGGGTGAGAGTGTGGGGGGATCTCTAGGCAGCTAGCGATGTTCTATGTTGTCAACCAACACTCGTATTGATGGTCAACACTTTGTTTATGTGTGTGTATGTGTATGAGTGTACGTGTGTTGTTACTGTGTGTTGGTGGTGGTGTGTGGGGGAATGGGTGGGACATGTAGGGGTGGATGGGGGTTGGGTATCGAGGGTAGTGAGTGTGTAGTGTTGGTTTGACGGGGGATGTTGTGTATGTGTGTGGACAGGTGATGGGGGTAGGGTGGGTGGTATGTTATGTGTTATGAGTGTATGTGTGTTTTTAAGTGTTGTGTTGTGTAGGTGTGTGTACAGGTCGGGGGGTGGAGTGTCGGTGGTAAGGGGGGAGGAGTGTACGTGTGTGTTGTGTATTTGTGTGTACATGTATGGGTGTGTGTGTTGTGTATGTCTATGAGTGTACGTGTGTTTTGTACGTGTGTGTTGTGTATTTGTGTGTACATGTATGGGTGTTGTGTATGTGTATGAGTGTACGTGTATGTTTTGTACGTGTGTGTTGTGTATTTGTGTGTACATGTATGGGTGTATGTGTGTTGTGTATGTGTTCATGTTGGTCAACACTCATTACCTTTGACTCTCACACCCCTCCCTCTCTTTTGCCCATAAAACTTACACCACACACCGACACGCACCCGCACACCCAGGAAAGCGACACGAACCGGCCCGACACAACACGACGCACCCAGGAAACAGGGCGCGACTAACCCCACCCCCCAACAACTGCTCCCCCCCCAAACCAACAAACAATGCCACCAACACAACAACACACACGAAAACCTCAACACACAGGAGTGTGCAAGAGTGCGATAGGACTCAATAGAACAGCCTGGCGATGATTCAATAAACCCTAAACCCTAAACCCTAAACCCCAAACCGTGCTCCCCCCCACAGGATATGTCCAGAGTGCGATGGGACTCGATAGAACAGCCTGGCGACGATTCTATGTTTGTCAACACGCTGCGCCGCAGCCTGTTGGACTGTGCGCCTCGACTGGGCGACTTGCTCGACCCCACCTCCTTCTCATTCTTGTGTGACAAGATGGCTCGCATGTTCGTTCCCAGGTTCACTGAGCATGTGTACCGCATCAGAAAGTAAGTGTACATCAGGCTGAGTGGCACTGAATGTCGAATCATCTTTGAAGGATTATAACCCTTGCTTGCTTGGCCTTGCGTCAATGTAAAAGCATGCTGGCCTGTGCGCCTCGTCTGGGCATGTTTGGATTTGCTGGTCACACCACTACCACCACCACCACCACCACCACCATCTTAAACATGGCAGCACCCATAGGCTCCAACCTTAGAGCTTGCCAGATGAGCGCGCTGGCAGAAGCTGGGACAGAGTCTTGCTAGTTTGAGCATGCTGGTCAGTCCACTGCTCCCTTGCTTGGCCTTAAGTCAAGATAAAAGCATGCTGGTCTGCGGTATAGACTACTAGACTCCATGTCCTTCTCATTCTTGTTTGACAAGATGGCTAGCATGTTCATTCACAGGTTCACCGAGCATGTGTACCGCATCAGGAAGTAAGTGTACACTCTCACACTCTCTCACACAAACACAAAAACTCTGGCAAGTGTACACTCTCACACTCTCTCACACTCTCCCACACTCTCTCTCACACAAACACAAACACTCTGGCAACTGTACACTCTCACACTCTCTCACACTAACACAACCATTCTGGCACGCAAACTCTCTCTCTCTCACACACACACACACGCATACACACAAACACACACATGCGAACACACAATCTCTCACACACACATACACATACACTCACGCCCCCCCACACACATGGGAACACTCACACTCTCGCTCACACATACAAACATGCAAACACACACACTCTCGCACACATGCACACACACGCACACACATGCGAACACACTCTCTCTCACACACACACACATGTGCAAACACACACACTCACACACGCACATGGGAACACACATGCAGACACACACATGCGATACCGACATCTTCACACACAAACTCACACAGCGCACACAATTTACAACTCACACAAACACACTTCTGACCTCATGGCCGCAAACCACACCCAACCAGGATTAGGGAGAAGGGAAACGAGCCAACGGGCCAGAGACGGCGACAAAACGGAACACCAGAACCGCACCACCCCAACAGAGACACAAGACCACACACTACACACCCCCCCACGCACACACCACCACAAAACAACCACAACCAAAACCCCAACGAACCACACAACCCGCCCCAAGACAACTAAAACAAACAACGCAAATAACCCACAACCCGAAACCAAAAAAGAAAAAAATAAAAAAAACAACAAGAAAAACAGACAAAAGATAACAAAACAAAACAAGCCAAAAAATAAAAAACATAGAACACAAACTAAAAAAAAAAAAAAAGAAAAAATACCCCACACAAATAAAAAAACCACACACAACACCACAACCACACACACACACACAACCAATCACACACACACACACATAATTACCCACACACACTGACCCTCATGCCGCAACACACCCAACAGGATCAGTGAGAAGGGAACGCTCCAACTGGCCATAGACTGCTACACACACTACACACACTACCCACCACCACCACCACACACACACACTGGCCCTCATGCCGCAACACTCGTAACAGGATCAGTTTTATAAAAAAAGGAACGCTCCAATTCCCCATAGCTGTACACACACTACTACAACATACCCCCCCCCCCCCCCACCCCACCCCCCACCCCCACCCCACACCACACACACTTGACCCTCATGACATAACAACCACACAACAGGAATAGTGAGAAGGGGAAGGGAACGTCCATCCAACTGTCCATAGACTGCTACACAAACTACACAACACTGACCCCCCCCCCCCCACACACACACACACACACAAACACACACACACACAGCACATGCCCATCAGGCGAAACACACAACAGATCAGTGAAAGGGAACGCTCCAACTGGCCATAGAACTGCTACAACACGGGCACAACACGACCCGCCCCATCACCCACCACCCCCCCGCCCCCCCCCCCCCCCATCTCCCCCCCCCCCCCCACCCGCCACACACCACACACACAGGGCCAGAGTGCCGCCAAGACGCGGAACAGGAGCAGTAAAACAAGGAACGCGCCAAGGCAACAGAGCAGGGTTACAAACACACATGCCACAGCCCCCCAGCCGCCCCCCCCCGCCATCCCCCCCCCCCCCCACCCCCCCCACACCACACACATACGGACCCGCAGGCCAGGAACACCACACAACAGGAGGACAGGTATGGGAGAAGGGAACGCGGCCAACGGCCAGAGACGGCCGACACACACGGCACACGAGAACAAGAGGACACAGAACTCCCCCACCCAACACACACACCACACACCACCAAACACACCCACACAGCACCACCACACACACACACAAACACAAATGTTATCACATATTACACAACACACTGACCCTCATGCATACCACCAAACAGGATTAAAACTGAGAAGGGACACGCTCCGATTCCCCATAGACTGTTACACGCACTATACAAACTATACACATACCCCCCACCCCACCCCACCCCATCCCCACCCGAACCCCCTCCCCCCCCCCAACACTGACCCTTGTGCCACCCCTACACGTAACAGGATCAGTGAGAAGGGAACGCTCCAACTGTCCTCGACTGCGCTACGCACCACTGTACACACTATACACCATACACCCCCCCCCCCCCCCCACCACACAAACACACAACCACCCTCCCCCCACACACACATCTGACCATCGTTGTTGCCACACCTATCACGTACGGATCAGTGAGAAGGGAACGTCCAAATGTTCCATCGACTGCACGCACAATCGTACACACTATCAACAATACCCCCCCCCCCCCCCCCCCTACAAACAACACCACCCTCCCCAACACACACACGGACCTCGTGTTGTTGGCCACACCTATCAGACAGGTCATGAGAAGGAACGCTACAACTGTCCATCGAGCTACGCAACTGTACACACTATACACATTACCCCCCCCCCCCCCCCCCCCCCCCCACACACACACACACACCCACCTCCCCCCAACCACACACTGACCCTGTGCCACACCTATCACGTAACAGGATCAGTGAGAAGGTGAACGCTTCAACTGTTCCATCGACTGCGAAGCGTGTGGGAAGAATGAAGAAGGATCCTTATCGACTTTCCCAAGGTGAGTTTCCCCATGTTGGATATGGCTGTGTGAGGGCGTGTGGATGAGGGTGGTGGGGGGGGGTGGTGGGGGGGGGGGGTGGAGAGGATCCTTATAGACTTTCCCAAGGTGAGTTTCCCCATGTTGGCTGTGGCCGTGTGTGAGCGTGTGGATGAGGGTGGTGGTGGTGGGGGTGGTGGTGTGGTGTGGGGGGGGTGGGGGGGGGGAGCGGGTGAAGAGGATCTTGTTTAGAGTCCCAGGAGAGTTTCCCCCTGTTGGATGTGGCTGTGTGTGGGCGTGTGGGATGCGGGGGTGGTGGTGGTGTGGTGGTGAGTGGTGGGGGGGGGAGAGAGATCCTTATATTACTTTCCGCAATCTGACGTTTTCCCCATGGGTTAGCAGGTGGCTAGTGTGTGGGCCGTGTGGGTGAGGCGTGTGTGGTGCGTTGGTAGTTGGTGGTGGTGGTGGTGTGGGGGGGGGGGGTGGGTGTGGGGTGGCGGTGAAGAGGATCTTGTTAGGACCTTACCCGTGAGAGTTTCCCATAGTTGGATGTGGCGGGTGTGTGTGCGTGTGATAGGGGGTGGTGGTGGTGGTGGTGGGGGGGGGGGGGAGGGACCTTATAGACCTTCCCAAGGTGATTTTTTCCTGTTGGTGTGGCTGTGTGTGGGTGTGGGATGAGTGTGGGGGTGGGGGTGGGGGTGGTGTGTGGGGGGTGGTGGTGTGTGTGTGGGGGGGTGGGGAGCGCGGTGAAGAGGATCATTGTTAGTACTCTCAAGCGAGAGTGTTTCCTCCTCCCCATGTTGGATATGGCTGTGTGAGGGCGTGTTGGATAAGGCGTGGTGGTGTTGGTGATGGTTCGTGGGGGGGGGGGGGGATAGGATCTCCTTTTAAACTTTCACCAAGGAGAGTTTCCCCGCTTTTGGCTTGGCTGTGTGGTGACTTGTGTGGATGACTGGGTGGTGTGTGGTGGTGGTGTGTGGGGAGGGGGGTGGGGCCGGTGTGAAGAGGAATGACCTTATGAACTTTTCCAATGTGAGTTTTGCCATTTGGGGTTGGCTGTGCTTGCGGGCGCACGTGGATGGGGTGGATGGTGGTGGTGGTGGTGTGGGTGTTGGTGGTGTGGTGGTGTGTGTGTGTGTGGGGGTGGGGGGGGGGGGGGCGCGGGGTGAAGAGGAGCTCTGTTAGACCTTTCCCAAGGAGAGTTTTCTCCCCATGTTGATGTGGCCTTGTGGTGTGGGCGTGGGATGTGCGGTGGGTGGGAGGGTGTGTGGGGTGGCGGGGGTGGGTGGGGGGGGACGGTAGAGAGAGTACCTTTTAGACTTTCACCAAGGGAGTTTTCCCCAGTGTTTGGATGTGTGGCTGTGAGAGGCGTGTGGATGAGGTGTGGGTGGGGTGGTGGCGGTGAACGGGTGGGGGGGGGAGGCTTGGAGGACTCCTTATAGACTTTCCCAAAGGGTGAGTTTTCCTCCTCGCATTTCCGTCATCTGTTGGCTGTGTGTGAGCGTGCCTGTGAGCGGTGTGGTAGGTGTCTGGTGGTGGGAGGGTGTGGGGGGGGGGGGTGGCGCGTTTGACAGCTATCTTGTTAGACTTCCCAAGAGAGTTTCCCCCTGTGGATGTGGCCTGTGAGTGGGCAGGATGGATGAGGGATAGTGTGGTGAGTGGTGGTTGGTGGATTGGTGTGTGAATGTGTGGACGTGTGGTGGGGGCGCGAGGGTGAAGAGAGATCTGGTTAGACTTCCTCCAAGGAGACTTTTCCCCATGTTGGATGTGGCTGTGTGTGGGGCGTGGTGTATGGGTGGTGGTGTGGTGGTGGTGGTTGTGGGGGGGGGGGGGGGGAGAGAGGATCCTTAGTAACTTTCCCAAGGTGAGTTTCCTCCCATGTTGGCTGTGTCGTGGTTGTGGGTCGTGTGTGGATGGGGTGGGGGGGGGGGGTTGGGGGGGGTGGGGGTGGGGGGGGGGGGCTTGGGCCTTGTTGTATACTAGTCGTCTCTTCGTTAGTGTAGCAGGTTTCCCCAAGGAGAGGCATATCATGCATCATCTCGCAGCTCACCCCATACATAGTCTTGTCATTGATGGTGCAGTTTTTGGGGCGTGTGGTGATGGCTTGGTTCATTGTGGGACAGTACGGTGGGGGGGGGGGGGGCGGGTGCGGTGGGTGGGGGGGGGGAGGGGCGTTCTAATAGGGGTGGGGGGGGGTGTGGTGGGGGGTGGTTGTATAAGTGGCATTCCTGTCACACGAAGTGCACGCTTTTTCAGAGGAGATTTAGCACCGGTAATCGCGATTCTTATCATTTAGACAAAAATCTTTACTCGTCAACTTTCTTTTGGTTTGCATTGTATTTGGCCCAAGGTGAAGTGTTTCATTCCATGTTTTGGTTGGTGGGCGTGCTGTGGGGGGCTTGCTCATTGGGTGGGGCAGGCGGCTTCGATTAGCGTTTCCTGTGGGGACAGGCCTTATCATATAACTCATGTAGCTCTTGGAGCTTGCCTGGTGAATGCAGAAGAGGTTGCAGAGTGTGGTGTTGATCTTGAATCGAGTATGCAGGTAACTGCAATTAGGGTGGAACAAGATGCCGTTTCTAGAGGTCGCTTCGTCGCGGACGCTGCAACAGGACTGCTTGGTCTGTGTCAGTCGTCGGAAGGTAGGAAGTCTGTACTTGTTGGTGTTTTAGGGTCCTCCAAGGACGAAGCAGTCCTTCAGGCGATATTTGGCGCGAATTGACTGTGCTCTGCATAAAGGCATATTTTGTTATGCCTACGGCCCAATTGTTCCCGCCAAGGCTGGTCACTTGGGTGGTTCCGGCAGCTTCACTCTCGCATAGTTTCAACCGATCAAGATACAAGAGTCCACTGTCGAGGCTGTCACAGTCCATCTGAGTCTAAAGACAAAATTTCACGTTGTCATCGTCGCGAAGTAGACCCAAGGATTCTCGGGGTTTCGATTGCCGAAGGAGATCTGTACGTGCGTACTATCACATCGGGTTTCAACCGGAACTAGTCGCTGTTTTCACGAGGAGTCAGGAGGCGAGATCAATGATAATGATAACGCCTGATGGGGCGTGGTATTACGGAAAACGTCGTACGCGGTCAGAGACCGGTCTCCCACCTCCTCTCGACTGACCAGCTACACATCGTGTGTAGTTGATAATGGACCTGCACCGCTCTCTGGTTACCGTAGGGTGGGGAATCGAACCCCCTAGCCGTGTGGAGGCTGCTTTCGTTTATAAATCGAATCAATGAGAACGCTTTTGGACGGTTTAAAGCAATTGGAACGGTAGCTTACATACAGATGTTGTTCCTTTCAACCTTCAGCAAAACAGTTTTCGGCCAGTCTCTGATCAGGGAAGAAATAAGGGAAGCTTTTTTTACCAGAGCAACAAACTACAACCGAAACTGTGGATTGGCCAGAGATTGGATCTAGATTGATCCGTACTCGTGGTGTCAATCAGCGGCGGCAAAGTTACAGGCTGCCGTCATGCCCAACGAAGACGTCGAAGAGGGTTGCCATCCGGGGGTGGGGTTTTTTTAGGGGTTTAGATTAGGGGTTTAAGACGGGCCTTAGGATGTGTTGTGTGCGTTCACCCCCAGACTTGCGACCCCCCCACTATGCAGTCCTTCTATCGTGTGACCCCAAAGCCGGTCGGAGGGTGGAACAGTTATGATGATATCTTGAAGATAAAAAGAAAGCAAAAACCAGGGTTTTGCGTAAACCTCTTCGGACCGCTTCACGTTATCACTTTGTATACGACTCACTACGCAGAGCGCTGTCCTTCAGCATGAACTGAAAAGATCTGGCCGTTGAGTGACGTGTGGAAGGGATGCACTATAATTCCTTCCTAATTTATACTAAGGGTTTTCATATTCGTAGTCACTTTTCACTTTGTTTTTTTTTACGCTCCCTTTCCATATTCAAATTCATGTCTTCACTTTATCTACTCACTTTCCATGTTCTCATCCGTGATATCATAACTGGGCAGAGCTGGTGCCATTGAGTGGGACGTGATGAAATTGCAGCCTAGTATTCATTTCCATATTTTATATCACTTCCATATTAATACTTTTTTTTTTCATGTTTCATATTCGTATTCACTTTTTTCAGCTTTTTATACTCACTTTTATTTACACGCTCACTTCCATATTAGTATTCATGTTCTTATATTCGCGTTGTTTTCACACCTTTTCACTTTTCATACACTCTTTGTGTCCTCCCAGACTCGCAGCTCATCCTCGATCTGAACTGGCCAGCTGGCATTGTGGAGAGATGTTGTGTGGCTGTGATGGCACCTATATTCGCCTTGTCGCAATCTGTGGTGAGGGAAGGCGGCCGACCCCATATTTGATACTTATTGGTTTGGATGCGGTAGTCATGTTTTCACTTGTAATACGCATTATTCCAGAGCGCGAGGATTCGTCCTTGATCAAGGTGACTGCAGAGCTGGCCGGTGAGAGGCATGTGAGGGAGCACTATATTCCGTGCCTATTATTTCACTTCCATATGTAATTCACTTTCCACACATTTATACACATTTTGATTTCATATTCGTATATTGCACGTTTTGTTCACTATGCATTTTCACGTTTTCTGTACACTTTTTATAACTCACTTTCCCAAGATCAAATTCAAATTCACGTTTTCACACTTTTTATACCAGTTCCATCCCAGAGGCTCATCCTGTGATCATGGAAACCGCCGAAGATGCTGGCCGTTGGAGTGGCGTTAGAGCGATGCAAACTATTTCACTTTCCAATTTATATTCTCTTCCATATTTATCTAGTTGTTGTATTCATAGTCATCTTTTTCATCTTTATCACCTCACTTTCCAAGCTCTCATCCCTTGATCATGAACTGAAGAGGCTGGCCGTTGAGTGGACGTGAGAGGGATGTATGTGGTGCCACGCAGATTGCCAGACATCAAATCGCGCCTAGTAACAACTCTTGATATATGTGGAAGGTGTATACAAACTTTGGTGGAGACTTCATGGGGGACTATGTTGGTTGTGTGTGTGTGTGTGGTGTGTGTGCTTGTGCGTGTACGTTGCGTAGTGTGGTTGTGTGTGTGTGTGTGTGTGTTTGTTTGTGTGCGTTGCGTTGTGTGCTCTTTTTTGTGTGTGTTGTGTTTGGTAAAAAGGCTTTTTCGTTTTTTTGAGCCGCGTCTTTTCAAAAATTTGATTATCGTCCCCATCCTTCTCCTCCTCCCTCCCTCTGCCTCCCCCCCCCCCCCCCCCCCCCTGCCCCCCTGCTGCTCCTGCCCCCCCCCCCACCACCCCTCCTCACCCCCCCCCCCCCCCCCCCCCACCCCTCCCCCCCCCCCCACTACCCTACTCCTTACTACTACTCCTACATTCATCACTCATCACCCCATCCTGCCTCCCCACCTCGCTCCTTAACAACCCCCTCCCCCCCTCCTCCCCCCTTCCTCCCCGCCTCCGTCCTCCTCCTCCTCCTCCATCCTCCTCATCATCATCATCACCACTCCAACATCATCCCCCTCCTCCTCATCAAACCATCAGATACACACCATATACGTTGCCCTGTCACTCTTCGTGCAAAAACTTGCGACGTCTGTTGCGACCGACATCGGTGCACCCTCGTTGTCTACACACACATTTGTCCGGTGCAAGCAGGCGGCACGATCCTCCTTACAAAGGACATCGGATCAGGGCCCATCTCCTGCTTATGGGCAGTCAAAAAGTAGCTAGTCAGTCTTTCCTGTCAGTCTGTAGCTAATCAGTCAGTCAGATTCAGATATATCTAGTGGAACTCGGCAACTAATATTAGAGTTTTTAAAAGCAGAAATATGAAGTAATATTATAATTCCGTGTCCACAATAATAGTCCGTTTTCAAATAATTCGATCTGGTGAGACGGCTTGTGTCCTGACTAATATTATATAATATCATATCAATTATTATGTAACGATCACTAATATTTATAAACATAGCCGACCCGTAGAATTATCAAGTGATTGATCAGTTTTGAAGTTACTAGCTGCAAATGCACACAAACTTTGCTTGGGTCTCAGGGATCTCTCCTACTTCCGCATAGGGGAGTTGGATATATAATTTGAATTGTCGCTTATTACACTTGTTGCTATTGCTACTGAATCATGGGCCATGGGCAGCTTATATACAAATTTCGACTCTTGTTTTTTTTATAAGCGCCTAGAATATTGCACACTCCATGATTTGGTCTCAGGGTCTCATCATAATCATTCGGCGTTGCATATATTATGAAATTGTGTTTGGACACTTTTTTACTATTGTGTATACAGAACTTGCCCACTGGAATATGAAAAGGACATAGGGCTATATGGGGCCTCTTCCGATGGATTAGTTTCCCCGGCAATATATAGCGATTGCATACTTTTGACCCGTTTTGTGGCACACGACTTTGTACCTCGATGAAGCCCCCTCCACCCCCCCCCCCCAGGGATTTGTTTTTCCAAATCTGAAAATGCTGGGTTTTCCTAGCTTTATGTAATGGTTTTAGGCCTCCCCATTTACCGCAGTTTTAGGGAGGGCCCTGCTAATAGCTTTTTGGACATTGTGCTAGGGCTTTCAGCTGTTGATGGTTAGTCAAATGTGTACAAATGTGTGACGCAATTTTTGCATGGTCATGTTTGGGAAGTTTTTGAACCATGATTTTACGGAAATCTGAACTCGAATGTGGCATGCGGAGGGGCATTTCAGCAGTTGAATGGGAGATCATATGTTTGAAAGGTGTGGGCGCAATGTTATCATAGTTCATTGTTGAGTCTTTTTGAACCCAATTTGCCTTTTCGAACTGATCATGACGTGTCATCAGGGCTCCAGGCACTTCATGGTAAGTCAAACATGTTGATGTGTGACATGCTGATAGCATGGTTCCTTTATTGAGAAGTTTCTTGAACGCCAGATTTGATTTTTACTGATCAGTGACATGGCCATCAGGGGCTGGTTTGGTGGAATGGGGTGATGGACTTGGTGGTATTGACAAGTTTTGGACTAGCTTCTGAACAGATCATGGGGTCTCAATCTTCCAAGCTGGTTGATGGGAAGTCAATTGTAACACAATGGTATGCATTCTCATTTAATCATTTTTGAGTTGTTTTTATGCCTATACTAAACGAACCTGCGTGGCTCTCAGGGCTTCACTGCTGCTTGAAATGGAATCAAACTGTGTGACAATGGTATCATGGTTCAATATTGGGGAAGTTTTTTGAACCTGATTTTGCCAACTGAACACGACGTTTGTCTCAAGGGCTTCGCCTGTAGAATGGACATCAGATGTGTGTGAACACAATGGTAGGATGGTTTCATTTTGAGAAGTTTTTGTGACCTGATTTTCTATAAACTGAACATTGACGTGGCACCAGGGCTAGACTTTGAAGGAAGATCAAAGTGTCAAATACTTCAAAAAGTGGTGGCATGGTAAAAAAACAAACGATTTATTTGTTTATTTGCAATAACTAACTAGTATTTTATTGATTCAAATGCGTATTTATTGATTTAGAAAAATAGTAATTGTAATAAGTGAATGGAAAAATGGAACTGATCTTTGTACTATAAAATGAAGTCCTACTTCCCTTGATTTTAAGAACGATGGGGTGGGTTGGGGGGGTGGGGGGGCAAGAATAAAGTTTATCAGACCGCATCATGAAGTGCCTCCCCTCTCCCATGAGACCCCCCCCCTCCACCCCCCACCGCACACCCACCTGCCTCCCCCCCACTTTGAGGCCTCCTACTGGTACCATTGCAGTGAATTCTACTTATGTGACATGGGTGTCCATTATCCCTCCCCCATGAGCTCCACTCTCCTCTTTCCTTCCCCTTTCCCCCCCCGCCCCTCCCTTTAGAACATCTCTCCCATGAGCTTCACCCCTCTTTCCTTGCCCCCCCCCCCGCCCCCCGCCCCCCCCCCCCCCCCCCCCCCCCCTCCTTGATGTTCTAAGATGGAAATGGTTCAACTCTTCGATTTGCCATACCTTTCTCTTACTGACTTTAATTGGACTTGGCAAGAGCGGAATGCTGGCGGAGAAATAGAATCCTGGAATAGAAATGAGCTTCAGCCTTCTTTCCTTCACCCACCCCACACCCTACCCCACCACACCCTCCCCACCCCTCCACACAGCCACAACACAACACCTACCACCACTTGATGTCAAAGATGAAGTGGTTCAATCAACCCTTTCAATTGCCGTACCTTCTCTTTGCTGACATTGATCACTGGGCACGACAGCCGATAATGGCTGATGTCAATAGAAGGTGGGAATACAAATGAAATATAAAATGGATGGTTAAACCACTTTGTTGGTGCCAAGCCTTCGTTCGGACATTAATGCACTGGGTATAGCTGAATGAACTACGGCGATTAAATCGAAATGGATATCGATTTCAAACCCTTTTTCAAGTTGCCGTCCCTTCTCTGCTGACATTGATGCACTGGTCCACAGCTGATGACTGGCTGATGCAATAGAACATGAAATTTGGGCAAATGAATAAGAAGATGAATGGTGAAAAACCATTTGTAGTTTGCCCTACCTTTGTACTGGCATTAATGCAACTGGGTAGAGCTGATGACTGGCTGATGAAATGAATCAGGGCTCGTTCAACACACTTCAAGTTGCCGCAAGTTCTGGCTGACGTTGATGCCACTGGGTAGAGCTTAATGACTGGCTGATGAAGAGAAGATGAAACATAGAAGATGGAATGTGTTCAACCATTTCAAGTTGCCTTCCGCGTTCTTACTGATATAATGCACTGAGGCAGAGCTATGATGGCATCGATGGAGGAGGGGCATGAGAGGGTTCCGACCTGAGCACGATCAATGAGAATGCGTTGGGCCATATAGAGTAAACTCGAAAGAGAACAAGGGGGCGGGGCGGTTGGGGGGGATGTGGGGGGTGTGGGAGGTGGTGTGCTGGGTGTAAAAGGGGGGGTGTTCGATGGAGTGGTTCATGGTGTGTGGTGGGGTGTGTGCGGGTGGGGTGGGGGGGGGTTCTACCACGGCACTCTCATGGATGGTCGACCCTTAGCCACAATTGTGAGTGAAACCGCTTCGTTATGTGAACCCAAGGAGTAGCAGGCGCACGAATGGGGCTGAACTTTGATCACGAATTATGTAAAGCAGGCGGGGGAGTAACCCACTTCTCTACCACACACTTCGACATGGATGGTTGATCCTCGCGGCCAGGCTTCGGCAGCACTTGTCTACAATAAACAAGGGTGCCGGCAGACCAACAAAGGGGGCGGCGGAACATTGGATTCGGCAAAATTATGCAAACCAAGAGGGCGGTGAATAACCACGTCATCGTTCTCTTCTCCCAATGGCGGCCGCACGCCTCATACTGATTGGTTTGATCCTCTCGCCAGCTGAGCACCACTTTCTAAATGAACACAGGAGCTTGCAGAGCCCCATGAGGGGCGGCTTGAACTCGTATAGCGCCTAAATGTATGCAAACAGCGGGGGAATGACCCTTCTACCACACACTTCTCATGATGGGTGGATCCAAAGTGGCCCAAAAGCTGGCAAAACACTTTCTCTGGCTGCCACGGGACCAACATCAATCCAACATTCGAATAACAAACACTTTTCTACCACGCATTCTCAATGTTGGGTTGTTCCTCGCACAGGCTGGAGCAAAACTCCTACTTATAGAACAAGGATGCTGAATTTTTTGAAAAACGAAATTGCAAAATATGGTACCGGAATAACCACTTCTAACGTCTATACCACGCACCATGGATGGGGTGGCTCTTGGGCTAGGCTGAGCAAAAACAATTTACTCAGGAACAACGTAGATCTTGCAGAGGCCCATGACGGGCGGGCTGAACTTTTAGCGAAAAAATTTTGCAAACAGGGCGGGGGAAAACTACTTCTATACCACACGACTCGCAGGGCATTGGGTTGTTCCTCGTGTCTAGGCTGGTAAAACACTTCTTTATAAAGCAAAGGAGCTTGCAGGAACGGGTCTCTAGCTGCCACACTAACTAACATCAGCAAAACAGGGCGGAAAACAAACGACGTATATTCAAACGCACCTCTCATTGGGGGGTGTGGGTTGATCCTCGGCGGGCCAGCGATCAGCAGACTTCTCAACTGACCAGGTGCATTCAAGAGTCGGCAAAGGCTGACTGGCTGCCAACTGAATCCAGAAAGCTGACTGCTTTTCTGCCAGGCTGGGCGAGAAAGCTGCTGGCTGCCAAGGCTGGCTGCCAGGCTGGGCGCCCAGAAAAGGCTGCTGGCTGCCAGGCTGGTGCCAGGCTGCGCTAAAAAGGCTCTGGCTGCCAGGCTGAGGCAGAATAACAAAATATATAATGCAAAACAAGCGAAAAAAAACCCTTGCCACTCTGTCCCTGCCCATTTATCCAATGGTCACTCCTAGCATGTGAACACACACTCCAACCCAACCCAACTTGAAACAAAAACCAACAAACCCTTTTAATTAATGTCGTATAATAAAATTTTCATACCACACACTCAGGATGGGTTGATCCGCGCACTAGGCGAGCAGCACTTTTTCAATGCCCATGGTGCAGGGCATCCAAGAAAGGGGCGGCTGAATCTTGACCAGTGATGACAGTATTGTAAGGGAATCGCCTCCTTGAATTTCCCCTGTTGCAGGACAGGGTGAGGGTGTGGGTG